>CM031234.1:868993961-869566072 GCA_018340775.1 Taxus wallichiana var. yunnanensis | reverse complement strand
GTTACGAGCATGGTTATCATTTCTGAGAAGCATTTTAGCCAATTTAAGAGGCATAAAAATGGGGTTCAAGATTATGGTCCCGAAATGGGAATTATACCCGATACATCCGTGTGTCAAAATGATGCCGGCCCACATTCCTGCCACCCGCAAAATGAAAAAGAGAACTCAATTACAGATAGACACAATAGTTTGAAAATAAATGCTAAAATAACAGGGAATGAGAATGTACCATTTGTGCGGGATAGGAATTTACTCCGTCGGCGCTCCAAACCTATGAAAAGTCATTTAAAACGAATCGACGCTATATATATGAAAGTGGGCCCATTTTCCTATTCATTTGTGCGAGTCGATTTGACCGATTTTGAGCTCAGGGGACCCACTGGTGACGGTTTCTGCGTGAGTAGAGTCAAAACGTCCATGACGAGATATCGATCATGCCTCCACGTGTGGAACATTGAACTCGAGATCACATGTTAGTTTTCTTTAGTTTATCCTTTTTACCCCCTTAAATTTGAAATGCTAAATACTTTTTCATGGGGGGGTAATTTTTGAAAATGTTAGTGTTAAAAGGTCCACCTAGGGGGGGCGCCTACTGGGTAGGCTTTGTTTTTAGGTAAAATGGTCATTTTTTGCACTTTTTAGGCTTTTTAAATTTAAAAACCCGCGTGGGTTTTCAGACCACGACCGCCACCCTACCCAAGACAGTGGTTACATGACCACCGCCTGTTCAGGGTGGCGGTTACACGACCGCCGCCCTTGAGGCGGTGGTTACAAAACTACCTCTCTGCTCAGGGTGGCGGTTTTGCATAGAATGCAAAAGGATCATCTGTTTGAAATTGTTTTTGCTTTTCTAGCATTTCTACATGTTTTTGTGATTTTTCCAGTGTTGCTCGGATGCTAACTTGCTCTGTTTTGTGTGTTTTTGGGTGTATGTAGGTGAGAGAGGAGTATATCCTAAGTGGAGTAGAGAGAGGGAGTGTGATTGGCTTCCAGGGGTACTAGATGCCCTCTCACAGGATGAGGAGGACACTCTTCAGCGGGCTGGGATACTACGCATTTCACATGTGCCCCACGTTACACCATCTAGTCACATCCTTTGTGACTTGTTCTCATACTGGGATGCAGATCGGAACACCTTCCGATTGCCAGGGGTCCACGGTGAGTGGACTATTACATTGGAGGATGTCTATCACATTCTGGGGGTCCCGATCATCGGGAGATGACTCACCCTAGAGACAACAGGTTCACGGGCACAGATTACACAATGGGCTACATATATGGGAGATGTAGTCATTTCCACGGGGTCGAAGAAGGGGGTTAGAGTTTGATCCATTCCTTCTTTGCCCATCCCCTTACTTCGCCAAGCCATCATGGGGATCCTTGCCTCGAGACTGATCGGGGACAAGGGAGGAGATACATTATTATACTGCTGGTCCCCTATTATTGCACAGATAGAGGGGCACGGTTGGATATATGCCTGGGGAGCAGACATTCTTTGGACCACTTATGACGACTTATATAGGGTGGTCCGTTTATAGGGGCAGTCCTTGAGCCACCTAACCCTAGTCATGAGTTGGGTCTATGAGCACTTCATCCCCATGGTAGAGGTGTAGAGGTGGAGACCCCGAGCTATGAGGGAAGCCGAGATGGACAGAGACATGTCGGTGCTTAGATCACCTCATCGCCCGCCTGCCTCCCTGACTACTACCGACATGGAGGCCACACCATATCAGACTATGGCAGGCATATGGGGTGAGGAGGCTCTTACCTTGATCTCCTGCTCCACCACAGGCAGCTTATTGATAGAGTGGGGCGAGTGGAGATGCACCCCTTTGGCCGTGTTCCTCAGCAGTTTGGCTTACCATACATGGGTATGCTTCCCCCAGTGGCGCCAATATACAGATCAGTCCGAGAGGCCAGAGGGGGGCCTAGAGGCCGGGGTTAGACAGTGGTTACTCCTGGCGTTCCTATTGCAGCCAGGAGGATAGTACGTGCCAGAGGGAGAGCCGGTGCACCTCAGGCACCTTTGCTTCAGATTGTCATGGGTCCTACCCATAGCAGCGATGACCCCATTGAGGTAGACTCCGAGTCTGAGGAGTTTACAGGGGGGAGACAGAGGAGGAGACCGAGGATAGTGATCCTGAGTGGCACGACACCTAGGATATCATGCAGCGGAGAGGGCCGAGCAGAGTGCAGAGAGGGTGACTCTGGTTTCAGAGGAGCCACTCTCCTAGGGCCATGGGGAGGATGAGTCTATTGCAAGGGTGCTTCATTGCTCCAGCCACGGGAGTAGCCCTCGGTCCATAAATGCATCCGTGGTAGGTGGCTGACCCTATAGATCCATCCTGAGGCTTGGTGATCCGAGTAAGTTACCCTCTCTCTCTTTTAATGTTCGTTTCTTTGTTTAGGATCTCCTTAGTTGCTATCTTGTATCTTTTAATTTCTTGTTTGGTTTCTAATTTGTTTTCTCCTTTGTTTGCAGAGACCGCCGATGAGTGGCGAGATTTGATTCGCAGGGTATGCACTGATACCCTGATGATCCCCATGGAGAGGACCCACACAGAGCTGTCCGTGGACACCTGGGAGCCTTCAAAGAACGGGTAGACATACCGATGTCTTCGCCCCGGGTCACTGCATGTGGCCAGGATGGTATCGACTCTCCACACAGAGTTAGCGGGGAATAGGATGGCCGAGCGCCTGATGAGGAGCCATTCTCGTGGTGAGACCGCGGATGCCCCTCGGGATCTAGAGCCCTCTGTGCACTCAGAGCGCCGGCGTAGCCGGAGTCCTAGGCATGGGCGTGTGCCTTCAGAGGGGTCTCGTAGGGATTGAGAAGCCACTTGGCTCTCGTAATAATTTTTATATGATACATTCTTTTTATACCCCGGCTCTTTGAGCGTTTTGACCATACTTAGTGCATGATGGCATTGTACATAAACGTTGATCATTTATATATATGTATATTTTTTCTGGATCAAACTCTTGGCATTCATGGCTCACTTTCTATTTCTAGTTTCCTTATGTATACTATGATGTATGTTTATATGTTTCTTTTAGAATATATGCAATGGTGAACAAATGATGCAAGTGTTTTACTTTCCTTTTTTGTATTTCATGATGCTGATATATGATGATGTAGATATAATGTGATTTTGAATCTTAGTTTCTGTAAGCAATTTGGATACTTCATATTTGTTTTGGCAAAGTGATGAAAATAAACCGGTATGATGAACAGATAAACCTGCCCCTACCCCCAACTCCACGCAACTAGTAAGATGCGAGGGCTTATCACCAAGAGTTGGGAAGGGTGCAAGTTATGAGGTGTAGTGAAATGATAGTGATGGAAGATAGACAAAGCTTTGGCGGAACCAAATTAGGACACCACAAGTCCACTCCACTCAAGTGACTTCATAGTTTTGATGCAACTTGCTTTGCGGTTTATCCGTGACTTAGACCCGTAGATAGCCACATAGTAGACAAAATCTGGGTTTTTAGGATTTTTAACTCTCTTGGAACTTTGAACATCTGATTCATTTGTTTTTGACTCAAAGTTTCAAAGTTTGAATTGTTTGTATATTACCTTTTGCATTTATTTATCAAGAGGACCCCCTACACTCGCCCCATGCTAATAGTAAGAAGTGTGGGTTTATCACCATGGGCAAAGCATAGGCGAGTAAGGGCATTTCCATCCTTTCCCAACCCTACGTCACTAGTAAGAGACGCAAGCTCATCACTAAAGGTTGGTGGGGCAAGGAAATGTGTAAAATTAAAATTTTCTGTTTGATCAATGTTTGACTTGTTTATTTGAGTAAAATGTCAGTATGTATTTATTTCCAAAGAGATATACATATGGGATAGATGTGACACCATGAAGCTTCTAGAACAGACCATAGGCAAGACACCTACCCTAAGAAGAAACCAAAAGTGAGAATAAACCTTGCAGATCTTGGTATGGTTACCGTTAAGACTTTGTCATGTCTAGCTTTATTTGATAAAATGATTTCAAGACAAATTGATGATATCATGAAAATGGAGAAGTATGATTAAAGTGTTTATGCCAACAACATCATGAGTTTGTAATGAATTGATTTGAGAATAGATTCCTTGATCACAATTTGTGTATGAAACAAATGAGACAATATGATCCTAATCTATATGAAGATGAAATGTAGATATATTTATAAGTAGTGCTAATGCTTATGCGTAGAACCGCTTGAGGAGCAGGGAATTGACTGTTTTGCCAAATTCCTCACCTTCTAGTGTACATAAGAGGTATGCACTGTTTCCATAGTCCTTCATGACTTGGTATGGGCCCAACCATTTAGGCTGGAATTTCCTTCCTTCACCGGTCTTCTTGTCGATCCGGCTGTCTAGCCTTAGAACTATATCACCTTCATATATGTCACGTTCATAGACTTTCTTGTTATACGCCGGCACATCCGGTCAAAGATAGACTCTATGCCGCTGCTCAACATCTAACCTAGCTTCATCTAGGATTTATAGTTGGGAAAGACGTGCTTCTCTCGTAAGTGTCTTCATCCGTAATCCTCAGTAATGAAATGCGAGACCGGTATTTCAACCTCGAGTGGAGAGAACCGCTCTCTCCCCAAAACTAGCGAGAAAGAAGTTTCTCCCGCTGGTGTTCTTATTGAGGTTCGGTGGGCCCATAAGGCCGATATAAATTTAAGTGCCAATCTCGTTTGTTTTCTTTCACCATTTTAAGGAGAATGGATTTTAGTGTTTTATTCGTCACTTCACCTATCCGTTGGCCTCGAGGGTAATACAAGGAAGCCGTATGATGGCTTATTTTAAATTTATTACATAGTTCACGAACCTCTTCATTCTTAAAATTAGTTCCATTATCTGGAGATAATGATTTCATGATACCATACCTCAGAAATGATTTGGTTCAAAATGAACTCAAGGCGATTACGTAACTGTGCACAAAGAGTAAGAAGAGGCATAGCCTCTACCCATTTGGTAAAATATTCGGTGGCTATGATTATAAAATTATGGTCATTTCATGGATGAGGGAGAGAATTTCCTATTAGATCTAGGTCCCATGTAGAAAAGGGCCATGGAGTAGCGATTGGTTGCAGAGCTTGTGCCGGCATGTGGATCTCATGGGAGAACTCTTGGCACTTATGACACCTACGTACAAACTCTACTGCATCGTGTTCTAGAGTGGGCCAGAAATAGCCCATTCGATGTATTTTGTGAGCGGTGGCATGGCCACCGAAGTGGCCTCCACACATTCCACTGTGAGATTCGTGGAGAATCTTCTTGGATTCTTCTGTGTCGACACATCTTAGAAGCATTCCATCGAACGCTTTTCGATAGAGCACTTGCTCTATAATGATGTATTTTTCTATGATAATGCGTAGCCGCCTTCTGTGTTATGGTGTAGCCCCTTCTGGATACGTATGGTCCATGATATAATTAATGATATCAGTGTACCATGGACACTCGGAGATAGAGGGTCGGGTTTCGATGTAGTATACGCAATCATCTGGAAAATCTAGATCTACTAGATCACCTCCATCTAATGGGTTATCAACTAACCAATCCACGATGATTTTTCCCTTAACTGATTTCTGATTTACAAATGTTAATTCGAATTCTCCCATTAAGGTTATAAAACATCCAGCTTTCTTAGATAAGGACCCTTGTGTGAGAAAAGTTTGTAAATGGTCCGTTTTTACCATGACCCTTGTTTCTTGATTTAGCATATAGTGTCTTAAGCATTTGGTTGCAAAGACTATGGTGAGGCATTCTCGTTCTGCTTGTGTATAACATGTTTTATAGTCGAGCAATGTTCGCTAATAAAATAAATCACACATTCTCTCTTGTCGCCGCCTTCTTGAGCCAAAGATGCAAAGCGAGCTAGACATTGGTAGCTCATGAGTATAAAATTAATGGGTGATCTAGCTTAGGTGGCATTAGCGTAGGTGGTGACAACAAGAAATGCTTAACTGCGTTGAAAGCTTCATTGCAATCTTTAGTCCAATCAATGCTATAGTCTTTCTTGAGTAAATTGTTGATTGGATGAATGGAGAAACTTAAGTCCGAGATGAATCTTCATATTGCACCCAACTTTCTGAGGAATGACCTAATTCCAGATTCATTCGAAGGTGGAACCATTTCGAGGACAGCCCAAATTTTGGTTGGGTCAACATCTATCCCTCGTGTTGATATGATGTAACCTAGGAGCTTCCCTCCTGTTACACCAAAGACGCATTTTTCTGGATTTAGCGTGACTCCGTATTCTATCAGATGTGAGAGGATGATGCAGAGTACTTCCGGATGGTCAAAACGCTTCTTGGCTTTAGCCAAAAATTCATCTACGTAGGATTCCATGATTTTATGAATTAGATCGTGGAATATATATGTCATAGCTCGCTGATATGTAGCACCAGCATTCTTGAGACCGAATGGCATAACAACGTAGCAATAGGTTCCCCAAGGAGTTATAAATGTGGTTTTAGCTTGATCTTGTTTAGATATCTTAATTTGATTGTATCCCGAGAATCCATCCATGAGAGACAAAAGTTAAAACCCAGTTGTTGCATCAACAATGACATTAATGGATGGCAATGGGAAGTCGTCTTTAGGACACGCTTTGTTGATGTCTCGGAAATCTATGTAGATGCATATCTTCCCATTCTTCTTGAGAATGGGAATGATATTAGATACCCATTGGGAGTAATCGACTGTTTGATGAATCCTACTTGGAGGAGTTTTATTACCTCCTCTTTCACCATGAGAGCTACCTTGGGTTTCATGGGTCTTGATTTTTGTTTAATTGGTTTTGCATCTGATTTAGTGATGAGGTTGTGCACCGCAATGTGGGGTGCAACTCCTGTCATTTCCTTATAATTAAATGCAAATGCCTTCTGATGTTCTTTGAGGATCCGAGTGTGTATTTCTACTTCCTCTGGGGTTAACGAGGATCCTAGTTTCAATATCCTTGGTTCATCTTCCATTCCGATGTTAATATCAATTGTTTCTTCGATCAAAGAGGCGTTACCCTCTTCAAACTCAGGTGGCACTGGAGGTAAATCCAAATCATCCCCATTTTCTCATTGCTCATATGCTAGGTTCCATTTGTGAGGGAAGATCCATCATGGGATTTTCAAGTAGGAAGATGAATGTGGATTAAGGACAAATCTATCATATGATAGGAGAAATGCAATGCCGCATAGGAGTTTAAGTAATTCAGAGTGGCCATATCACTATCAATGTGGTCTAGGATAGTAGATTCATTTCCGTTTAAAAGGGAATTTGTCATTATTTTTATCAATGGTTCATCACGAAGGGATACCATGAAACGGGTATCCTCTAACTCATTGCTTGGGGTAAAACATGATGCTGAAGTTGCTATTGAATTGGCAAGAAGATTTTTCTCTCACGGGATTGCCTCAATTGATATGAAGTCAAACTCCTTGCTTAAATCTAATACAACTTGTTTGTAAAGTTGTAAGTGCTCGTGTTTGATTTCATAAATCTCGAGACTTGATTTTCTACTAATTTTGAGTCTCCTAAGACTCGATGTTATCAATACCGATTCTCTTAGCTAAGATGAGGCCAAGGAGGAGGGCTTCGTACTCAAATGCCATTGTTTGTGCATTCAAAATTTAGTTTAAAGGGAAAAGGTAGGATTTTTCCTTCGGGGGAAGTAAAGATTACACCTGCCCCCGCTCCGTAATGGCATCTAGCTCCATCAAAATGGAGTGTCCAATATTTGACCGGGGAATATGGACCCGGGATATCTCTGTTGTGTTTGCATATTCTACTTCCACCATACAGAGATCCTCTGCTGGAAGAGAGCCAATGCCTAGGGAATACCCTATGCCTACTGAATCGAATGGTAAGAATATTGGTAGATCATTTTCTAGCAATTCAACAATTTTTGCAGTAGTTCCTAATGATACCGCTTTCTATAGTGTTAGCCTCATCTTTGGGGTTGGGGTTGCTTTGGCTAGGCTCATAGTTTCAAGATCTCGTAGGTACCAACTTTTCTTTTTTTTGTGCGTGGTAGGTTTATTAAGTTGGTTTGTTGGAAGTTCAAACTCCGAGTGCAAACCTAGTATTTTCTTTAAGTCAGCTAGGTGTACATCAAATGGTTTTGGATCACCTTTTGCCATGAATATCTTTCCTAAATGTAAAAACCTTACTTCTTGAAATAGTGTAGAAGGGATTGCCTTCATGAAGTGTATCCATGGTCAGCGAGGATCATATTATAGTTAGTTTTCCGATCTATAATATAAAACTCACCAAGATGGTTTTGGGTCCTAAGGTGATCGGTAATATTATAGTTCCAACCGAGGTGGCTTTAAGGCTATCATAGCCCCTTAGTGTATTTCAAGTTGTGGAACAATTGGTTTCTCCATACCCTAGCTTTTGAAGGAAAGAGAAGGGGACTATGTTAACTCGCCACCCCATCACAACTATCAGCACGCTTTACATAGTTGTTATAAACCCATACTTGCAAATGTAAGGTCGATCACCTCGCGTGTGATCTCAAAAAGATCCTGTCGGCATTTTGTTTATCTCAAATATGAATTCGACATCCCTATCTCGCCTACCCTAGAGGATGAACATCAAAGTCCACATGATTTACCTGTGTTTCAGTAGGTGGAGTGATGTTAATTAAATGACCTAAACCTAATGCTTCTAAAAGAGCAGCCCTATGAGCAGGAGAGTTCTTTAGTAAGTCTAAGAATGAAATGTGCGAGAAGGTTTTTGTTAGGTCATTAATCAAATCATAGGCACCCATAGGTTTTACTATGACTTGTTGGATGTCATCTACCTCTGGAAGGTGACTTGGTTTTGGCTAAGAGAAATATTCTCGTGTCCTTATTATAGCTTCAATGGGTAGTTCAACGTCTAACTCCACTAAACTGACTACCTTAGGTCGTGGCTGACTTCCTAGTTGTGGCGCAACTAATGGATTTAGCAAGGTTGAGGCTTCATGATCATTATTTCCTATCATTACACCCTTATTTGTCCCAGTTAGATTTAGCTTGTTGTTATTGTGATTTGGGAGTGGATCATTAAAGATCTTCAGGGGTGCGTTTTGAGGGGAAACTGCCCCTGAAAAGGTATTTGATGTTGGTGACGTAGGATCTGCCAAGAACATATCCATGAAAAGTTGCCTTTGTTCATCTGGCAAGCGTTGTATGAATTTATTATAGTCACGACACGTTCTAGTGTCATGGCCCTGAATTTTGTGGAAACCACAATACGAACTAGGATTGTAATTCCTAGTTTGTTGGTTTGATGTGTATTGTGGCCCAAAATTTTGATCAAACCATTTTCTATTAAAATTTTACGTTTGTTGTCTTTGGTTTGAATTCTGGTTTTGGTACCTAGTTGAATTTTGGCTTGGACCTTGTATGGGATTTTGTCATTATTGTTGTTGTTGTTGTTGTTGTTGATTAAAATCCACTGCATTGATTGTCGGGGTAAAGTTGTTATTTCGTTGGTTGTTTATTTGTGATGGAGTATTGACAACATTTACCTTTTTAGGCTGGTCGGTTACTCCATCTGTTATTACACCCCGATTTTTGTTAAGGATTTTGGGTCCTTGATTGACTCTTGTGGTAGTAGGATAAGTTGTGGTGTTCTGGTTGGGGGTGATTAACCTCCTGTTTGCTCCATATGTTTTGCGACCACTGTCAATTGCTACTTGATCTATTCAAGAGCACTCTCCAAGCACTTCTTCCTTCACTTCTCTATTCAAAGGAATGAAGGAATAAATCACATAGTTCCATTTGATCCATGTTTGGAGCACTTGCCGAAGAATAAAGAACTGTATGCCACCTTTGATTGAAATGGGCGACAGATTCGTTGTGTTCTTGTTTGATGTGTAAGAACTCCCTGATTCCTGTTCTTAATAATTTGTTCATGTTGAAGGCCTTGATGAACTCGACATGAGTTATTTGAATGAATGTATGGAAGCCTCGTATATTCTATAATACTAATCGAGAGTGATGCCTTCCAAGGTTTTTGGGAATATTTTAGCAACAACCCCATCCCATGGGAGTAGTTCTCGAATGGCTGTAGCGTAAGCTTTGATATGTGCATTTGGATCTCCCTCACCTTTGTATTTGGGAAAATCAGGGAGAGGTCTTGGAAGCATGATGCTTCGTATGGTGAAATCCAAGGGTTCTTTCAAATATTCTGAGTAAGTCCCTATCGCATATGTTTTGACCATTGATGGTGCCTGTTGAGGGAGTGGTGGTGGAATGGGTTGTTGACATGGCATAGCGTATGCATTGGTAGGGGCATAAGGAAGCCCCTGTGTTTGAGAAAACATGCTAGGAGAGGAGAACATATCCCCTTGTGGTGATTTGGAGTACATGTTTAAGTATGACGGGGTACTGTCCATGAATGGATTGTTTTGTACTAGACCAGGAGGAACAATGCTAGAGATGGTGGGTCTAGTTGGTGTTTGTTGTGAATACTGAGGAGTCATGCCTAACGTGCCTACTCCTGTGAGGAGATCTACTTGGCTAGGATGGTGTGGAGGATTGGAACTTCCTACTTGCATGAATTACGAATTTTGACTTGCTTGGGCAAGTTCTAACCCTCTAACTTTTTCTATTAGAGTTGAAATGACTTCATTTGGTGAAGTCACAGGTGTTTTTCCGTAGTGGTGTTTGTTGTATACCATGGTTTTGTATAGGCACGTGATACCCCGCTATGAACTGATCACTATCTTGCCAAGTTTCTCCGAGGGTATTTCCTATATGCAGTGGCATAGAGGTATTTTCTTGAAAAGAGACCTCGGGTTGTTTTTGTAAACCTCCTACAGGTGGATACATACTTCGAGAACATTGGTCATTCCTGGCATAACGTACCGAATATTCATCATCTAAACCTCGGTATGAGTCTGATTGTCTACTAATTTGTGGTCTAAGTAGATCTTGAGGAGATGAACCAGATTCTCCGGTGAACGTCATATTGTTTGAGCCTGAAGGCTCTATTTGTTGCATTTGAGTGAGCTGATCTAACTCCTCAGTTTGAAATGATGAGTTATATCTGATTCTCAGAGTTTGTGTTGACAACTGGTTAGTTGAGTAGTTGTCACCCCATACTAAGAGTGAGGGTGATGATTGCCTATTTTGTTGGGCGTAGTATGCCTCAAGACCCAAGAGGGGTCTGCCATATGCATCGAATCCTAACATATTCGGGGGGTATATGAATACCCGCAGAATAATGGGAAGGAGCGAAGGTGATGGTGAAAGCCAATGAGGCGGAAAAGATGAAAAGTATACTAACTTGGAAGAACACGTAATAATATGACTCCAAACTAGAAAGTAGGAAGTTTCACGTTGGGTTCACCAATTTTGTACGATGGAAAAGTGACATGCGAGCATGGGAATCTACAAGTGACTCTTCCTCGCACCCGACCTCCCAAGGTCGTGCCAAGACAGCTGGTGGGTATGGAATATGTGTGAGATGTAGAAAAACTAGTTAGGCAATCTAATGTCTTCAATACGCACTAGTGGAATTTGTGAGTCTAAGGCAAAGAAGGCCCTCCTAACTTGAACTGGTGTGATAGATCGGTTAGCAAGGATGACTGCTCAAAGGCTCCAATCAATATCGAGCTCGTGTGATTTTGATCTATAGGTTGTGGAATACGTGGAAAATGACCCGGGATAGTTTCGTGTATTTCTTCGGATAAGGTCATATGGTGGATGGTAAATATAGTCAATTCTATGGACGATTCTCTAGCCTAGTCTAGAATTCCCTAGCTCTGTTAGCTGCTGTGTCTAGCAAGGATAATTGTTCGATGATGATAGGTGGAAGTGGGGTAGACCGGAATACTAGTGTGCATAGGCCAGTGTCTATGTCTAATTCTCCTATGGATTCGTTGGGCTGAAGGATTTGTGGGTCATAACCATAGATTCTTAGTTGTTGTGGACCTGTTATGGTCATGCGTGAAATCAAGTCCTAATCCCTAATATCCAGTAATCGTATGCTTTCTCAGCTTCTATATTTAGGATCAATAACTGTGTGATTTTCTCAGAATACCTTACAGGCATTCGTGCAACCTAGATTCTTAGGCTGGTATCTATATCTAGAAGAGTGTCTCCTGCATCTGGCTGTGGGACCAAAGGATCACAACCAAAGGTTTGTTCTCTTTCAAACCCTTCTACAGTCATATGAATGTTTCCTAGGGTAATCTGTAGTTCGGTTGATTCGACCAAAACGTGTGTGCTTGGTCATCTTCTATGTTTAGTCCACTCAACTGGGAATTGATTTGTTGCAAGCTTACCATTGTTCGAAAGACTTGGATCCTAAGATTTTGATCTATATCAGTTATCACTGTGATGAGATTGGGCTGAGGCACGATTGGCTCGAATACGTATTCCCTGGGCTCTCTAGGTCCCGTGATTGTCATACAAAAGCAACAATGTAAAACGAACTATAGTAAAATGAAATTTAACTATGTGAAGTATATCTATAGCATATATGACTTCTCTAGTTTTTTTTGTTTTCTCGATGAGCTTTACAAATTTAAGAAAACAACTATTTAAAATATCTAGAATTGATGACAATAAAATAACAATTTAAAACAAACAAAATAACCGAGTGTAGCTATCTGTCTGTGTAATTTGTAGATCTATTCTTAACAATAAAATAGCTTTATCTAATCTATTTGCAAGATTCTCGATCCTACCTCAGAAGTGAGGAGTGAATCATAGTTTCTCAGAAACTATCAATCCCCACACCTTCCTTGGCAATATCGAGAGTAGAATTAATTGAAATAAAGCAATTAACTACTCTATTTGATATGATTCTAACTATAAATTTGAAAGATAGAACCCGGATTTTGCGTAACAAAGGCAAATCTGATGGTGTGTGTGATCTTGTCCCCTCAGTGTGATCTCCTCGTTCCTTCGTGTTCACATGAATCTAGAAAAGCGTGTAATGCTAGCATCAACAGAAGTAGATATTGGGATAAAGGAAGCTTAGAACACTGACTGAATACAATGCGAGTAGGAGAGGGATAACACAAGAGTACAGAGCTTGGCTTATGCAATTCCTAGCAGGATCTATTGTGAGTCATGCAACATAAAGCATCTAGAACCTGAAACTATCTTGTTTGAAGAACAAAACCTGTAACTTTAATGGCTTCCTAAGCTATTCTACTCCAATGGATTGGATGAAATAACAACAGTGCTTGCACAAGATGGATATGTGGCTTACTAACAGTAAAACAATGCTAACTAAGCATGCAATGAAAGAAACTAAGCATTCTAAGCAAAAGGAAAACTAAATCTATTGCAAAGAGAAATCAGAGGCAAATTTTGAGGGGCCATCTACTTTAGCACAAGCCAACTATTTATAGCATTTGCATTTACCCAAGGTAAAAGCCAAATAGAACTCTTAAACTATAAACAATGGCAAAACACTATTCCAAGGAACCAGAATCATAAATGCAAGCTTATGGTGGTGAAAGAAAGCTGGTAAAACGTTGAATCTACGTGAGTCATGTTAAAAGGGATTTCTGGAAAACGTGTAAGGACCGCCACCTGAAAGCAGGGCGGGGCGGTGGTTACAGACCGCTGCCCTGCTTTAAGGTGGCGGTGGCGAGACATGAGACCGCCACCTAGGAAGGGCGGCGGTTTCATCACCAAGAGAAAAGGCCAAGAAAAGAGGGGGAAAGGGAAAAAAAGCACGCGGGGCTAAGCGAGGCATGCAGGATGTTAACGCACACTTGAGAACTTTTCTCGATCCCAAACACCTTGCGAGGAGACTCAGTATCATCATTGGGGCACGTGTCACATTGTTCTGATAGTACAGTACCTTACAATTTTGGGTACGTATAGTGCCCAGGTTTACTCTATCTCCTCTGAGGCCTCAGAGGAGCTGATTGGGATAGTTTTTGGTGAGGGGGTGGTGGATATGAGATTCCATAGCACTAGTTTGAGCTATGACGAGATGTACCTAGCCCATCCGGATGAGACGAGGCTAGTGGTTCTATTGATGGAGGCAATGTGTTGATATGAACTACTAGATGTAAAGGGTGGATGCTTTCCCTGATAACTAATGGGGGTGCTCCGTGATATGATGTTGCATGAGACACGATTTTCCTGGGCACCAACCACATTCTTGGTGGAGCTATATAGAGAGATGTGGGCATATGGGTGGCTACGCAGTTTAGCCTCAGGCTTTGTACATTTATACCGCACCGCTGGGGCTACGAGGACATAGTATGTGTTTGAACCGTAGGGATGCCCTGAGTAGATGCATTTCCCATGAGATGTGTGTAGGTGGGACACAGGAGATGGGTGCTAGTTGTAGGAGAGCGGAGATCGGATAGGTCCGACATATGATGTGGTCCATTTTTGGTAGTTGTTGGAGGAATTGTCCAGAGTGGACATTATCCGGAGGCCATATGTGGATTCCCTCATATAGGCACATGTATGAGGAGCTAGCTAAGCTCCAACTACAAAGGTGGATACAGGGTCACCGTGCCAAGGAGGATGAGATGATCTCGGTAGACAGTGTTCGGAGTGGCAGCTCGGGCTTGTACAGATATTCCTCCGCCCTTCCCACAGTATGGAAGAGATGACGTGGAGAGGCCTCTACCTCTACCACATCCTACAGTGCCTACAGGGGAGGAGGAGGAGCTAGTGGATCCACGGATTGATGACGTTGGATGTACAGATAGGTATAGGTAGTGGTAGGTGGCTTAGTTATGAGCCATACCACCTGACCGGGTAGCTGACTTAGCTACTATTACAAGCAGAGAGATGCCCTACAAAGGGGTAGTGATGCCGATTACCTAGATAGGTATATTACGGACACAACCGGAGGGGCCGAGAGGTGAAGGTGGTAGAGCTATGAGTACAGTGGCTACCACAAGCCCGATTTTGGAGGGAGAGGATGGAGGAGATGGAGATAGAGATGGCCAGGTGGTAGCCTTATTGGCTCATGTGGCAAGTTTATAGGGTCAGTTGGCCAAAGCCTAGGCATAGATTGGGGCCTTACAGGCCTAGATACAGGCACAGGGGTAGGGGGCACCACCACAGGCACAGGGAGCTGGTCCTAGTTCATAGTGGCGCGCAGTAGGTACAGGGGCCAAGACCTATGGGACATCATAGACTCGTACTTGTATCTAGGTTACAGGATGCCCTAGGTGAGGCGAGATATTATCAGGATTAGCTCATGGCAGCCGGGATAGACTTCCTATCCTACGGAGAGTACAGAGCACAATAGGCATCTAGTGAGAGGATGAGATCCCACACACATAGTGTGGAGAGCACAGAGGTCAGCAAGCTCCGAGGCCCAATCAGGGAGAGGCCATAAGTGCATGACAACCAGAGCTAGGTGATGTGCTAATAAGGACACAGGAGGCTAAGGGTGTAGGTGACACAGAGATGGAGGACATCCGACGAGATGCCTGAGATGCAGTCACCTGATTTTTGATGTATACTAGTGATTTTTGGATATATACGCCACCGCATTAATCAAGGTAGTTGTATTTTTTATCACATACCGGCCTACGTGCGAAGAGATTTTGTATTGATTCATTCATTCTTTTTGTATATATGAGACTGGCCTACATGCCGATGACATTTTGTATTATATATATATATATATATATATATATATATATCAACTTGTGTGCCGACATTTTTGAGATGATGGACAAGATGAGATAGACATGTATATTGAGATACATATTTATTGATTTGTATGATGAGATTCATGGTATTTCTTGATTTGTATGATTCATTAGTTTATGGTTTGTGTTAGATGAGATATGGATTTATTACTTTAATCTGGTTTGAAATTAGGTGAGTTAGGCCGATGGAGTTAGGTTGGTTTAGGCATGAGTCAAGTCAGGTTATAGGTAGGGATTGATTTAGATTATAGGCACGGATCGAAAGTTAGGTTTTAGGCATGGCTTGAGTCAAAGTTATAGGCATGGATCGAGTCGTGGTTGGTTATGATTCATTATTTTGGCAATGAATGATACTATGGGTCGTATGTGAAATGTTCTATAATCTATGCATAGTGATGATAGAGAAATGGTAGGTGTAATAAATGTATGTTGTGGTAAGCAACTTGTTATGTATGTGGCTTAATTTCCAATTTTGTTATAAAAGAGGAACTAAGTGAAATGTGATGTAAATGATGAGTTAGGCATGGTTGATGAATTATTTTAGGGTAGAGAATGGCCGAGCTAACCTCTAAGGGCCCCATGCCCTCGAAGTGCTTCCTACATAGTCCCAAATGGGGACCTCACCCGATGTAGTTCTCCCATGAGCTAGGAAGAATATGAAAATGAGTTGGTAGGTTTGTGGGCATGTTGTGGGTTTAGGTTTAATAGGTGTAGGTGGATTATAGGTTAAAGGATTCTGTGAAGGTGATTATGGTGAAAGGGGAGGATTACCTCAAAGGTAAGTGTCGAGGACCAAGTCCTATATAAGGTAATCACAACGTAAACAAAGATGGTTAAAAGATAAGAGGGGAGCAATAAAGCCACCTGATTAGGTAGGATCATACTGAGTAGATCATACCTTGGATGGGGTGATGAACATAAGAGCTGAAAGGCATTATACGATTAACTATTCTATGATGAAGGTAGTCACAGGATCACCAAATTTCTAAATTCCAAGATGTCCCTTGAGGTAATTGAAACAATGAGAGTGGAAGTTGTAAGGAGGGTGAAAGGTAGCTAATTTTATATGTTTTGAGTGATAGGGATTTTGAGCAAGAGGTCCTAGGTCATAATGGGCATGTCCATGACTATTTTTTTTGTTTTGATAGACTGATCAATGTGGGAAGTCTATATAGGATAATGAATATGGTACTCCTTGAGGTCTTCGTGAAGCTGATCGATGCGGGAAGCTTCGGTTTCTCTCATTTTTTTGAAAGTTTCACATAGCTATCCTTCAAGGGAGCAATCTATTTATAGCAACAATTTTTTCAAGAGGAAGATGTCCTTTTGAGGGAGTCATCTTTTATTAGAAGTTTGACTCAAGGAGTTTGGTCCCATGTGAGGTATTTGAAATCATGGACAAGACCAAGGTGGAGGATAGGACTCTTGTTCAAAAGGAAAGGTGGAATGACCATGGGATCTCATCTAAAGGGAGATAAAAAGTATCCATGAGAATCATGCTATGTGTAGTGTCATGGTACACATATTCAAGAAGAGATAACAAGTGATGGGTACTCACACGATTCTTGTTTAATCATTGGGGAGGTGTATGAAGTGGATAGTGCTCAAGGGATGAGCCTATAAAGAGAAAAAGGGTGAGGTAGGACAACGAGTCAACAATAGAATGGTCAAAGATGTAATGCGTTAAGGGGATCAGGTTTGGGTTTACCATTAAGTGAGGATAAACGATAGGCACCCGATCCATAGGTATGAGTTACGATGTATGGTCTAAGCTAATTAGGAGCAAATTTTTCCCGTTTACTTTTTTCTGCTTTGGTTATGTGTTGATTTTCTTTCAAGACAAGGTCACCGACTTGGAAGGTTCGTTCATGAACACATTTGTCATAAGCATGTTTGATATGTTGTTGGTAAACTTGAAGGTGATCCAGAGCATTAAGACGATGTTTGTCTAATAACTCTAGTTGTGCTAAGGTAAAAAGGTTGATCATCTTTAGGTGGAATGAGTATGGCTGGTCAAGAAGGTATTATATTAGGGCCTCAAAAGCTTTGTGACAGTCATCATCCCATTTAAAGGAGACATCCTTCCTAAGAAGATGATGAAATGGTTGACACCGATCAGATAATTGTGAAATGAAACGAAAAATGGAATGTAATTTACCTTACTGCTATGGAGCTGGTGAAAGTTAGTAGGTGGAGGCATTTCGAGGATGGCCTTGGCTTTAGCAGGTCAACTTCTATACCATGGAGGGAAACAATAAATCCCAAGAGATTTCTTGAGAGAACCGTGAAGACACACTTTTTAGGCTAAAGGCAAATGTAATATTTAGTGAGGCAGTCAAATATGGTTTTGAGGACGGTGAGGTGCCCGGAGCAAAGTTTAGATTTGGCCAAGAGATCATCCACGTAATCTTCCAATATGTGATGCATGATATCATGGAAGATGTAAGTCGAAAGACAATGATATGTAGCACTAGCATTTTTAAGGCCAAAAGGCATGACTCAATAGCAAAATGTTCCCCAAGGGGTGATGAATGTGGTCTTATGTTGATCTTCTGGGGCAAGAAAAATTTGGTTATAACCCGAGAAGCCATCCATGAGTGACAACATCTTGTGACTAGTAGTAAGGTCAACCAAATTGGTCAATATCGTGTAAGGGAAAGTCATCTTTTGGGCATGCTAGGTTGAGGTCACAGGTAAGTCTATGCAATGCGAGTCCCCTGCTTTTTAGTAACAGGGAAAATGTTAGAAATCCAACGAGGATAATTAATGGGTAAGATGAAGGAAATGGAAAGAAGGCATTGAATTTCTTCTTTGACGAGAAGAGAAATGCAAGGGTGCATTTTCCTCAATTTTTGTATGATAGGTTTGGCATCGGGAATAGTTATGATATTATGGACCACTATGGTGGGGTCAATATGGGGCATGTTTGGGTAAGACCAAGAAAAATCATGGTTATGATCTCGTAGAAAAGAAGTGATGGTTTCTTGTTTAGCAAAGATCTAAAGATTGTCTGATCTAGTGTGGGTCGTCCCCGAGTATGAATGTTGATCTCGATAGTCGATTCATTCAACATGGTTTACGTCTCAAAGGGTAATGACCGATGAATATATGAGTCTTCTGCACCAAGGTAGGTGAGTATGGATTCATCATCCTGACATTGAACGACGTTAATTATAGGTGTGTCATCATCGATCATCTCAAGATACAGGAATGGAAGAGTGGAAGGGGCCTCGCCTTCACGCTAATGAGTCAAAGCCCCCAAAGAAATGGTGTTTATAAAAAAAAAAATTAGGGGGGATAGATTTAGGATCCATTGACTCCGTTGGTGAGGGTGGTGACGAAGGTGGAGCAGGTGAAGATGTCGATGAAGATGAAGGTGGAGAAGGGCTAGGGTCCTCAATGAGTTCAATGCGGGCCTGTTTGGTAGGAGGTTCGGGAAGCCGATACCACTACGATCGTTATGTTTCATGGGGGTGGTACATGGAATAATAGTATGGTAGAATTGCTCATAAAATCCAAAACCAAAACCCTTCCACGTCTAGTGGTGCAGAAGGTGTGGGTGAAACAGTAGATTGGTAAGTGATTAGAAGTCGGGAAAAGGGGCAAGTTTGTGGCAGCGGTTCAGTGTGTGTAAGTGGTAGTATCAAGTCCCCTATAGGTGAGATTAGTATGGAGATGAGGAGGACCATAGAGGAGGCATTCTCCAATGTGGTGATCATAGCGGGTGTTGGTGAAGGCTTCCATACTCTTGTGGAGTAAGGAATGTGTTGACACACTATGTAGTGGTACTCCCCCGCAGTGAGGCATTGAAAACACCTTCCAAGGATCTGGTGGTTGGTATGTAGGTAGCTGGAATGGATGATGTGTTGGAGGTCTATGCAAAGGTGGAGTTAATGGATTGGGAAGCTAATGGGTCAGCCATGGAGGTTATAGCAGTGGTAGGAATGGAGGAGGTATGTGTGGTGAAAGTAGTGGTTGTACTAGTAGGTGGAGGTGTAGGTGAAGTGGTATTGGTTGCGGAGGTAGATGGCTTGACATGTATGAGCACATCATTAGGTCAATAAAGCATGTTACATGTTTTGAAAGGTGATGGGTCAGCTGAATGGTATAGGTGTGTCCTTCATGTTCAAACTTTACACAACAATGCAAAGTGGAAGGAACGTAACCCATGACACGAATCTAGGGTCTACCAAGCAACAAGTTATATTGGAATTCCCCCTCCAAAATGTAAAAAAATTATGGAATAGTATAGGGGCCCATGCGAATGTGAAGGATGACAGTGCTTAGTGTGGAGGTGATAGCATTGTTGAATGAACGTAGTATGACCGAATGTTTATGCATGTAATTTTCAAGTATGTGCATTTGAGAAAATGCATGGGATGAAATGATGTTAATGCTATCATCTCCATCAATCATCACATGACATACCCTTTCATCATCAATGTGGACTGGAGATGAAGAGGGCTAGGTTTGGGTCATCATTTTGGTGTGGCACGATCTCCTCCTCTCGAGAAGATAAGGGAGGCCACTTGGCGAACAAGCTTAGGTGAGGATGAAGGTGGTAATTTAGTGAGAGAGGCTACATGATGGGGTGTGATAATGGAGGCTACGGGTGTAGGGTCATTGGGTAAAACCTCAATAGATTAAAGAACCTCCATGAGAGCTTGACGATAGGATTATGAGGTTTAGATGAGGTCATATAAGGACATTTTGAGGGGAGATTGGTGTAATTTTTTGAGCATGGTGTGATGTGTGATTCCATTAGAAATGGGGTACATGGGGCCATGAGATAGTTAGTTTAGGTATAGGTGTAGATGGTATGTTGGGCATAGGATTGGTTGGTAGGTCGCTTGCCTTTTCTTTCCCTTCTACACATGTGTAGTGATATGTATCATGTTGATTTAAGGGGATTCTGAAAATGAAGAAGGTGTAGGATGAGTGGTATAACGACATGAAGGGAAAAAACTACTGGAGGAGAAAATCCTTGTGAGGTGAGTTGGGTGCAACGACATTGAGTAATGGTGTGGAAAGTTCTCCGATGTGAACCATGTTAATTTCAAATCTTGAGGGTGTCTCTAGGAGTGGTGAGGGTGGAGGTTGTGGTTGTTGAGTGGGAAGTTTGGGAATGGGTGTCAATGAAACAAGATCCTCATCAAGAAGGTCATCATCATCAAAGTTGGTTTTTGGTGGACAAAATTGGATAAGAATAGTTTTCAAGGCCTTGCAGTTCTCCACATCATGCCCTGGCACATGATGGTATGCAAAAATTTTAGTATCATCAAACCCTTTTGGCTTTGGTTTGAGGGGGTCATAAGGTCGGAGTGGCGGTAATGTGATAACAGAGGTCTCGAGGAGGTTGGTTAAAATTTGGGCATAGGATCCTGCTAGCGGATCACAATGGGAAGTGAACATGGGTTTGGGTGCAGGTGTGGTTGATTGTCAAGGAACTGTTTTTGGAAGAGGAGGAATAGGTTGAGCTATGGGTTTAGGTGCTAGTGTGGTTTTAGGTATCGGTCATGCTTATTTGGGTAGGGGTACAATAGATGAATGGGTAGAAGGGTGTGTGGTTATTTTAACTACCTTATTATGGGGTAGTGGGTTTTTTTTTTTGGGTTGTAGTTTCTTGGGTAAAGGTGATGTGGGTGTACGAGGTTTAGAAGGAAAAGTAGATGGAGGAAGAGAGTGAGTTACCCATGGGGATAACATGGGTGCTATGAAAGTAGATGACGCGGGTCGTGCTTGGGGTGTGAGGGACAATGACTGAAGTATAGTAGGTAGTGAAGAAATAGCTGAGGATATTGGAGGTATTGGTGGTAAAGAGACTGTAGGTGTGGGTGTAAGTCATGTTGTGCACTTGAGTAGGTCGAGGTTTGTGAGGAAGGAATGGGTTGTTGTGTTATTGGTTTATGGATGGGTGAAGGTTGCTTGACCATGTTGGGTAGCTGAGGTCTTAAGATAGATGGGACAAGTGTGGGTGTGATTGGTGCAGTCGGGGTATGAGGTCAATGAGTTTGTTTCTTTGGTTTGGGTGTCGAGTAGGTGTGGTATTGACATTGGAGGATGTGGCTAAATCCAGTTTAATAGGTGGATGAGTAAGGCTGGTGGTCGGGTGACCCCTAAAGTGGTAATAGGTTTAGTTGAGGAAAATGTTATAGGTGTGGGTTTAGGTTTAGATGTAGGTTGGGTTATGGGTAAGGGTGTGGTTTGAGTGCCGAGCGTGAGATATCGTGGAAGGGGTTGTAACAGAGGTGGTTGTAATTGGTTTGATTGGTTGAAATGTGTTTGGATAGATAGTGGAGGCATCAACAAGGGATCTTTGCATCTATGTTGAGATGGGGAGTAAGAGGCACCCCCATAGTAAAGCCCTATCCACATAATTTAAGTGATCATCCAAATGTGAGAACGACACATTTGTGGGTGCAGTTGGTGAGGACCTAATGGGAATTCCCATAAAATGTGTCTTATAGATGGGGAATTGGCTAGCTTTACTTCCGTGGGTAAGAGGGCTGAAAGTAGGTCACCGGTATTTAGGGTAGCTAATGGAGAATGCTTACCAAGAGGTAAAGGTATCGCAAATAGGTCGATGAGAGGTGGAGGAGATGATGGGAGCTCCTCTATAAGTGGAGGAATAGATAGGCATGCTTCGTGGGTGGAGGAGGTAATGGGTACTCCTCTGTGGGTGGAGGAGGTAATGGGAGCTCCTAGGGTGGAGGAGGTACTGTAGGTAGAGGTTCTCTAAGTGGTGAAGCTAGCGGTGAGATGGGCTCAATGTTAGTGGAAGATCCCTCCATTGGTGATGAAGGAGATGAAAGGTGTTCCTCTATTGGTGAAGGAACATGAGAGGTTGGTTCCAATGCGTATGAGGATTTCAGGCTAGGATATCTTCTATGGAAGGAATATGGGGCAATTAGGAGGTGACAGTACTTGTTAAAGATAGTGTGAATCTCACTGGGTATGGGTATCATGAGTTGAGGTCTCACCTATTTGATTGGATGAAGGGGCATGATTGGAAAACAATTTTTTGAATATTTATAGATTTTGGTTGGGGTGGCATTGGGATTATCCACAATTAACTCACCTTTCTCGAGCATTTCTTGAATTTATTTTTGAAAGTGATGTAGTTTCCATCACTATGACCCTTTACTCGATGATAGTTATAGAAATCATGTTCTTTATACCATGTGGGCATGGGGTGAGAAGGGTCAAAACCAATGTGTGGTTTTATAGGTGGAAGGGTAATGGCTCTAGCTTTGATAAGCTTTTCTAAGACAGAAGATTAAGGTTCCCCAATTGGAGTATATTTTTGCTGCTATCGTCTGAATTGAAAAGTCTTGACAGGTGAGATATTAGATGAGGGTGTAGCCTGATTTGATGGATGAGATGGGCCAGCCTTGAGTACCACTACATTAGTAGTGCCCTTAGATTTTGAATAATTGATTTGTGGTTTGGAAGAAGAAGAGGTATCATTTGACTTGAATGCTGAATTATTATTATGTAATTGGATTTTCTTCTCTTCGATGGCCCGAATCTCTAACTTTCGTGCCATAGTAAATGCCTCATCGAATGTTTGGAAGGTTTGGACCTACAAGGTCGGGGAGATATGTCTAGTGCAAGCCCATGTCAAGAGCTCGATGAGTTCAGTTTGTGGCAGTTGGAAGGTAAGTTGATTGATTAGGCTGCGCCAGCGAGTGACAAAATCTGTGATAGATTCATCCTCATACCGATGTATGGAATATAGATTGGGCATGGTAACCTTCTTGATGATATTGATAGAGAAATTATCCAAGAAGGCTTTGCTACCTGATTGAATGAGAATATAGAGTTTTTAGGTAACCCACTATACCAATCTAATACATGTCCAGTGAGGGACATGGGAAAGGTTCTCAAAAGCAAGGCATCATCATAACCGATCAGATAACACCCATGTTTGAACGACCGCAAATGCTATTATGGGTCTTCTTTGCTATTGAAACAATTGAATTTAGGCATTTCCCAATGCACCGTATGAACAGATGGGAATGGATGGGTGAATAGGCTCGCTGCAAATCTCGTCATAGGTGAGAGTGTTGCATGAGATGGAAATCGATGCCTCCAATGTCCGCATCTTGTCCAACATCATTTTAATTAGGTCATTGGTGGGTCAGTGATGATTAGATGCCTCCTGTAGCATGAGAAGGTTGGTTTTGGGCATATAACAGGGGTGGCACTCCAGTGTATGGGGCTGCCATGTAGGGTGGTGGAGAAGAAGGTAGTGAAATAGGGGGTACATACCCGAAATGAATAATGGATGAAATATGAGGTTGTTGGTAGTATGTATATGGGGGTGGAAGGGTCATGGTAACCCTAGTGGCAATAGGGGCTAATGATTGTGGAATGGAAAGAACCATGTTCTAAAATGGGGTAGGGGTCACTGACACTAGAGGTGGGAATGTAGCTATAGGTATGTGTGAGACATTAGGGGTAGATGAGGTTGTGTTTGGGGTAGTCATCGAGGGTACGGTGGATGTAATGAGGGCCACAGAGGTAACATACGCGATAGTCATAGTGGGTATAGGACCTAACTGTGAAATGAATGGGGGTAAGGTGGATGTGGGCAGCACGGAGCCAGATGGGGCTGATTCCAGAGTGGGTGTTAGAGTCAGAGGGATAGATATAGGTATGTTGTATATCAACCGACTTGAGGTGTCTTAAGTGGACAAGTGGGAGGTAAAACCGCAAGGCAGTAGGGTTCTCGGCCAAGGAGTCATGCGAACTCCTCATCTCCAAAGAGCGATAGTAATAGGTTGATGGGATCCATGGCTAGTGATAAAATGGAAGGTGGTGAAGGACTAGGTGGGAGTGGTTTACAACTGGCATGAAATACGAGGGTGTTTGCTTGTCTTCGTGTCGAGATCATGTGAACCAAGATCGATCAGTAGGGTCGCTTTTTGTAAATGACACGAGAGAAAGCAAGAATAGGTGAATCTAATGACAAAAAGTGGATTAAGTACCAAATGGTGGTTGGAATGTGAAATAGGCTAACCGATGCCGATTTGAGAAAACCAACACTGGTCCAAGGTAACCACTGCCGGTTACTGTAGAAAATGGACAGTGAGTGAAAAACAAGGCAGAAGGTGAAATATAATAGGTATGCCAAATCTGATGATGTTTACAATGTCAATGGGTATGATGGTAGTGATAGGGACTGTGAAAAGTGGAAGAAAATGAATAAAAATGTCCTTTTGAGTAGGTTAGCAAAAGGACTTGGAACCGATGTCGGTTGGGTATAACCGATGGCGGTCAGAGGTAACCGACGATAGTTATTGTGAAATTGAAATAGTGATGAAAGAAAGTGGTTGTGAATTAAAATTTGATGTAGAATCGCACTCCAAAATTCTGAAAATGATGATGATATGGCCTAGGAACACTTAAGTGAAGTCGAATACACCGATGTGATGAGGAGCATGCAAGGATGAATAAAAAAATTGATGAACATTATCTCTCACCTCAAAACACAAGCCAAGTAGAAACACTAAGAAAATGTGATCCTAGGAGTGCCCTTACTATTATGTTTATTTAGCTTATGCTATTTAGGGACCGACACATGAATTGTGAAATAGAGTTTTTGGTGAGGATGGATTCCTACGAAGAAGGAGATCTAAAAGGTGAGGTTTCAGTGTATGTTATGGTGGGGGCGGACTTTGCTTGCTCAAGTATGACTTGATAGAGCAGCGAGTTGGGTGCCCACCGTGTACATGATTATGTGATCACCTAAGCTTCTTATAGGTAGGATGTTGTTTAAGAATGTATGTATTTTTAATTTTTGTGTGGTTTGGTAAGAATCGAGAAAGAGAAAAGGATAGAAGTACTTTTCTACGATTCATTTGTTAACCATCACCTGGTCATGACTTCCAACATATAGGTTACCCTCAATTAATGTGAGCTAATGCAATAAATCGAATGGAATGCACTTATTTTTAAACCCAAATCAAAATGTGAAATTGGATGACACAATAAGGTGAAGAGGAAGAGGGATTCTCTTTCACTCAATGCAAAAAAACATGAAGAAATGACTCTTTTAATTACACCAAAAGAAAATTTTCCTTTAGAGAAAATAGAAAGAAGAGGTGGGTTACCAAGGAAGAAAATTAGTGTGTATGCTTTTCTTAAGATAAAAAAACAAAAAAAAATTCTAGGAATGAATGAAATGCAAGGAACCCCGGATGGGATGGATGTGTAGGAGAAGATGCTCAATCTCCTTCCTCAGTATGTGAGCTTTTGATGTAATTTGCTCTCTAAAGATGCGTTATCTCTCTAATATGTGTTCTTGCTCATCAACTTTATCCTAATGTTTTCCAACCTTGAGAATAAGGTAGTTTAGGGGTTAAAAGGGTAACCGATGGTGGTCTCGCTTAACCGAAGACGGTTATGGGTAATCGGTGTCGGCCAAGGTGGGATTTCCTAGGTTTACTAAACTAGGAGATCCTCCTAATTTCTCGATCTTGTGTCATCATCCCGTGGATTATACCGAGAGCTTCTTGTGAGCATGTGGGAATGTGGTTAGAGGGAATGTAGGGATTGATTTTTAGGGTTTGGGTAAGTCTTAGTTTGTTATGACAACTTTCTAAGAATAGGTCTTAGGTTGAGTTGGTTTGATGAGGTGTCTAAGTGAAGTGTATGTGTGGATATTATTTAAATAAAATATTCAAATAATAAATATAGTGATGATAATGCATTAATTTAATTAAATTAATTTAAATAAATATTAGTGGGATAAAGGGGGTCATGGCTAGGTAAATGTAATAAAGGGTGCTTATATGTTGAGGGACCAAAGGGGAGTGTGACCTAATTTTAGTGTCTACAATGCGTGCAAGGTATGAGTGGTGTGACACCAAAATTGGGTCATACTTCCATTAAAAACCCATTAATTAAATTAACCATATCCTACCCATTCATATCCCCTAGTGTACATCTTAAGTGAATTAATTATCTTAATTAAATTAAGTAATATCCTCACTTAACCACCTCACCCAGATAATTCACCTAGCCACCTCACTCAAATGACCCACTCAAACCTCATTAATGATCTAAGACCAATTCTAATCTTATCCTAACCAACTAGGACTTAGTCTAAACCTAGACTTAAATCCTATTAAAAACCTAAAAATACCTCTATTTATCTTTTTGGGATCCATCACTCAAGACTCGAAGAAGGTTGGAGATCACGCCAAAAATATCAACAATCTGGATATTTTTGGCCAACCTAGATATTCTCACCTTGATCGACGCCGCTTTTATCACATATAACACTAGTTCCCTAACCATCGTCAATTAGGTTAAATATATTTCCAAAATCCTTTTCCTAGGTTGGTCATTTGATTCAAGATCTCATACAAACAGAGACTTGGAGAACTTGAATTTTTGAAGCACTCAGGAAAAGGAAAACACATGGTAGCACTACCAATAACCATTTAAAATTCATCATCTTCTACAAGTTCACAAATTCACACCGAGAAACATGAAGGTTTAAACTACCATGAAACAAATATAATGGCTCTTCTCTTTGGATCTCTGCCCTCACCATCTTCATCACCTATGTTCTCAACATCTATTGTTCACTAAGTATCGTTGTTCATATTTTCCCTTGAGTAAAAATGAACAACAAGGGTCTACAGGATAAAATTTTCAAAGTTGGTATATAAAATTTCCAGAGTTCTTCTATACCTTCATGGTGCCTTTCCATGGATCTTCAGAGCACATAAGAATAAGGAACTTCAAACATAGCTCAGTTGAGCCTAAATCAACATATAAGTGCATTAATACAAATTAAAATCATTTTATTAAGCTTATGTTTGAATTAGTCTCTCGAGCTCAAAGTTGGAACATGGTGTTTGACAAGGTTGGGGAGCTAGCTCAGGCCCTCATAGAGAGCTTGGTCATTAACTCTATGCATAGCTCTAGGAATAACTTGGTTGAGCTAAGCCTTAAGGACGAGCTTGATGAATCTCAGCCACAATGACAATTGAACTCAATGTCATCCCGGTTGTGAAATTGTTGGTAGCTCAGATCAGAATCTCGCTCCAGGGAACATGTCAAATTATAAGTGGAGCTCAGGTGGTCGAGCAAAGAGCTTGAACTCATTGAAAGAATAAATGGCCTGGAATAACCATCCATGGCTTGGCATAAAATAAAGGAGCTCAGGAATGAGGTAGGTTGAGTTGAGTTTGTTTAGAGTTTGGGGATAGTATTTTTGAGATCCGAGTTGGACAACGAGTCATGAGGAGTCCAAGTTGGTTGCTGATTCACTAGGTGAGTCATCAAGAGTGTTAAAGAAATGGACTCGCAGAAGGCGCCATGTGTCAACTTAGCACAATTCCAAAAGGCACATCAAAATGGAGACCCCAAATGTGCGTAGACCCTCCATGTGTCCAAAGTCTCAAAAAGTTACAATGGCCATAGCAAAGTCAAAGGACTCATGGAAGGTGCCATGTGTCAGCTCGGTGTAACTTAAAAATAAGAATTGTTAGAGTAAAAAGTAAAGATCCAATTGAATTGTCTAAGTATAGAAGGGCCAGTGGATAGTGCCACGTGTCTCATCAGCTGCATCTCCAAAGGTCAAGCCCAAAAGGTAGTCCCCAACAAGTGTCACCTATCACATAGTCATGGTCTAAAAGGGGGTCTCATCAGCCGTTGAAAAGTCACAGACCCATGGAGGGTGCCACGTGTCACCTTGAAGATGCTTCAAAAGTGAGACATAAGGGATAGTCCCTAAATGAGTGCAAGCTTTCCACATGTCCCGGGTCAGACATAAAGATTTTTTCAAATAGAAAGGACTTGGGTAGAACATGAGGAAAGTAGAGTAGAGCCATAGAAGGTTCCATGTGCCTCATCAACACAATTTCAAAGGTGCAACCCAAAGAGAGACCTTGAACCAAAGGCCAACCCTCCACGTGTCCTAGGTTTGAAAAGGGAACACCAACCATCAAAAGTCCAAGCTCAGACAGGCCAAAGGAAGCCTCCACGTGTCAAATCGATGCATCTCCAAAGGTCAAGCCCAAAAGCTGGTCCCCAAAAAAGCACAAAGCTCACCACGTGGTCATAAGTAAAAAGGGGTAGAACCGGTCATTGAATCAGCTAAGGAAAGGAAAACCAAGTGGAAATACCCACGTGTCCTTTTGGTGATCTTATAGGGATGAATCCAAAAGTAGGTCCTAAATGTGTTCCAACCCTCCACGTGTCTCGGGTTAGGAAAAACATCTCCACCAACAAGAGGGGATAACTTGGGTGGAGTCAAGTTTAGGTTAAGCTATTCAATGAACATGCATTTTCGAATCAGAGATGTCGTAGATGATTCTGCGTTGGTTGTGGCAAGTCTATCAGTGTTTGGAAGAGAGCTCGACATCATGAACAAAAGGAAAATGACTTGATGGAGGAACTCAGTCAATGCAATGAATGATGGAGCTGGACCCAACTCGGTGAGTTGGCTCGACGAGCCAACCACCGAGTTGGACTTATTTTTAGTCTTTTCTTCATGGACCCCTCCCTCCTCACCACAAACCGGTCAACATGGGGCCCACCAATAATTTAATTAAATTAATATTTTTCTTTAAGTATTTTAAATAATAATATTTATTATTATTATTTAAATATTTTATTTAAATATTATTTTAATTTTGAGAAGACTATGTCAACAGGCATTAATGATGCATGATGGAACCTTTTCAAGTGGTTCAACCGACTGTAATAAGTGATACATCATGTGCCTTCCATTTAGGGAGGGAATTTATGACTCCTTCTCTCCTCTCTCTCAATTTCTTCTATAAATGTAAGTTGGAGACTCATTCCAAAGGGTTCCAACCAGTAAGTTCCAACAGGTCATACAAGTTGGACAAGTTAGACACTTTTAGGCTTCCCCTCTCTTCACAAGCTGAGATGTTATGATTTGTAGGCTTTCAAGCCTTTCTTCTCAAATTGTAATGGTAGCCTATGCCTTTTTCACTGATGTAATGGCACTTGTGCAAGTGTTTTAAGTAATGAGAATTGTGCTTTGTGATCAGTTATATGTCCTTTTCATGATTTTGTTGCTTCTATCTACCTCTCTCATGTTTTTAGGTGAACTGTGCAACTAGGGTTTCCTTTGCAAGTTTTGGAGGTCATTGTGCTTATCAAGGAGTGAAGTACTGTATGTAAAAGTGGGTTTGTAATGCATGTCATTCTTTCTCATGATCATCTCTCTTCATCGGAAAAATTGAATTTTGTCTAGGCATCACCACTTCTAGTATATTTCTTTGTAAATCTCTTTCCCTAATCCTACAAATGTTAGCATAGGTCTAGTTAGCCATTTTTCCCGCATTAGAAAATGGTTTGTGTTTAGTTTAGGAAGAGGAAGCCTACCTTCTCTGGGAGGTTCACCTCGATCCCAAGTCCCATAGCTTGAGAGGTGATCCCATGTGTCCTAATCACACAAAATGTCGTGATTCATTTTTAGGCCATTTGAGGGGTGTAGCGATTTGGTAACAAGTACCTAACACCTCTTCATTTACCTCCTTTTTTCTTTCAAGAATATTTATTATTCATCTCAATAGTTTATCTTTCTCCACATCCATATACTTCCTTCCTCTTACCAACCTATCACTTTACCATCCTAGACCTCCTATCTTTACCCTCTTCTAATCATCTCTGAGCCTTCAAGACCATTTTGCAACCTCACCCTCACCATTTCCAACCTCTTTGTAATAACAGGGAGTCTAAAAACCAATTTTAAGAAATTTTTGCTAAGTGCCCCTTTCGACTTCGCTTAATCAACCGAAGTTGACAATTCTGCCTAACCAACATTGGTCATACAACCGACGCGCATTATGTGTCCGAAATATACCTCGGACCAAAGAGCTATTACCCACTTCCCAACAACCCAAAACCATTTCTAATCTTTACCAGACCTTACCTGAACTCCGTACTTTAGACTTGCAATGCAACACCATCCAATCACTTGACCCTATTTTACCTCAATCACCTTTTATATGACCTTTCTTATTGTTTTTGTGAGATACCTAAATCATTTCAATTTCAATAGGATATTTACTTCATATATGATTTAAATAGCATTAATATTGTTATATAAAAAGTGGATTGATAACATGTTCAGAAGCATTACGCTTCCCGCATCTAGCTCCCACTAGGCATTCCACTCATTGTTTTGTTTGACTATATCTCGGTGGTATTATTTTACATTTATAGGTAGTTTCTCCTAGCCAAAAGGGAGCTCTCACAGTCAACTTGGATTAGGAAATCAGAACGCGCACATGACCTTCAAATGACATTACAAACAAGTATTCCTCCTTGGCCTACTACCCTTATCTATTTCATTAATTTTCTAAGAATACAGTGAAAACTTTTGGCACACCCGGTGGGACCCATTCGAGGTTCTTGCATTTATTCATTCTTAGGGAACCATTGTATGTTTGTTTCTTTTTCAAAAGGAAGTTAACATTAAATTCTCTCCCTAGAAATCTTCTCTTTCTTCTACTTATCTCAGTGACATTTGTATTTTAGGACTAAAACAAATCCTTCTTTTTCTTTTCTTGCATTTGCATTAGTGAAAGTCATATCCTTTCCTATTCACTTTGTTTACATCGAATATCACATTTCGATTTGGGTTTTAAAATAATTACATTTCATACTTCCATGTTTGAATTTTTAGCTCACATTAAAATTGAGGGCAACCTATATGCTAAAAGTCATGCCCAGCTTGGTGGTTGACATAATTGAATCATAGAGCACATTATTTTCTCTCTTTGCCAAAATGCACAAAAATAAACTCACACATCTTCTTAAACAACACCTTACTTAGAAGAAGTTGTCAATGATCACACGATTAGAGGATTAATAGTGGGCACCCAGATGGTTTCTCTATCTATTCATTAACTTAGAGAAAGGACCACCCCCACAAAAACATAACCTGAAACCATCCTTAGATCTTTCCTCTTCATAGGATACCCTCTTTCCAACCAAAAACTCGTTATTCACAAGTTAGTCTAAAATAGCATAAGCTAAAGCATAAAATTCACTCATAGGATTTCATGTTTTTCTTAGCTTTTTCTTGAGTTGTGTTTTGAGTTGTGAGGTCACATTATTCATTTTATTTTCTTCCTTTCACACCCCATAATTATAGTTGGTGTATTCTAATTTTTATGGGTGTGTTAGGGTCCATTACTATCATACTCAAGTTTCTGGGTTGATAGTTTATATGATCTAAGTCACAAAAATCAAATTCTTCAAAATTTTCAAATTGCACAAGAATCGACGTTGGTCTAATGGATGTAATCGTTTTTCATTTGAATGTCATCAGTTTACCTAACTATTGTCGGTTTCAAATTTTTTGGTCATTTCACCAAAAACAACATTCACCACATTTTCTGTTCTTTTTGAAGTCTTCAGACACATCATCATACCTCTAGACCTTTAAAATCACTATAAAATCTAGTTTTTATTTCATTTTCATTAGTTATTGCCTCATTTGCAAAAAAATTTTTTCCCATAGTGGCTAGTATCAGCCACCTTAATCACCATCAGTTACCATCTCACTGTTATCAATTAACATAACTATTTTCGGTTCTACATTTTAATTCCTAATTAAAACAATGACCAGTTTCAGCTAAAGGAACCTATTTTTCTTCACTTCTTCTATTTTTTGTGTCATTCAAAGAGAATACATTACCAAGCCTATGCCAAATCACATGGTTTTGAATTGTATTCAAGCCAACACCCTTTGTATTCCATACAAGCCTTCACCACTCCCACCTAGCCCATCACCACCTTCCATCCTATCACCTATGGATCCTACTCAACCCATTATCATCAATACTAGTGACGAGGAGTTTGCAAGACTCCTTGACCACAACCCCACTACCTTACAACATTATCTCACCCATTCCTCTACTCGCGATTCATCAAGACAATTGGTATACAACATGTCTTGTGTCCATTCCTCCTTCCCTCACCCCCACTTCTGCGTCAACTACCACTAGCTCGGTGTTACCTTCTTCCACCTTACCACCCATAGTATCCCAACTTGACCCCATGCCATCAATACCTATGACACCTACAACATCAGTCACACTTTTGATGTTAGTTGCACCCTTGGTGTCAACCATTCCTTCATCATCCACCTTGAGCATAGCCTGTCTACAACTGCCACCACATATATACCTATTACATCATAACCACCCATGGTGTTGGCAACCCATACCCCATTCCAAAACACCATCCTCTTTATCCCATAGTCTTTACCTCCAATCACTACGAGGATTGCTACATCTACCCCACCTACTTACACATATCACCAACAACCCCTTATATCATCCATCACCTATTTGGGATATTTTATGACCGCATCTATTCTCCCCGCACAGTTCTCATACTCAACCACCATATAATGGGATTCCATCCACATCATACATTCATCTTCAACCTCCTTATGTTTGTAGGGAGTGCTCAATCATCACAACCTACCAATGACTTTTTAAAATTATGATGAGGAAAGGATTAAAACATTCAAGCATCATTTTCTAGCTCGCGCAACTCCTTAACCTATGATGAAATATGTAATGAGCCCATCCATCCATCTATTCCCATTCACCCATACCTTGTGCATTGGGAAATGCCCAAATTTAACCGGCTCAACAGTAAAGAAGACCCACAACAACACTTGTGGTCTTTCAAACATGGGTGTTATCTTATTTCCCACGATGATGATTTACTCCTATAAACATTCCCCATGCCTTTAACGGAACCTACGTTAGATTGGTATAGTGGTTCACCTTGAAATTCCATTTACTCATTTAATCAAGTGGCTCAAGCCTTCCTGGACCATTTTCCAATCAATATTGTCAAGAAGGTCACCATGACCGACTTGTACTAAACTCAAAAATACGATGATGAGCCTATCACCAATTTTGTCGCTTGTTGGCGAGCCTCATCAACCAAATAACATTCTAGTTTCCTCAAAATGAGATTATAGAGTTGTTTAATAGAGCTTGCACTCGACACATCTCACCAAATCTGTAAGTAAAAACCTTCCGTACCTTTGACGAAGCATTTACGATGGTTTGAAAATTGAAATTTGTGCCATTGAGAGAAGAAAATTCAATTGAATAACAAAAATGCCACATTTAAATCAAATGATTCTTATTCCTCTTCAAAACCCCAAAAAAATTATTCAAAAGATAAATGATCTACCAACGCAGTAGTTTTAAAGGCTATCCCATCTCACCCCCGTAATAAATCAAAACCTACCTCTAACCTTTGTCCCGTATAAAATTTTCAGTTCAGATGAGAGAAATGAAAATACACTCCAATCAGGGAGCCTTATTCTTCAGTATTAGAAAAACTTCTTAAGGCTAAAGCCATTGATCTTCCACCCATAAAACCACATACTAGTTTTCGCCCCACTCGCATATGCCCGCATGGTACAAGGAACATGAATATTGTAATTATCATCACATAAAAGACCATAGAGATGGTAATTATATAACCTTCAAGAACATTGTCCAGAAATGTTAGATAATGGATATCTCATCCTCAAAAAATTGAATGCACCTACAAATCAGAATTTTCATATCTTCAAGAAGTCATTCCCTAACCATACCCCATCATCAAACCAAACCGGTGAACCTTCAACTAATGATAGTAATGTCTGTGAGGTCCATGTTGTGTTTGACACTATACCAGCCCTTCCACAATTTCCTCCTCTTCCCTCCATCAAGGAGATCCTAGCATGAGCTCCTTTACCCATAGAGGAGCCTACTTCATCTACTCCTTCACCCAAAGAGGAGTCCCCTTCATCTCCCCCTTCACCCACAATGGAGTCCAAAACTTCCACCAATGCCATTTCACCACTTACCTCGCAACCTAACGAATAACCTACGGTATTAACTCTCCTACCCATGGGAGAGTCATCCTTGCTTTTCTCTCCATTGAAAGAGGAAAATACCTCATCCCAACTATTATCTCCCCTACCCATAGGGGATCCTTCAGATGTGCCACATAATGGGGACAATTCCCCATTAGCATTCCAGATCCCGTTGACCTATTCTCGAATCTCTTACCTACAGAGTCTGAAGCCAACCAGCTTCCCTATCTTACGTATTTTTTATAGGGATTTATACTAATTAAATGTCATCTTCTCTTACAAATGTTCCATTTTCATGCCTGTCCAAATGCTTGGATTACATTGATGATTCCATGCTTTGGGGATGCCTTCAGCTACCCTTTTCAACCCAAATGCAAATGTCACATGCGGATATTGCCACGATCTATCCCAAGGTATTTCAAGCAACCCAATCAACCATGACCATTCCTATTGAAATGACATATTTTTCATTACCCTCACCTAAACCCAAACCTTTACCAATAACTAAACCTGTTCCTATGCCTAAGAACCTACCTCTACACCTACACCCCCCCACATCTAGACCCATTACCACATTAGGTGTCATGTTGACATCAAGTCTAGTTCATCTTCCTATCAAATTGGATTTAGCCACATCTTCCCAAACTCATGAAAAAACCATTCCTCCACCTAAAAGGAAGACCCAACCTTCTAGGCCACATACACTAGTTTCACCCACTATGCCTTTGTCACCTTCGCCCCTTCCGTCTATCCTAAAGCCTTAATCATTGACCATGGCCAAGAAACTACCTATCTAAGGTAAATAAAAACACAAAGAGCCCCCTCTTCATCACCATACTTTATTACACCCAACCTACTAGCAAAACGTACACATTCACCGCTTACCCACATATTTCTTACCACCTATAAATTTCCACCACTTACAAGTAATAACATCAATACCTATGAGATTTCCTTCTCTTTAACCCATACCTTCCACTTTTCCTCTCGCCAACAACCTTCACCGCACCTCATTTATAACCTTGGCTATCTTATCCTCTTCCACCATCCACTTTCCCTCTACATATGCACACATCCTTCACCTTCACCTAGGAAGGTGCAACCTAAATTGAAAAATCCACTATCCTCCAAAGAGGTAGTTAAGCCTACAACATATTCTATCACTAGTTCATCTACTACGCCTTTACCCAAGAAGGTACATCCCTAGCCTAAAACAGTACCACCTATCAAATAGGTGGTTAAACCTATCCCATTTATAATTCCACCTCCTATAGTACCTCACACATCATAATCACCTACACTTCAATCTAGACCCACACTTACCTCACATTGTAATCCATTGGCGGGGTGTTACGTGAACATTCTAGCTAACCTTTTAGAGACCTCCGTCATCATATTTTTTCTCTTAGACCTTACGACCCACTCAAACCCAAAATAAAAGGGCTTGAAGATACTAAAATTTGTTCCTACCATCGTGTGCTAAGACATGATGTAGAAAATTGTAAGGCTCTAAAAATTGTTCTTCTCCAACTTTGTCCTCTTGAATAAAACTTTGATGACGATGATCTTCTAGACGAGAACCCAGTTCCACCTCCACCTATCACTACACATCCTCGCCCACTACCTATTCAACGACCTGTATCACCACCTCCACAATCCTTTTATCCACCTCCAAAATTTGAGATCAATATGGTATGTATAGGAGAGCTAGCCAAAACCCCACCAAAATGCCAGTGCACCTTACTCATTTTACAAGGTTCTTACCCCGCATTAGGCTTTTTTCCATCATTCTTTTATACTTTTCTTGACACACCTTATCCATCCACCTCTCTTTCTTAGATTAACATGATCCAAGTTGCCACTCACACCTATAAAGAAAAAGGAAAGGAGAAAACAACTAGCCCATGCACCAATCCAATGTACCCAACATACCATTTGCACCCACACCAAAATCACCATTCAAGGACACACATATCCTATTTTTGATGGGGTCTCCCATTGTACAATGATAAAATAATTGCACCAATACCCTCTAAAAATGTCTTTATATGACCTCATCCAAAAATTTAATCCCATCGACAGAGCCCTCATAGAGGTTCTACAATCCATCGAAGTTTTACCTAAAGACTCGACACTGTGGCCTCTATTATCACCCCTCACCATGTGGCTTATCTCACCAATTCATCCCTTTCCTCTACACATTACACTACTCACCAAGTAGCCACACTCGCTTTATCTAATGATGAGATTATACCTCTCTAATCGATGATCATGATCCCACCCTTTTAAACTCCATTTATATTGATAATATAAGTGTTTGATGCGTTATGATTGATGACGGTGCCAACATAAACATCATCTCCTCCCACGCATACAATTAAATGCACATCCCTTCAAATTGAATGCATAATAACCTAGATATGCTGCGTTCATTTAATGAAACCATCACTTCCACTCTCGTAACCATCATTCTCCACATCTGTGTGCCCCATGTACCATTCCGAACGGTTCTATATCTTAGAGTGGGAGTTCTAGTACAACATGTTGCTTGGCCAACCTTGGATCCACATCATGGGTTGTGTTCCTTCAATCTTACATCACTATGTAAAATTTTAACACAAAGGACATAACTATACCATCCCCGCCGACCATTCGCCATTCAAAACCTATAACATGCTCTACCGACCTAATGATGTCATTGTACTAGTTAAGGCATATACCACTACCGCCACTTCTCCTTCACCTAGAATCCCATCCACCAATGTTGTTGCTACCTTTTCTGCACCTACCTCCTCTATTCCCACTGCCACCATAGCCTCTGTAGCTGACCCATCTGCTAACCCATCTACTTCTCAACCAACCAATGCTTCTTTTCCCAATCACCTAGTGATTCATCTATTCAAGCTACCCATATACCAACTACCGATCCCTTAGAAGGTGTTTTTCCATGCCTCAATCTGGGGATTACCGCCTATACAACATCTACATATTCCTTACTCCTCAAGAGTATGGTAACCTTTGCCAACATCCTCGCTATGATCACCGCATAGGAAAGGTTTTCCCTTATGGTCCTCCCCACCTTCATACTAACTTAACATATGGGGGAATCAATACTTCTACATACTCTCCCAAGCCACCTTCCCAAACATGACCATTTTCCTTTAACCTTCCATCTCTCACCAACCACAACTTTTCCCACACTTTCCTCCATCGTTGTGCATATAAGGGCTTTAGATTTGGCTTCTATGAATACGGCCACCATACTATCATCCTATCTACCACACGTATACACACAAGTGACCATAGTGGTATTGGATTTGCCAAACCATATTCCAAGAAAGCCCACGTCGAACTCATTGAGGATGAAAAACCTTCTTCACCCCATTTACCAACTTCACCACCTTCACCCACGAGTCTATGGATCTAGAATCCATTCCTCCTATTTTTTTTTTCATAAACACCATTTCCCTGGGACCTCTGAAATATCAATGTGATGGCAAGGTTCCCTCTTCTCTCCCATTCCTATCTCCTGACATGATCAATGATGATACACATTCTATTAACGTCGTTTAATGTTAGGATGATGAGTCTATTCTCACCTATCTTGGTGCGGAGGATTCTTATATTCATTAGTCATTTCCTTCTAAGATGCAAACCATGTTAAATGAATTGACCATTGAAATCAATATTAACACTTAGGATGGCCCGCACTTTCTAAAGATAGGCCAATCTTTAGATGCTATTAAACAAGAAGCTTTTACCTCATTCCTCCAAGATCATAGCAATGATTTTTCTTGGTCCTACGTTGATATGCTTGGTATTGACCCAAACATTGTGGTCCACAATATCGTAACTATTCTTGAAGCCAAACCAATAAAATAGAAGTTGCGAAAAATACATCCTCGTATTTCCCTTCTTGTCAAAGAATAACTTCAACTCCTTCTCTAAGTTTCCTTCATCCTACCCATTGATTATATCTAATGGATCTCTAACATCATTCCTGTCAAAAAGTGATAGGAGGACTCCACATATGCATGGATTTCATAACCTTAACTTAGCCTTCCCTAAATACAACTTTCTTCTACCTAGTATAGACAACATAGTTGATCTCACCGCCGCCATAAGATGTTATCACTCATAGATGGTTTCTTAGGTTATAACCAAATATTACTCACCCGAAGATAAAAAAAAACCTTCATCACTCCTTGGGGACCTTATACTATCGAGTTATGCCCTTTGGCCTTAAAAACACTGGTGCTACATATCAACAGGATATGACTTATATCTTTCATTACATCATGCATCACATATTGGAAGATTATGTAGATGACCTTCTTACAAAATCCAAACATCATGCAGGATACCTTACAGTCCTTAAGGTCATCTTTAACAATTTCATCAAGTATTGTGTTTTCCTTTAACCTAAGAAGTTTGTCTTCACTTTTCTCTCAAGAAAAATCCTTGGTTTTATTGTTTCTTTGTGTGGCATAGAAGTCGATCCCGCTAAAATAAAGGGTATTCTCAAAATTCCTCCACCTACTACCCTTAACCAAATACATAGTTTGCAAGGCAAGTTACAATCTATTCCTCATTTTATTTCACATGACTATCTCGATCATTGCCACCCATTTCATCATCTCCTTCAAATGGGATGATGAATGCCAAACAACCTCTCGAGTCCTTAAAACAATACCTCCTCTAATCACCTATACTCATTCTTCCTAAGGATGAAAAACCATTTTACCTTTACATTTCTATTATGGATCATTCCTTGTGAGCCATGCTTACTCATCGCAATGAGCAACATAGGGAGAAAGTAGTTTATTATATAAGCCATGCACTTTTGGACTATGAAACTCGATACACCCACACTGAAAAAATCTACTTAGCCTTAGTTTTTTTTGCCACTAAAATTTTCCATTACCTACTTAACCAAAAATCCTTTATTGTCGCCAATAAATACCCCTACATTACATTACATGTACAAATAAGCCCTACCAACATCAACATGCTACACATTGTCTCATGCTTCTTGCAGACCTAAACCTTGAAGTCACTCATCAAAAATCTATCAAAGGACAAACTATTGTTGACCAAATTACGCACCCACCTCTCTCTGAGATCAGCCCTATAAATTTGATTTCCTAGACGAATCCATCACTACCCTCTCTTAGGATGATACCATTTACCAAATGAACTTCTTATTCAATGGTTCTAAATGTTAAAGCATGGGGGTGGTGCTGGATTTATCCTCATTCCTCTCGATGGTGAGCTTATGTCGTTATACTTCAAACTAGATTTTGAATGTACTTACAATATCACTAAATATGAAGCACTCATATTATGCCTTCAAACCACCATCACCTTAGACATTAAATCAATTAATATCTTTGGCAAATCTCAACTGGTTTTAAATCAAGTCAATGGTGTATACCAATGTTGTAACTAAATAATTCAAAAGTAAAAGCATTATGTAGACATAATTTTGACTACCTTTGACCATTATGAACTTCAAACCACTCAACGTTCCACAAAAAAATTGTGGATACCGTGGCTCGCCTTACTTCTTAGATACCCGCTTCACCCTCCGACTCAAAAATATTTTTCACAAGATGAAAAGGCTGTAATCACCTTCCTATCTATGTCGAGACGTTAACCTCGTTGGAACCATTTAACTGACCCACATGAACTTTGGTATAAGCATTTTGCTAACTACCTTTCCCTTTCATTCTACCTCCAAACCTTACTCATGAATGGCCAACATGTATTTCTCAAAAGTGTCTCTCACTATGTCATCATGGGTGGTATTATTTGTAAATGTGTCTTCCACAATATCCTTTTACGATGCCTTACCGGTTATGAAGTTCCTTACACCATCAAGGAAGTTCATGGTGGAATTTTTCGAGGTCACTTGGTGGCCTAGCTTTAGATAAATGCATTCTCTGCCTAGGCTATTATTGGCCAACCTTAAACTGTGATTTTTGTGATTATGTTAAAAATTGTGTGAAGTTCCAACATGCTAATATTCATCACACACCTAGTCACATGTTACGGGTTGCACGAGACCTTTGGCCTTTCTCTCAATGGGGTTTGGATCTCGTTGGAGAGATTAATCCCCATTCTTCATAGTACCATCAATGGATTATTACCACTACTAAATACTACACTAAATGGGTAGAATCCATACCTCTTATTTCGAAAAAAGATGAGAAAATATGTGAATTCATCAACCATCACATCATTTGTTGCTTTGGTGTTCCTCATCGTCTCATCATTGATAATGAAAAATAGTTCAAAAATAAAACCCTATGGAAGATTTGTGATTCCTTTGGCATACAACTTAGTTTTTCTTCACCCTACTACCCTCAAACAAATGGCCAAGCTGAATCAACCAACAAAACCTTAAACACAATTCTTATGAAATTTACGGATGATACTGGAAAGGATTGGCATACACACACTCCTTTTGGCTTATGGGCTTATTGCACTAGTATTCATACATCAACTAATGCCACACCTTTCTCTCTGGTCTACAGTATAGAGGTTGTTTTGCCACTTGAAGTCCAAATTCCATCTTTGTGTATCTCACTTAAAGAGATGCTCAATGTTGATGACTTTCACCAAGACCGTTTGGCACAACTCAATGTATTGGATGAACATCATCTCAATGCTCTTGACCATCTCCAAATATACCAAAAACATATCAAATGTGCCTACGATAAACATGTCCATGAACAAACCTTCCAAGTTAGTGACCTCATCCTGAAGGAAAATCAACATGTAAAAAAAGAGGAAAAAAGTAAATGGGGAAATTTTTCTCCTAATTGGCTTGGAACTTATATCGTTACTCATACCTATAGATTAGGTGTGTATCATTTTTCTTCACTCAAAGGTAAACCTGAACCTGAGCCCCTCAATGCCTTTTATCATTGACTATTCCACCGTTGAATTAAGTCCTATATTACCTCTTGTCTATTCATCACCCATCCTTTGAGCACCGTTCACCTTCCATTTTACCTATTTTAAGGATCAACGACTAAACCAGGATCATGTGATTACCCGTTACCTTTCAACCTTGTCTTCAATATGAATATCAAAGCTCTACTCATGGCATGATTCTCATGGATACTTTTCATCTTTTCAAGATGGAATCCCATGGTCATTCATCACTTATACCCTCTTTTTCATAGTTAACCTCTGTATGTTATGGTTTTGTCTGCAACACAAGAGCCTTTGGCCTTTATAGTCTTGTCCATGACTTAAAATTCAAAAGGAAAATAATTTCCAAAGTAAAATAGGATTCAACTCCTTGAGTCAAACTTCCAGCAAAAAGATGACTCCCTTAAAAAGGACATATACGCTTTCTATCTCGCTGCTTTAAAGTAGACTTCTCCCTCGAAGGAAAACTATACCAAGCTATCCATATTGTACATAGTCTATCATAATAAGAAGACTATTCTCACAAAAATACAATTAAAATATTCAGAATCTTCCCACATCGATCAGCTTCATGAAGAACTCAAGGAGAAAATCTACTCATCCCACATAGACTTCCCGCATCGATCAGTCTATCAAAAAAAAAGTAAAAGAAAAAATAAAAAGATACATTTTTTCATCATGGAATTTCTTATTTTGATCTTGGGACTCTTGCTAAGTAGGTATGCTATTGCACACTAGGTTACGCTAAAAACCAACCAATTTACTTCATCACCTTTTCACCCTAATTTCCTACCCCTCAATGGATATCACCATAAATGCAACATTTTGGGATCATGTGACTTTCATCAACATTAGAATAGTCCATCATGCAATGCGTTTAAGGTCTTACACTCATAATCCCATCTTAGGTATGATAAACTTATTGTGGTTCTTACCATTAGGTGGATATTTTGGCACCTCTTACCCTTCCCTTCTTCATTACTTGTTGATTATCCTATACATGACCAAGCCTTTGAAACCTTAATTTAACCATACCTAAATGACCTAAACTCAACCATGTCATGCATAATTCACCTAGTTTACATCAATACACAATGAGAATGGATATTAAAAACATATATACATCATCCATACCATAAGTATCAACATATATATCTATGAGAAAGTTTGTGTATCAATATATATGTACACAGATACAAATAAATACAAGTGTCTCAATCACTTAGATACATCCTCACTATCTTCGGCATGCGGGCCGATATAAAACTCAAAATCTTGAAACTCTCATGTACAACCTCACTATCATCGGCACGCAAGTAGGTATATATCAAAAATAAATACTCTAATCATATCTCGGTGACTAATCATCACCCCACCTAATATCCATACCTGTCTCATCTATGTCTCCTCCTCTCCTCTAGTTTGGCACTCGACAGACATATCTCCACCCTCCATGGGTCTCAGTCTCATCTCCACCTAACCATCACCTTTGACTAGCCTCTATAAAATCATAGCCTCACCCCCGATCCTATCTTTGGGCTCGCCAGACCCCACCTCGTGCTCTCATCGCTATGAGTGCGGGATCTAGTCCTCTCACTCGCTGCATGCTATGCCCTATACTCCACATAATATGAGACATCTATCCTGACAGTCATCATCGTGATCTTGATAATACTAGGCCTCATTTAGGGCATCCATGAATCTTGCCATAGGAACTATCTGCAGTGGTGCCATAGGTCTCACAAAACTAGTGAGCTCTGTCATGATAATATTTGCCTAGATCCCTATCCTTATAACCCCTGTCCTTCTCCCTTTACCATGGGACCCTATCCCGCCTCTAGCCTGTAATATGGGACCCTATCCCCGAGCTCGTGTGCATCCTTGTGTGTTGTAACCTAGGCCTATAAGGCCACAACATGAGCCTATACAGTGGCCCCACTGGCTTGTAACCTCTGCTACCTATGCCTGTAAGGTGGCCACCTATCCTCCATCTCCATCTCCACCTCGTGCATGGAAACTACGCCTATGCTACCTAGGCTTGTAGAACCACCAACTAAGCTTGTAAAGGGAAACATGTGCCTCCTCGACTTGGTAAGATGTTCCTGTAAAACCATAATCTATGCCTAAAGGGAAGCCACCTAATCTTGTAAGGCATCTCTTTGTACTATCATGGTAGAAAGATCAAGCTTCCTTGGTCTCGGTGACTCCACCCATCGCTATTACACCCACCACCGCCTATATCCATTAGTGACCCCAACATCATCAATCCTCCTATCTACCAGATACTCCTCCTATCCTATCAACACACTTAGACGTGGTAGAGACATAGGTCTCTCCACGTCATCTCTTTAATACTATGGAAAAGTTGGAGGCACTTCCTGTGGCAGCTCAAACTATCGTCTCACCCTATCTACATGAATCAACTCATGCTCGCAGTATATTTCCCATGTATCCACCTCAACAATTGAAGCTCATCCAACTCTTCCATCATACCCCTGTATTTAGGGATAGCTAATGTAAGGTTTCTACACAATATCGACCCCTAAAAGACCCTCTAATAACCATCTATAATATGAAACATCACGTGTGGCCCTAGCCACTCCGTGTTACCCACCAAATTATACCCACTATCTATATTTAACTCGACCCAACCACCCCCAAACCAATCATGTCGGGGGTAAAAAAACTAGCTACTCAAATACGATATGCTCGTATGCCCAACAGTGTAGTAGAAAGGTGTAGCACAAATTAAAGCACCACAATCTCCCATAGGCCCACAACTCCCTATATAGTCTGCACTAGGAATGCCGATGGCATATCATCCCCTCCATCATATCCTAGATCACTCCCATTAGTGCTCATGGGAATCTCCCACCCTCAGCATCTAGTAAGGTGAAACAACATACCACTTCCATCATCAATACAACCAGCCTCATCTCTTGAGGATGGGCTACATACATGTCTCCATAGCTAAGGCTCATGCTATGGTACCTCATCTCATCCATCACCTCCCCAAAAATAGCCACTATCGGCTCCACCGACACCTCTCGATGAAATAGAACACACTTGTCTCCCCAAGAATTGGTAGTTTGTAAGATCATGTACACATCTTCTAGGGTGACACTCATCTCACCCGTCTGTAAATACAATGTGTTGGTCTCTAAATCCCATCTATCGATGAGTGCGACCATCAAGCTAGGATCTTAGGCTATATGCCTATAGCACCGGATCCCAATCAGTCCAACATCCGTCATATGCTCCCACTCCTCTGTAGTCACACTAGACCAAATCTACGCCAACAATAGTGGTACTCTATCCCGCATCCTGAGCTGATCCCTAGCCTATAACATCAAACACAACATTTTCAAGACTTTCCTACCCCAAAATTACCTCTTACCCACTACACCATACCTAACCACATCAATCATGCCTACCCCATTTACCTAATTCACCTACAAGCCTACTACCCTTTACAATCATGACCCATCATCTTAACATTATTGAACCTACTTACCTATCTTATCTCATCAAACTCACATTTTACCCTCATCCCCCTAACAACACTCTTCATTTACCCCTTCCCACCTATTTTTCTTTCCAAACTATCCCTTCTTACCCCTATTGTTCTTTAACCCTAACTAGCACCGGTCACCTTGACCATCACCGATTTTCCCATGACTGTCATTGGTTCCCTTTAATCGGTATCATTTACCTAAGGCCATAATGATGTCGGTAAACATTAAATGACGTCGACCAAGCCTTGACCAGAGTCGGTCTTTGTCGCGATAACCCAAAAAAATTAAACCCGTCCCCATAACCCATTTCACCTAAAATTCACAAAAATATAACCTAACACCTACCCCAATCCACCCCAATTTATCTAATATTCATTTATTATCTCATTTATCCTACATTTTACCTTCCCCATATTGATTTTACCCACTTTTCACCCATATTTCACAATGAAAACCCCCACCTCAATTTATTAGTTTTTAACCAAACTTTTAGCAAATAAAAACCAGGAACACTCCTACTTCATCACGATATTGCTTACGTGTGGTGTCATGTCTAGCTAATGCGTCAATTTTACACTTGAACTCTCTCCTACCTTTTCCATGCCAAAATCTACCTCGAATATCTCCACCAATCACATGTCTCCAACTGCTCTTGTGGACCCGTCTACCTGGCTCCTCTCACCACTTAGTAACCTCCACCTCAACTAGGTATAATGCCTTGTATTTTTCTCCAAGAAAAATGCACAAGTCAATAAGCTATGTCATTTTCTCAAAGTCAAAAGACAACAATGATTTCGTAAAATACAAAATTTCTACCTTATAACCCTAACTCGACATGACCGGTGTCACTAACCTTCCACTTGACATCGGTCACCTACCAAAGCATTACCATTTCACCTACCTTTTTCCCATTTTGAACAAAACTCATTACTGCTGAATACCTTTTGACATTACCAACACTCATTGCACCCTACCCACAAGCCTAAATTACCCATACATTTCCTTAATTGTGTTTAAGGACTTGTTATTTTACCTATACCTTGGCCCTACCCGTGCCAGGACCTATATACCTTAACCTGAACCACTTTTTGTGACCTTTCAAATTTTGTACTTCTTTATAGCTTACGATTCTGTTACCCACATTGTTTAGCCTAATGACCTTACCTTGCCTATTTTTGTGTTGTTTATCCCGACAAAATATTTGATGTACCAGATCATACCTAAACATTCCCGCACCTAACCTAAGTTGTGTTTCTAGACCATATCCTTTACCCTGGATACATGAATAACTTCAACCTTATTTGGATAACCCTATCAACCTTAGACGATGTAAATTTTTCAATATTTTCAACTGTACCATGTCACAATCTATACATGTGTGTGCATTCGATTGTCATTACCCATGACCCATGACCCCTTACCCACCGCCCACCTTTCCCATACCACTTACCTACTTCACTTCATGTTATCAAATCATTTGTTTATCAAACCACTCACCAATTCCATCTCACACCTCATCGAGCTCTTGTTTTAAGGGGTATTACCTCCACCCATACTTGGGGAAACCTCACTCCCACTTATATTTGGGGAAACCACTTCTTGTTTTTGTTAGTGTCACTTACAAATATAAGCCACACAACAAAAGGGGAAAATGTAGACACCAAAATTGGGTCATACTTCCATTAAAACCCCATTAATTAAATTAACCATATCCTACCCATTCATATCCCCTAGTGCACATCTTAATTGAATTAATTTTCTTAATTAAATTAATTAATATCCTCACTTAACCACCTCACCCAGCCAACTCACCTAGCCACCTCACTCAAATGACCCACTCAAACCTCATTATTGACCTAAGACCAAGTCTAAGCTTATCCTAACCAACTAGGACTTAGTCTAAACCTAGACTTACCTAAAAAGAATCCTACTTATCTTTTCAGGATCCATCACTCAAGACTCGGAAGAAGGTTGGATATCACACAAAAATATCAATAATATGGCTATTTTTTGCCAACCTAGATATTCCCGCCTTAACCAACGCCTGGTTATATCTCAATCGACACCGGTCCCCTAACCATCATAAGATAGGTTAAATATATTTACAAAATCCTTTACCTATGTTTTTCATTCGATTTAGGATCTCATAAAAATAGAGAATTGGAGCACTTGAATTTATAAAGCACTCAGGAAAATGATAACACATGGGAGCACTACCAACAACCATTTGGCATTCATCATCTTCTCCACGATCACGGATTCACACTGAGAAACATAGAGGTTTGAATTTCGTGGCATGAATATAATGACTCTTCCCTTTGGATCTTTACTCTCACCATCTTCATCACCTACATTCTCAAAATCTACTATTCAAGTAAGTACCTAACACCTCTTCATTTAACTCCATTTTTATTTCAATAAGATTTATTATTCATCTCAGTATTTTATCTTTCTCCACACCCGTATACTTCCTTCCTCCCACCAACCTATCACTTTACCATACTTGTCCCTTTCACCTATCTTCACCCTCTTCTAATCATCTCTGAGTCTTTAAGACCATTTTGTGACCTCACCCTCACAATTTACAACCCCTATGTAATCACAAGGAGTCTGAAAACCAATTTTAAGAACTTTCTACTAAGTGCCCCTATCGACACTTTGGTTAACCAACTAAAATTGGTCATTTTTCCTAACCAAAGCATCAGCTTAGACAACCGACATCGATTCACTATGTCCGGAAATATACCTTAGACCAGCTGAGCTAATACCCACTTACCAAAAGCCTATAACCATTTCTAATCTTTACTAGACCTTACCCGGAGCTTGTACATGACCTGTAACATAACACCAGCCAATAACCTAAACCATTTTGACCTCAATCACCTTTTATCTAACCTTTCTTATTATTTTGTGTGAGATACCTAAATTGTTTCAATTTCAATAGGATCTTTACTTCATGTATGATTTAACTAGCATTAATAATGTTATATAAAAAGTGGATTGATAGCCTATTCAAGAAGCATCACACTTCTGGATCTAGCTCCCACTAGGAATTCCACTCATTTTTTTGTTTAACTCTATCTGGTGGTATTGTTTTTCATTTACAGTAGTTTTTCCTAGCCAAAAGGGATCTCGTAGTCAACTTAGATTAGGAAATCGTAGATGTGCACACGACCTTCAACCCACGCTATAAACAAGTATTCATCCTTGGCCTACTACCCTTATCCGTTTCATTAATTTTCTAAGAATATAATGAAACAAGTGGAACAAATAGGAAAAGCAAAATGGAGAGGGAGAAGGGGAAGTGTGCAAGGGTAGAAGAAGAGAAGAAGGGAGGTGTGCAAGGAATCTACAGCTAAGGATTTGTGTAGAGAAGAATTGGAAGTCCATAGTTGATCCCGATAGAAAATATGGCACCCAAGAAACCAACCATTTCACCAAAGAAAACAAAGGGCAAGGGCAAGGGAAAGAAAACCGTTCTTTGTCACAAGCACCAATGAAGAATGGTATGTAGAAATGTAGTACCTAGATGGGGTATTGCTAGGAAAATAATGGGAGTCACACTTGCAAAAGATGGCCATGAGCAATTATAACCATCGCACGAGCACAAATGAGAAATAAATGACATTAGAGTTGGTCCATCCAACTAACAAGAGGACACTAGATGGGATGCCTATTTACAATGACGAGGTGAAGGTAAAATTGTAAAAGGTAGTATTGTTGTAACTGTATGAGTTGCCTTACTTTGGAAAGCCTGAGCACCTTTATCAATGGTTGATTTCACACATGCATGAGGATCATTTTTATTTCTTGGGGCATAAGATGCACATAACACCACAGCTGATATCGAGTTCATGAGCCTTATTTGTGAAGGAGATAACATAGATGATGATCCGAGTGAAAAATATGCTATCAAGGATACCGTAGCCACGTATGACTAGAAAAGGGGTCACGATACTTTGACATCACCGAGACTCTAGAAACTATAATGAGGATGGCCCCACACTTGGTGACCAAGCTCAATGATTAGGAATGATGGACACAAGTGAACAAGGCAAGGCTAAATGTATGCTGGAAGATATCAGAGGGAATAATCTATAACTTGTCCACTTTCATCGCAGATGAGATCGAAACGAGAGCGTAGGAGGGAGAAAAGATACTCTTTGGCAATGTCCTCCTCACCATTGTCTTCTTGGAAATTGGAGTTCTTGATGGGATAGAATTTTTTTTTTTGGGAGTCTCCGGAAGAGGATCCTGACAACTAAAAAAATGTTTGTAAAGTACACTTGTGAAACCATGATGATGTCTCACAAGGCATGCTTGGAAAAGTGGTATAAGAGAATGCACGATGCATTCGAGTAGAATGGAGGCTCCTAGAGTAGTTACTAGTGCTTGTGGATGGAGAGGAAGATTTTGTAGTGTATCAACATTTTTGCATTAGTAGATTTACATTGATAAATGGGACTATGAGTCCATGGTGGAGGCTAACCTTCTCCTTCACCACACAATACTTCTAAGATGGAGTCAATTGGTTTAAAGAGGCTAAGAGACTAAGGTTTGACATTAGTGAGGTAGATCTAAATCACCATAAGTTGTGCCATAAGCTCCTCTACCCAAATAAGCATGCATACATGGAGAAATATGTCTCCCATGAAGTACAAATGATGAAGCCTTTAACGCTTCCGATTGCAGGAAGACCACAACAAAGGTGTATCTACGCATAAGGCCAAAATTTGAAAAATTTTCTTACTTGGAGAATCATGTCTCCATCCCTCAAGATCTTATAGGAAGGAAGAAGGCCATGCCAAGGAAGAGAGAAATAGAAGAGGTGCAGGAGAAGAAGGCACCAAATGTTCAAACCACACAATCGGTGGGCACGCCAGAAGAAAACACTAAGCCTAGTACTTATATGTGTAGAAATAAGTCTCCTATCAAGGAAAAGACCTCAGAAGAAGAGGCACTAGAGCATGAAGAGCACCTCACCCATGAGGAATCAATAATGGAGACATCACCTGTCAAAGAGAAAGAAAATAAGATTCTCTGTCTTTGGAATCCCCGTGAAGAAAGAAGAAGAAGGTGACCGATGAAGAAGAATCAAAAGATATGGAAATTCTAGATGTGTACATCGGTGAAAAGGATGATGATGAAAGCCTCGAAGGAGGTGAAGGACATCCCATCTATGAGATACATGACTCTATAGTAGAAGGAGATGAGGAGTATAACAAAGAGGATGAGGAGGAGAATGATGAAGAAGAGACTGATGTTCAAGGAAAGGGCGTGGGAGGAGAAGTAAATAAAAAGGATCAAAGGACCCCAAGCCTCATAAAGGAATAGGTAGAAGAGGTCTGCAGAGAGAGAAGTGGAAAGAATTATAAAGGACCTGGTAGAACAAGAGGTAGAACACAAGGTGGATTAGGTACTGAAGGAAGTTGAGGAGGAAAGCATATGACAAGAATATGGTAGCATGGGGAGATCCCGGTTTGACTATAATATTTCCAAGGGACACACACAGAGGGAGAAAGAGAACAAAAACAACATAAGGTGAAGGAATGGGCTACATTGATGATCCAAACAAGGCATTGCATGCATGCTTTGAGAGCACCATATAAACAGAACAACTCTTGGCCATGGCTTCATTTGATGAGGAAGGTGCATACCCTTGAATGAGGAAAATGCTATCGTGGGTATTTGAGTCCCACATTCATGAGCATGAATTTGAAATAAGCCAAGGAGCTTTGATGAAGGTACCATAAACAAAAGGAATAAACCTCTTTGTGAATACTCAACAATTATCGATGAGATAATCTGCAACGTGCTCAACAAAGTTTCAATTGAGGTTGAAGCTAGACTCTTTGGAATAAATGACATGGTGAAGATCCTAGAGGTAGAGTTGGAGAAAAAGGAGGAGGAGCTCCTTGAGAAAAGTAAGGACCAAGTAGGAGGAACTAATCAGGCGCTCACTAAGGTGTAAATTAAAAGATGAGAAGGAAAGGGTGCATGAGGCATACAAGAAAATAGAGATTACCATGGATTTCATTCTCTTAAAGCATCCAAAATCAACACCACCCACACAAAAATATGGATCAACCTTATAGTTCCTAGAGGAATTGACCCACATACTCAGTATGGAGAGGTGGCCACTTTCCTTAAAATCCATAGAAGAGTTATTAGCACACTAAGAAAAAGAGGATAAGATGAAGGTTGTAGAAATTGTTACTTAGTACAATAGGATCCTCACCGATGTAAAAGGCACCGCATAAGTTGCTGAGGCTGCATATGATAATTACATAGATAGGGATAGAGTGGAAAGTATCTTGGTCACTATATGATAGAAAAGTGATAGGCGAGCATGAAAATTGACAAGTAGCCTTTCTCCGTACCCAATCTCCCGAAGTCGTGTTGAGACAACTAGTGGAAATGAAATATATGCAGATGTGGAAAAATTAGTTAGGAAATATTATATCCTCAACACACAATACAGTCTGTGAGTCCAAGGAAAGGAAAGATCTCCTAACTTTGAATTGGTGTAAAGGATCATTTAGATATAATAGCCACTCGAAGGCTCCAATCAATGTCGAGCTTTGCTAAGATCCTAATTATTAGCTATTTGACGTGTGGAAAATGACCTGCAAGCACCTCGTATAGATTTACAAACAAGGTCATGAAAATTATGGTGCGAGGTGTAATGAATCCACTAAAATTTATGGATAATTATCGGGTCTAGTCCAGAAAATATTATCCTGATCAGCTGCTACGTTCAATACGGAAAACTATGTGATAATGTATGGAAGAAGTGGTGAGGACCTAAATATGAGTATACGCAAACCGGTGTCAATGTCTAATTGATTAACAAACCCATTGGGTTGTGGGACCTAGGGATCACAACCGTAAGTTTGTGGTTGTTGAGGACCTTTTATGGTCATGTGAAGAATCAATATCTTCTTCTGACTATCCAGTAGTCATAATATTTTTCAACTTCTATGTTTAATACCAGGAGTTGTGTGATCTTCTCGGAATAACTTATGGGTGTTCTAGTAACTTGTATGCATAAGCCTATGTCTATATCAATAAGAAGGTCTCCTACATATGGCTGTGGAACTAATGGATCACAACCAAATGTTTTCTCTCTTTCAGGTTCTTGTATAGTCATGTGGATATCCTATCAAGGTAATCTATAGTTGGGTTAATTTGACCAGAATCCATATGCTTTATCATCGTTAATTCTCTCAATTGCTCACTGATTGTTTGTGGGTTTGTTGTTGTTTGGAAGACATGAATTCTAAGACCTTGATCTATATCTGTTAATGTTGTGAAGAGATTTAGCTGAGGTATTACTAGTTTGAATATGTAATCCCTGGGCTCTCTGGGTCCCGTAATTGTCATGCAAGAAATAACCAAACTTAACTGAATGAAGTAAACTAATTATGAAAATAAATCTATGCTATGCTTGTTCTTTTTGTATTTTCAAAGACGTGAATTTGAATGAAATTAAAGAGTGACTAATCTAATAAATTTAGATAACGAGCAATTAATCTAAGAATAGAACTATAACAAGCAAGGTAGCTAGATGTAGCTATTTTCCTGTGCACTTGTGAATTGATCCTAAATATAAATAACTAACTAATTTTAATTGAAAGACCTTCAATCTTACCTCAGAAGTGAGGAAAAAATCATAGCTTCTTAGAAGCTATTATTCCCCACAACTTCCTTGGTAATGTTGAAAGCAAGCTTAACTGAAATGAAATGATTTGCTATTCTATTTGACATATTGTAACTACAACTTTGACAATTCAAACCTAGAGTTTATAGAACAAAGGAAAATCTAGTTGTATTGTAGCTTTTCCCCTCAGTGTGATCTCTTCATTCCTATGTGTTCTCGTGAATCTAGAAAAGTGGGAATGTGACAATGGTAGCAGGAGAAGATGTTCAAATAGTGGCATCTTGGATGTAAACTGAATAGAATGCAAGTAGGAGAGGGATAGTGCAAGAGAACAGAGCTTGGCTATGTAATTCCTAGTAGGATTGTTGCAGGGATACAACACAAACACACTAAAAACTCTAGGACCTATACTTCTTGTGACAAAATGACCTATAACTCTAGGTAGAAACAAGATTCTCAAATGAACTTAATCTAGAACTAAAACTATTTTTATGCTGAGCTAGTTGTTTTGAGAACAACAAATGAACAAGATGAAACTAGAGAGATCAATTGATCTCTAAATCAGAAAGAAGGAGAGGAGCCTTGAACTGAGGGGCTGAGAACTTATACAAAATCTAGACCTGTTGAGACTTGTTGAGGAGATTTCAAACACACTGAATGATAAATTATAGAGAGAGAGGGGCCATTTGCTTGTAAACAATCTTGGTATTTATAACATTCTGATTTACCAGAAGGTAAGATCAAATTGAACTCTTCTACCTATTAAAAAAATTTACTATTTACAAGGCGGCTAAAACTTTAATGCAAGCAAGAGTGGTTGAGAATTACAAGCACAACTTGATTTTTCACGTTGACGAGTGTGTCGAAAAGTTCTTGAAAACACAGAGACATGACCACCACCCAAAGTAGGGCGGTGGTCATGGGACCACTACTCGGGAAGGCGCGGCAATTGAAACTAAAGACCAAAATGCAAGGAAAAAGAGGAAAGGGGTTAGAACAAAGCATGTGAAGGCTGGATAAGGCATTTTAGGATGCAAATGTATACTCAATGTGCTTTCTAGATTCTAAACACCTTGCGAAGAGATCTAAATCATCATTGGGGTTTCCATAACCTCTTTCTAAAAATATAGTACATATAATTTTGGATATGTACAGTCACCACCAATGAAACAAAACTCAAGGATTTCAAAGAAAAGAATAAGGGGAACAGGGCTAAGTGAGACAAAATCCTATCCAAAGTGTAAAATAAATCAAAGGTCATTGAGACCTTGGGGCTCAATCAAAAATTGACTAAAAGAATTGTACCCCGAAATCACTCAGAAGATGGATGCGCTTGAGGATTTGGGAAAACAACTAGAGGGGATCATGGAGACAATGAACACCAAGGGAGAAGGGCTAAGATTTGAGGAGGTAAGTGCCCTAGTAGGTGACATCTGTCAACAAGCACAAAATGAGGTTGATGCCTGGGATAAGTTAGAGGAAGAATTAGGGAAGGATTTCCCTCTCCTCCTCTAGTGATAAGAAAGTTCCCCATTCTTTCATTCTTTCCCCCATTTCTTCATTCCTTTATTCTTCCATTCCAACCATTTGTAAGGATCCACCATTCTTTATTGAAGAGTGTTTCTGAGGATGGAGAATAGGCGTAGTGTGGGGTGATGTTGGGCCCCAAAATATTGGCTAAGGATAAGAAGGTGCATGGGTGCAAAGGGAAGGGTTCTAACAGGGTTTTGTAGAACACACGGCATGTGCACATAAGGAAAGAAATTTTTGGACTTAGCCATATCCAGCATCCTAGGAAACACATGAGAAAAGTGTGACCCTTATGGATAATGTGCCAGCCTAGCGACTATAGGATCAAAAGGGGAATATTTGAGGCATGCAATGGAAGATTCGAAAGAACATCATCATAAAGAGTGGAGAGATCAGATCGAGATGGCATTCTCCCATGGAGGACCACTACAAAACTTGGCAACCAATCTATAACTTCAGAAAGGCATGGTGGTGGTTGCTAAGGTTATAAATACAAGCACCGATAGAAGAAAAGGGAGAGTGAAAGAGAGGCAAAGCTCTACAAAAATATCATAGATGGTTCTAAGGGTTAGAGATTAGGATAACTATGGAAGTGATGACACATTTAGAGGGATGGCTCTATAATCATTTTTGTAATGTGATGAACATAGTGTAGTTTTGATGCATGACTTAGCTCTGCATGGTTATATGAGGATCTTTTATGACCTCAAGGGATGTAATGTGGTTATTGAATCATTAATATGAATATAAGGCTCTATTAAGAATCATATGTGTTTATGAATATAATACTTATGAATTTCCTTTACTGTATGAACCATTTCCATATGATGTTTGTTATTCCTCTTTTTTAGATGAATTAAGATGACAACTTTTCCTAGATTCCTAGATGATGCATGGTTCTTTTTATTCATTTCCATTTGAATATATATTATAAGATGATGCATTATCATAAGACTCACATAAAGGAGAGGCTTGATGCCTACGTGTGCCTTGGGTTAGCACCCAATGCCCACTAGGTGATAGGTTGACGTGCATGGGATTAGAATATTAGTGTAAGGGTATAAAAATATGACTACATCTTGGTTCCATTGTCGGGACCTCTTTTCAATTTTTTTGTGAGAAATGGCATGCATCTCGTGTCCTTGTGATGTGTGATGATGAAGTGTCGACCTTAAAAGGTGTTGAAACATGGTTCAAGAGTACAGAGGATGAGTTTGCTCAAAGATTCAACATTGGACTGAGTTCAATGCACATAGATGGGTTGAAGAAAAACCATACCATGAGTTGTATGAGACATTACTCTGCTTTGCTTTCTAGTAGAACTATATGAATGGATTTCAGCATATGCATCCAAATCGAGCTTGTACTATATATCACGCATATTGACCCAAAATGACTATCAAAGGTCAGCAGGATGTAGATCCGACTTAGAGAGTGCTGACCAGTTTTACTTTAGAATACACCATTTCTATGTATTCTTTCCTAGAATTTACTTGAGTTTGAGTTTTGAGGGTTCCTAGAGGATCATTTTTGCATGCTATTTCTTTGGTCAGTGAATATTTTGGCCATTACCTTGAGTTTCGAGGCATTTCCCATAAATGGATAATCTTTACTAATCATTGGGAGAAGAAAGTAGGGTGGAGGAAGATGGTGGACATTTCGGATAAGAAGGAAAAGGAGGAGAGATGACTCATGTATAGTGAAGCTCATGAAAGGGAGATGACTAGATAACACAAAGTTGCAAGTGTGATAGATCTAGGAAGGCGGACGTTATGGGAAGGAGTTGAGATTCACATAGAGGACATGGAACCCGAGCGCCTATGCTACCCCCTGTATTGGAAAGCACGGGAGAGAATCCCCTTCATCTTCTAATGAGAGTTCATCACATGGAAAAGAAGAGCCATCAGTGTGCATTTGAACCCACTTAATAACTAACCCCTAGCACTTGGTTTGCCAGATCAAGGGAGAAGTATTGTTAACCTAGTTGGTATCGATAGGAGTAACCAATATGCACCTAGGAGATATAATTTCTCATTTGGCAAATTCATGGCTACGCAATCTTTTCCTATATTTGGAGGATTTTTTTGGACAAGGTGCAAGTACGTAAGGTTTGGGTATCACGTCTAGGAGTGGCATGGGACATACAATTGGTAGTGGGACAATATCACAAAGCATTGGCCTTGCACGCTACGTGGAACATTGGGAACACTAGATGTGACCACTTCAAGCCATTTTCCAAGTGCATGAGGAGGATCTAGTGGGTAAGGAGGAACAAGACCTAGTGGATCTAGTGGATCTCGGTGGAGAAGAAAACAACGGAGGGAACCAAGGATCTGGATTGGGAGGATAAGGACCCAAACCACCTCCATAAGTTTTTTTTTAGATGTATTTGCATTTACCATACTATAATGGTATTGAAGATGTCAGTAGAGCATGTACACAAGTGTGAATTACTATGGCACTCGAAAGGGATCACTACCCCAAAGTGGAAGGAAAGTCAGTTTGCAACAACGTTGTAAGGGTACACACATAGTTGGTATAGAAAGTATGACCCCCATCAAATGGTGGTAGACTACACTTTGCATTAAAATGCCTTCCTAGGATAGTTCCATATCCCTAAGTTTGAGTAGAAGAGCATCAACACTCTGAAGGAGATCCAATAGGGAATGATAGAGAGTGTGCGGGAATATGACTCACGTTTAAAGACCATCTTGTCTAATCTATCCTATGACATTCATCCTTCTCAACATGCTCAATGGTTTTTCGGAGGATTGATAACACCATTTAGAAGGGCTCTATAACACAAGACTTTCACTGCACCCGCATGAGGTGTTAGAAGCTACCCTACATGCGAAGGCCGTGGGAGAATTGATACTAGTGTTAGTCCTTTTCTAGAGGCTCAAATTACTACAATGGCCAAGTAGTTGGAAAAGATGTCTGTAAACTCAGCACATGAGGTTCATAGTGGGATTTGGGTGTACGACTGCAAATTGAGGGGCATGCAAGGGATATTTTCCCTCAAAATTCGGTACACACTATGACGATAGACTGCGAGATCTGCCATGGGGATCTTGATGCAAGTAGATGTCCTCTAATACAACGTGAAATTCATAAGAATGTTTCTTGCTATTGTAAGATCTGTACCTCTACGACCCATGATACCAAGGATTGCAAAATGATTGATCAAATCCATGATTATATTGATATTGGTGTGTGCAAGACTAGCCTTGCAAAAATTTCCAAGGATGATGAATGTTGTTATGAAGGGTGCACAGATGGAGGAGTACGTGGAAGAGGTTTTCACAGAGGATTTCATGGTCGTAGTTGTAGACACTTGAAGTATGCTTACACTTAGCATTTCATCCCATTCAATTGATTAATGACACTTCGTTAATTCCCCATTCTTCGCTCCATTCTTGAATGCCCATTTACGACACCTTCTCGGTCATATTCCTCCAATAATCAGATTATTTGGCTAATATCTATCTTAATAGCTAAACATTCCTCCTTTCAACCATTTAAACCTCCCTAGTTCTCTCTAGACCACTTCTATTGGCTTTGTAGGCTATCTATCAGTCCACAATTGGTTATCAAGACCCTCCCAACTCTCAATAAGTTTCTAATCACTTGCTAATCAAGTTTAAATATGCTAAACCCTAGTTATCTAGCCTAAACCAAGCTTAACTAAGCCTAAAGCATGTTTATGCTAATCTAATCTAAAAGTTCTTTTTGAGCTTTAGTCCCACATGCACCCAAATTCCAAACTCTTCCATTTTGAAAACAATAAATATAAGGCTAAGCCTACCCATTCAAAGACACAACTTTATATAACACAAAGCCAAAACAAGCCTAAGAAAGCTTAAGAGCTCATTTACATTAGCCAAGCTAATAAGGCATTTGATCTTGGGTCATCCACCATTAAAATAGCTTCATCTTGCACCCATGTTAGGTTAGTAATGGAATAGCTAAACTTGGCCATGTAGCCATTTAGTGAGATTCATTCACCCTCATGGAGTAAACAACAAAATTGATTGCTTAAGTCTTTAGTAGGCATATTTTGTTAAGCTTTCAAGAATAGAGGTTAATGCTATTTGTTAGATTTCTTGTTTATTTCAAGTTTTAATACATGCAAATAGGATTCCTTGCTCATTTCTTATCATATGGTCCATTGAGGGACTTTGCACAAAGCTTTGGGGTCTTACTCCATTTCAATAGCTTTTGCAAAACCATCGTTAACCCTTGTCATTAATTTGAATAGGTTAGAACTGAAGCTTGATAACAAAAACATGGTACTTATTTCTCTATTAGGTTAGCTTGTTTACTTTCTCATATTGCATTGCATTTTGTATGTTGCATGGAGTTAGGCATATTTTACTTTCTCGTATTACATTTCATTTTGTATGTTGCATGGAGTTGGTGTTTTTAGCAATGGACATTTTTTCATATATGACTTTTCATGTCATACTACACTTTTTTCATTCTTTTTAATAAGGACCGATGATGAAGATCACTAGCAATATGATGAAAAATAAAGTTGTTTAAAAGGCATTGGATGGATGTTAGCTCATTCCCCTTCATCGTACTTCTTTCTTCTATATCTCCTTTCTTCTTCTCCACACTATTCTTTCTTCTTTTCTCTTTCTGTCATCTTTTCGATCGTCAATCAAGTTCTTCTATCACCCCATTGACAATTGAGGGGGAATCCTTCATTCTACTCATTTTTCTTCTATCCCTTCAAAATTTTCTACTTGTTTATGCTTGTCTACTTTCTTTGAAGTGACGTCGCATACGTCACCCCAAAGAGGGGCAAATGTAGACAACTGAAGTATGCTTACACTTAGCATTTCATCCCATTAAACTGATTAACGAAACTTCGTTAACTATCCATTCTTCGCTCCATTCTCGGATGCCCATTCATGACACCTTCTCAGTCGTATTCCTCCTATAATCAGATTATTTGGCTAATATCTCTCTTATTAGCTAAACATTCCTCCTTTTAACCATTCATAACCTCCCTAGTTCTCTCTAGACCACTTCTATTGGCTTCGTAGGCTATCTATCATCCACAATTGGTTATCCAAACTCCTCTCAACTCTCAATGATTCTTTAATCACTTGCTAATCAATTTTAACTAGCTTAAACCCTAGTTAACTAGCCTAAATCTAGCTTAACTAAACCTAAAGCATGTTTATCCTAATCTAATATAAAAGTTCCTTTTGACCTTTAGTCCCACATGCACCCAAAGTTCAAAATATTCCATTTGGAAAACTATAAATATAAGGCTAAGCTTACCCATTCAAAGACAACTTTATATAACACAAAGCTAAAACAAGCCTAAGAAAGCTTAAGATCTCATTTGCATTAGCCAAGATAATAAGGCATTTGATCTTGGGTTATCCACCATTAAAACTCCTTCATCTTGCACCCATGTTAGGTTAGTAATGGAATAGCTAAACTTGGCCACATATCCATTTAGTGAGATTCATTCACCCTCATGGAGTAAATATCAAAATTGATTGCATAAGTCTTTAGCAAGCATATTTTTTTAAGCTTTCAAGAATAGAGGTTAATGCTATTTGTTATATTTCTTGTTTATTTCAAGTTTTAATACATAAAAATAGGATTCCTTGCTCATTTCTTATCATATGGTCCATTGAGGGACTTTGGACAAATCTTTGGGATCTTACTCCATTTCAATAGCTTTTTCAAAACCTATCCTTCTTAATACCGATCACCATTGACTAACTCATTCTCGACTCATCAAGGGGCTTGATAATTCCAGGACTTCAAAATTTTTTTAATCTCTTCTTTGAATTTTTTACGCAAGTTGGGGTTCATTCTGTAGGGTCTCTTTATAACTAGGCACATGCCCTATTTAAGCTTTATCTTAATCTACCCTAACAATTCATGCACACATTTAAGTTCTTGGTACTGTCGGTTTCTCAAACATATACCCACATCTCAAATCTTGAAAGGGCTGAGGTGTTTGAGACCACAATGGAACCGTCCCCAATTTGTGGGACCTTGTGAACTTGGGATGGATCTTCAAGAAGGAGGGTTCCTCTATCTATTTTTATTACTACTGCTACTCCTAGTGCTTTGAAAAGGAAACTAAGCTAAGAATACCAAGGGGCCAAGGAAAGAATGATTACATGAAGTAAACTACACTAAAAGGTGATAGCACCAGAAAAGAGGGGTGAAAACTATTTGTTCTGAGTGAGAATGATAGGGAATGTGTGAAAGGAGGCTAGGCACGAGTAAAGACAAAGTTGAAATATGCATTCACCGATTGTTCTCATGGAACACAACCAAGTATGGAACTACAGGGACTTGAAATATCACAAAAATACACAATGCAAGATGAGAGGCAAGAATAAGGAATGCAAACATGTTAGGAAAAAGAATAGTCACAAAACGATGCTTCTATTACTTCTAAAAATGCACAGAACTATTACAATGATAAGGACGCTGATATCCACATGCAAGAGACAAACATAGAGGTCTCGTAACTCAAAATATAGAAAATATGGAGTCCTTAGCAACATGTGTAAGGATCTAGAGTGTCTAACCCTTTACAATGAGCCCCAATCCTATCCTTTTATGAAACCGTACGCATGGAGGCTCCAAGCTCATTTAGAAGCCCGCTCAAGATTTTTCCTTTAAAGGAGCGTCAGGTTGACACATGGAATATTCCATAGACTCTTGGACTTTCAATGACCTCTCTTACCGTTGAAGATGCACCAAGATGACTAGAAAGAAGGAAAACACATAGAATGTGGGTGCAAGGAATACACGGAAGAAAGAGATGAAGAGGGGCACATGCTATGTGTGTGTGGGGAGATGAGGAAAACTGGTGAGTAGAGAACGTATGGTTAAGGCACAACTATTACAAGGTAATGGGCATGGTACGTGAAGGGCCAAGGACTTAGCTGATAGAAGTAAGTGCGAGGCACACAAGAAGGGAAAATGGAGGAGATAGAAGAATGCAAAGGGGAGCAGAAGGCATGTAAGGGCACACAGAGGAACTAAAATTGTGCCAAGGTGTTAAAAGAATATTCTTGAGTGCGCATGACCTGAAATGTGAAACATTAGAGTCAGGATGAAAATATAAGTTATCCAGATAACTAGGAGAGTTATTTGGATAACACTACCCCCTAGGGAATAAGTCTTGATAATCCCTTAGTAACTCTATGATTTTTTCCACTTCAGAGTCTGACCAATAGTCCCCAATTATGGCTTCCTTAGGCTCAGCCTCTGATCCAATATTCACCTTCTTTATCTTCATAGGTTCATGATAGGCACGCATGGTCGTATCTACACTATCCAATACCTCACGCCTACCTATTGAATGATTTACATCCATATTTTCTACTTCTTTGTCATCCACTAAGTAGACCATTTTTCCTTTTTCTTTCTCAAGGAAAGCATATTGAAGTAGTGTTGCATCGGCTTCTATTTCTTCAACAAGACATGCTCCTGAGTCTCCTTCATCCAATAACTCTTGAAGGAGTTCTTCAACCTTGGCACTATCTCCCATAGTTAAGCGCTTTATGACTTTCAATACTTCTTCCACCAGAGGCTTTGTAGATAAGAATTCAAACGTCTGGGTCATTCTTGAAATCAAATCCTACCAATTTCCAGTCTCTCTATGGAGTTACGCATATATATACTAAGCACGTGTGTATCCTTGTAAAGTGGAATAAAACTTGTGCACCCATAGCAAAGGTGGTAAAGCTTCCTGCCCTTCTGTTCAAAGTTTCTCACACTTCTAAACATGGTGCTAAATAGGTTGATTACCATGATAAGTACAAATTTGGGTGGGTGTATTTCTCCTGAAGAACCTAGTAGCAAGAGCGATCCTAATTTCATTCCATCCTACAAGATTATCCTTTTGGGCCACCCACCAATGTGTTGTTATCCCATATAGTGTATATGGTAGCATATTTCTTCTTTCTAATGGGTCTATCCATTGTTATTTGATGGAGCGTAGGAATACCACAGGATATCCTTCTCCAAAGGTAACAAGGTACCGAGTTGTTGCCTATTCTCCGACATAACGTGGTTTTCTTCCTCTAGGAAATATGCTCTTTACTTTGTGCCCTACCAACTCATAAGTGATATTAGCCCAATAATAACAGAAACACTTGTAGTATCGCTAATAGATAGTTCATCCTCCCACCGAATTATTCCTTCTTTAGTTGGCTCAAGTATCTATGGATATTAGATGGCGTGTGCATAAATCCTATTAAAATATTCTTCACTCAAGGGCTCAACACGGGTGCATATTTTCCATCTCATAAAGAGATAATACATCTTTCCTCCTTTTTTCAAAACTGATATAGCCCTTGTTGAATCAAGATCAACATTATTTGCATAACACCAAGGACGCCCTAATAGAGATGGGAAGCTATCTGAATTTTCTAGTGCTAAAACCTTAAAGTCTCCAATGAACTTGGCCCCTTGTATGGTAATGTATGCATCTTTCAAAACTGCAATGGGAGGGCCTTAGTTCGATTAGCCACGAACAATATATTAGAGGATGGCTGCAATGGGGGCCTTCCCATTTGTACCCATGCATCCAAGGTAAGAAAATTGACTTCCACACCTGTATCAATCAATATATTACTCAATATCCACCCATCCAAAACAACATTTAGAATGATTTCCTTGTCATAATCTAGGCTATGGGGGAGATTCACATGCGAGATCTGCCGTCCATTCTCAATACTTGCGCGTGGAGTGTTTCCATTTAACCAATCCCCTAATAATGGAATGATATATTCTTGATGTAACATTTTACATACTTCTCTTAAGTCATCTATATCAGTTTAGACCGTCTCTAATACTTTATTTTTCACAATCTTCTCGTGATTTTTATTTTAAGTATCGTATCTTATCATGAAGATTCCCGAGAACTTCCATTGTTTCTTGATAAACCTCCTTCTGATGGGTAGGATCTGGGCATCGTGCATGTAGAACCTCCTCCTTAGTGATGGTAGGATTTTGTTGCAATGCTTTTTTGGTGCATGTTTCCTTAAGACGGGTCGTAATCTTCACTTGCAATGCGCTTCTTCTTCCAAGTTAGGCATCCATTGATTTTCCATAGCACGTTGTATCCTAACCATTCCTATGCCTTTATTTTCTTGTCTATGCTACTTACTAAGATGCTCATATAAGTACGGGAAATCCTCATAGCTATGGTTCTTTTCATAAAATATCATGTAATATTCTAAGGACATTCATGTGTAGTGGTCAATGGATTCACATGTATAACATGTTCCGTGAGGGAAATCACTTCTCCCACTACCACGGCCTTGTCCTCAAAATCCACCGTGGTATCCTTGACCTCTACCATGAATGCCTTTAAAATGCCCTTCATTTCGATCATAGCGCTCCTAATTTTGATCCCAGCTTCGATGCTCATTCTTTCCCTTAGAGTTATCTAAAAATCTTGGTTTTCATACACCAATATCTATAGCATCATGAATCGACCAATCATTTGGCGCCTTCCATGTCATGAGTCATGGACTTGCAGAGATTTTACAAGAGCTTGAGACGTTCTTCCTTATCAAGCATTGTAATAATCGGAAGTAGTGAGCATCATGGTTTAAATGGAATATCTCACAATCTAACAGCAACGATTGTACTAATCTACAAGGAAAAATATCCTTTGTGTGACCTTATAATTCAAAATATGTTCACTAAATCCTTGTGCGTGTCTCATGTGCTGAATTTGCTGATAGTTTCTCGAACTATTTTTCCATAGCTACAATCTGTGCTTCTAAAAATGGGCTCACCCTAGTGTCTATGATTCCAAGTACCTCAGTGCATAGGCTACTTCAAGTGCTTTGCATAGATCAGTGTATGTCTTATGTGATAGGGCCCTCTTGAAAGGGGTAATCAGACCCCCAATGAACCACTATGCATGTTGGCTTGCATGTGCATGTCATAAGAAAGTTTAGATAGCAGTGTTTTAAAATGGGCATCATACTCTCTAACACTCTCAGTAGTTCCTTGCTTAATATCCTTGAGTGCACTTATACTCTTCTACTCAAACTCAGGGATGTGAAACTCTTTAAGGAATGCATCTTTTAAAGTTGTATAGTCTATGCAAATCTGATTAGGGTCTAACTTTCTGTACCAAATGTGTGCGTACCCTTGTAACATAGTAGTAAATTGGCTTGCTTTATGCTTAGAAGCCGTGATTCCTTTTACACGCCACAATATTTCACACATATGCACATGTTCAACAACATATTCTATGCCCCTATAGTTTGGAAGATGAAGAGACATCTCCATGTAAATATTATGGGGTTGGTGCAGACCTTGCCCACATGATCTAGAACCTCCTATGTTTCCCCTACCTCCAAAATGACCAGATTCACCGTAACTAGAGCTACCTATGCCTCCCGATCCCAAACCCGTAGTGCGGTGTCGGACACTGCAAGATGTACTTCCTTGTGTCCCAATAACATCCTCATTTTTATACATTAGAACAAGTAATTTTTTTTTACAATGCTTCCCGGTTCTAAATACATAATTTAGAACTCACAAATCAAAACAACCATTCTTATAACAGATAACCATATGCAACAGTAATGACTCGAGTACCTCCGATCTATTCATTCCATGACTCGGTAATCTACCGATCTATTCATGAGTATTAAGAGTTGGCATTTTTATTTAACACATCACTCTTGCGGTTCTCTTCCCTATTCTGGGATTCAGAATGCTCTGTCTAAGGAACCTATCTGAATAATTGTTACCATTATTCATCGGCATCTCATCCCTTAGACTAGGTGACTTAGGACAACGCAATCAGCAGCTTGCGATACTTTGGCCAAAGATTTGAAACATAATTCTTATGTCTCGTATTCCTTGATGGCATACTCATCAATCTGGAATACGTCCTTCACCCCATTCCTATGTTATGTAGAATGTCTTATACTGACTTCTGTCAGACTCTCCTGTCCCAAGTTATTCACTCAGGAACGGATTAGTAAGATGACAACGTTATAGGGATGCTCCCGAGGACTAGGGATATGCTGACATACTGGGTCAACCCTAGTTAATCCAGTGTGTCAAGATACCCCGAGTCTCCTAGGGCAGCCTTATAATGTGACCACATTCCTAATCAGTCCCAGAGTAACTTGTTCGAGTTTAAGGTGTAAATCTTAACGATCAATGCAAAGGGTGTCATCATAAGTCACCTGCATTGTTGTATCTTCGAGAAGATCCTAATCTTCTCGAAGGTACAACCCTGCAGTTGACTTGTGCCATCAACCTTTAAATCCACCTCGAAAAGATCTACTTATTAATAAGTGTTACATACGTTGAGTTAAAATTATACTATAAGACGCTCCCTTAAGGTTAGTCTTTCCCAATCCCTGGGTTCCTCACCTTAGAATTACCTTCCTTAATAAAACCCATTACACAAGAGAAGTTATTAAGACTAGAGGTCCCATCAAGGAGTTCATAGAATATACATAATTCTAAATCAACGAAACTGGACAATAACCCTTAATCTTCACATGAGATTGCTAACCAAACCTTTTTTTTTTTTGTTTATATCAAATCTCATAACTGAAATTATATCTTACTTTTAGTATCGAGATATAGTGATTAAGAATCCAATTAAACGTTGTCTTGTCTTAGATCAAGACTAGGAAGTAATAATTTATTCAGCTCGTTTAGCTTCCTGCTCAGGTTTATTTTAACCCTAGCTTCCCGAAAGACAATGATCTAAGTTCCAATTTAGCTATAAATAGAACATAATAGAACTACTAAATAATCATAAGTATTCAGTCACATAACCTTGCAAGCTTACTTAGATATTCACAAAAGTCTCAAAGTTATACAATAATAACAATGCTCTCAAGATCATTCGAACCGAAGAAGATCAAACCATCAAGATACGAATACAAACACATAAGTAACAAATATCTCTTTTCATTCCTTTCAAAGCTAATCAAATACATTTTATGCATTCAGCATATCCGATACAATACTCAACAGCAAAAGAACATCTTTCTTCAAGTAGTACATTCAGAGAATCAAGTTGGATTTCATCATAAAACCAAATTAAACAATCTGAACATCATATCAGATCTGCGTGCCTTTACCACTTACGGCAATCATCTGCAAAAATTGTCAACATGGGTCAGTTCGGTGAACTGAGCATGATAAGCACTAAATCTTAAAACAATTGCAATCCACCAATTGTTTTCATTAAACAACCTGTTTAAATGAAATTAATTCACCAAACATGTAAACATATTTCAGACTATGCTCTTTTGTAATTCAAACATGACTATAACGCGTAACTCATCTTATAGTTACTAAATAGTCCTAGATACTTTTCATATATTTCTTCATAAATGTTAGTGACCAAGAAGAACAAATGCATCTAAAACAACTATCCATCTGAATCCCAAGGACAAAACATCCGACAGGCCATTATATTCAACAAAATGAATATCCTAACAATTCATGAATCCATCAGTATGTTTTACAAATCCAACAATTAAATATAAATTTATCAACATATACTTTACAGCAGAAGAGAAAGAAACCGAGACATTCAGATTTCCCTTCCAATCATGCTCATGACTGTACCGTCTCCTCAAGAGTAAAGCATTCACATTATACGCATGCGACTAAGTCAGACGAGACCACAAGAAGAACCACAGTTTCGTCAAAATTTAAATATAAAATTCCTGTAGCTTACTAAGCAATACAGTAGCTCTCGCGACAAGCAACAGTAAGTAATCCAAACTTAACAGATTCAACAATTCCTTTTCATAACATTCAACAATATGAATATACCCATCGCCATTGTTTGACAGAGCACAGCTTCATTCAACTAGGCAAATCCCAATACATTTTTCCTCAAGGTTTCATTTGAAGTCGAGTTACTACAACATATAACAGGGTATCAACAAAATCGAGTTGATAAAGAAACCCCAACCTTTAATTCCTCCGAATCGAACTGAACATAACACAACGATGATAAGAAAGAGTCAAAACGATATGCATGCTCAGCGAGGACTGAAATCGAGAATCGAGCCAACTCACAGCATATCATGGACTCCAACAGTGCCAAATCCAACCAAACTTATATTAAAGGTTTAAATTGAAGTTGAATTCATATGACAACAATCAAGAATCCTAAAAGTACTCACAGCAAAAACTTCTACAGAAGTTACAACATAAATTACCTTTCAGTGACTCCATCGAAGTCGATATCATTTAGTATTCATAATAAAACAACAACATTCATAACCAAGCTTGACAGAAGTTTAAAATACTAGATACATTTCAAGGACTCTCACTGAGTCAATATCGACCGTAATCACAACTGGGCTTACACAGAAGTACAAACACCAGTTACATATCAAGGACTCCAACTGAGTCCATAACAACAGTATTCACAACTGAGATTATTCAGAAGAGAAAACATAATATACGCTTCCAGGATTAAAAAGGAGTCTTACCCATGTAGTATTCTTCAAATAAACTTCTACAGAAGTAGAAAGATACAAGATACATATTAAATTCAAGAATTCCAACCAAAACAATAACATACCGTATTCACAACTGAACTCCTACAGAAGTAGAAACGTATGGCATTCACGACTAACTTCTACAGAAGCTGAAATACAAGATATATATATATATATATTAAGGATTCCAACAGAGCCAATAATAATAAGTATTCACAACCAGGCTTATACAGAAGCAGAAACACTGGTTTCATAACAAGGACTCCAACTGAGTCCATAACAACAATATTCACTCTAAGCTTATACAGAAGAGGAAAACATAATATACGCTTCAAGAGTTCAAAAGGAGTCGAACCCAAGTAATATTCTCAATCTAAACTCCTACAGAAGTCAAAAATACTATCTACTCAAGGATTCCAATGGAATTCAATAACATATTGTATTCACGGCTGTACTTCTTCAGAAGCCAAGACATAATTTCATTTCAAGAAGTCCAACAACATCAATAACATATATTACTCACGACATAACTTATACAGAAGTCGAAATATCATGTACATTCAAGAATTCCAACAGTATCCTTTTCAACAAGTGAAACAACAAGGTATCGACGGAAGTCTGAATCAAACAAGAAAACAATTCATGGACTCCCACAAAGCCGAACACGTATATTAGCCTTGCAAGCATTTCTACAAAATCTAACCGAAATGCAAAACACAACAAGATAATTCAACAGTATGAAACAAAATGCACACCCATCAAGGGTTCATTTGAAAAATCGAGCCAGTAAGAAGATACAACAACTAATTCTCACAAAGCTACCTTAAAAACCAACTGAACCCAAAAATCATCTGAACAGAGTTGTTCTAATGAAATCATTTGAAAGAAAGCAAGATTTTTAAAAGTTAGGGCCTAACATGCCTGGTAATGTTGCTTAAAAATCTGAAGAAGACCACTGAAAGAGCTCGAGCCTTCTCCTCTTTTTCCACGTTAGATTCAACAACAATAATTTGTTATTTCCATGCCTTATAAACTTTCCTCGACAGAGAAAAGAGCTAGTTATTCTCATATTTTCCATGCAACACCAAGTAGATCGTGAAGAACCAAAGTGATCAAACAGAGAGAAACCCGGAGCGCATGAAAACCAAACAAACTACCAGTTTTCCATTTTGCATGTCTTCCCGAGAAATCCGAGCTCGGAGACCGAGTTCATTAATTGCATTAACTCCAAAATTCCCACTCAATCTCCATTGCCACCGACCGCCATAGTTGGCGATGGACAAATACAAATCAAAGACCATTTCTAAATTTGGCGACTCGCCACGCGTTTCTCATGGCCGCTTTGAAACCTCCGCTAATTCCTTGTCCTTCATACTTATCCATCCCATTTAATGCCATAGAAACTACCGCCCATGGCTCGCACCCCTTCATAGGTCCCTTTCCTCCATGTTCATTAGTTAGGTTAGAAACATAGGTTAGAATTTAAGGTGATACTTAGTCTAACCTCCTTAGTGCTAGGTCACTAACCTTAGAACATTTAGTTTATAGTTTAGGCCTAGGTTAGATTAGCACTAATCTAACCCATAGGTTATAGTTTAGGTTTAGGTTATTAACCTTAATAAATCCAGCTTAGGTCTTAACAATAAAAATCGTTCAGTATAAGAACCAACAAATATACATTCACGAAAAGGATTCATTCCAGCACTGCCAATAAGCTAGTTGAATAAATGTATCTGAATTTATTACCTGGCCCACGATCAAGACCTTCCTGATATTACGATATCGGGAACCAATTCATTTAACACGATCAGCCTGAGTTAGACTCCGGAATAGCTTATTCAACGCATTCAGACCTTGCAACCTACGTAAGGTCTATAATTTTTGTTCATCCCGAATAAACTTAAAGCATCTCTTGGATCAATGCCACTGATCCAAGGCTGGGTCTTATAGATGGATAAATCCACAATTCATTCCGAGATCAGATTAAACTCAGTGCAAAATGAAAAATGAAAGAAATAAAAGAGTCCAATCATATTCACAATCAAAGGAACACATCCTTTTACGATCTTCAATTGAATGCTCAGGAAAGAAGATAGTGTTACATTCTCCTATTCTCTAATTGCAATTAGCTTGACTTCACAATCAAAGGGGAAGGTTTCACATGCACACCCATGGTCTAGGTTATTTTTTTTGAAACTCATGTGAGAATGATGCTTGTAATTAAGTTCCCCTTGGATATCACAAAAACTAGAATTCAGCTACCTCTGGGCACAAATAAGTGGAAATTGAGTACTCCAAGATATAATTGTTCAAAACACTATGGAACCACCTATCCACAACTCAATTCCAAATCATATAAACATTATAAAGGGCATGAAATTATACTGTGTCCAGACAAGTGTGTGATACCTCTAATTCCACTTAGGAGCATACACAATCAGCCACTCATACAATTCTATTGAAAATATAGCGAAGAAGCTCTCATATAAACTATCATCCAAGTTCTTCCACCCATACGCGTGTGTTAAACTCGGATATAGTTCTAAACCATCATGTTTATTATTCTTCCGGATCATGTATCCATTCCTCAACACTTTCTAAGGTCAAGTGATATGTCTTCATTGTGAACCACCTTGTTAAAAACTGAAAAAAGAGGTCCTAGAAAAGGAACTAATGATGCAGCCTAAAATTCAACAATACAAGCCCAAGCACGTTGGCACATCACTCAGCCTAGATTGAGTGCTCACCTAAAGCGTGCAAAGGTACCAGACCACTCTTTAGGGTTTTTGTTATAGGATGTTAGCATGATGAAGACTTTAATCATTCAGATCTATGGCTAATATATCTTCCTACAGTGCATATTTAGATCTAGATCTAGAACATAATAGACTTAACAGATAACCATAATGCAATACTGAAATATAACCATGATAACACCATGTTTTAGTCCATAATCCCCATTACATTAATCGCAAAAATGCACGAATCTTTCTTACAATCACATTAGTATATGTTCATGTGCGTTATAGATCTAGCAACATAATCTCACTATACCCTAGTTCTCACACGTATATCTATCCTCTCTTTTCTACACAATTCAATACATATTTATAAGGGTGGGGACTTTCCCTTCACTACTTATCTAATCCCAAAATAGGTTGCATGCTATTATTAGCCATGCACTATTACAAAAGTAGGCTTACATGCAAGAATGCTAACAATAGATCTCTCTTTGTCAACTATTAGTTCACAATTCTATCTTTATCCTACATCCATGCAAATCACTTCATAGCTAATCATCCAAAAATAGCCAATGCATGTCATGCAAGTCTCCAATTGGTTTGAGTTCTCCACATGCTATTTCAAAAATAGATCCTTATCATGAAAATGGCTAAGTCCTGCATCCATATTTGTTCTACGTGCAATACTCTCTCGATGCTTCCACACCTTTGAATGCACTTTTTCTCCTGCGTGAACCTTGTTTATTTTCTTCACTAAGTGCTAGAGTCCACCGATCAACAAAATGTATAGAAAATGTAGATGGTTTACCATAGTGAGCCCTCATGCAGATGCCAGATGAACTAGATTTTAATAAATGCTCAGAATCCCTCTCTTTCCATGCAATCTGATTTTGAAGTACAGAAAAAAATGCATTCAGCTGGCTTTCCCCTACATAAAAATTGATCATGAAGCTTGTATTATTTTCCAGCATAAAATTACAGAGATAGAATTCACATAAAATATTTTTCTGATTATGAATTGGCTAAGGAATATGTTGTCATGAACTCAGATTCATCTTTTATCTCATATGGAAGGCCACATGTAATTCTTAACAACTATCAGTGAATAAATTTTTCCTCCAGAAATACACTGTATGTAGGAAAAGGTCTCCGGATGTGAGTAACTTTTCACTCATTATGCAAACCATTTGTATTTTTACAAGATAGTTAAATTTGTCTTCTTCCTCTTTGTAGAATTTTTCTTCCCATTCCTTCCTTGCTTTCTTCTCTTCTTCCATCTTGCTTCTCAGGTCCTCATTTGATGTTTTAAATTCATTAATTTCCCTACAGGTATCATCCCACAACTACTTAAGTGGTCGGTAAGTCGAGTTTAGTTTGTGCAGATATTGTTGACATAGCACTTGGTCTTCTGGAAAATTGACATTCTTATTCTTTTTCCATCATCTGTTGTTTGACCATTAACAGTTCTTCAGTCCTATTTGTGAGATGATTCATTAGTTTCTCAATGAGAATTTCCATCTGTTCTAATTTGAGTTTGAGGAAGTTTAATTCCTCATCCTTCTCTCTGATGATGAGTTCGATCTAGAAAAAATAGATCATGTCTAACTTTCTGTTTCTCCTCTTTATCTAAAAGTTCCTTGGGAATGAGCATTCCTCTTCCACCAAAGGGGATTTCCCTTTCCATTTCCAAGATGCCAATTCCTCTTCTTCATGTGACAGTGTTGTTGATTCACCCAAATCTTGAAAATCCTGTTCTTCAAATCTTTCATCTTCTTTCTCCATCTCAGTTTGGCTTGGTCCAAGAGGAGTCATGGCCATGTTGCCCAAAATATCAGCAACTTATTTTTCCAACCCATCATGTTCTTCCATCTCCTATGGATTTTCCCTAGACCACTTATAAACTCTTCTTCTTCGAGGAGCTTAAAAATGTCCAGAAATGGGTTTCCTCTTAGAGATTCTTCTGATTTTCACTTCATGCTCTAGCTTAGGTGAACTGTCACTGTCAGAGATAGATATTAGTTCTCCTAGTATTGTTGCAGAGGAAGGAGTTTCTTTTAAAGGCATAATAGGTTCTACAACTTTAATCCTTCTTCCAAATCTCCTTATTTTTGGTACATTACCCCCACCTATTTCCTTCTTTTCCTCTGTAGGGGCATCAATCTCCAAATTACTTGTAGGAGAAAAAGGGGTTAGTATTCCCCTCCTGATAATATCGAGGTTTTTCTTAAAATTGTTAAGAAACTTTTCCCATGTTTCTTCTCCATTTTTCTTTGAAAGAAAATGGTGTTGGCATATCAAATAGACTAACCCATGATGTTTGATTGTTCCAACTCCTAGGAATACGTCTAAGCCATTATCTCGGATGGATTCAAAAAGGAATCCTAGAAGATTTACTATATATTCTAGTTTTGAATTCCCATACCTAAGATATATTAGCATCTTAAGGACCTCTCTTCCCACAGCTCCAAATTGACCATCGTAAGTTAAATACTTAACTACCCAAATGCTACCTCATCAAAGGGTTTGGGCAAGCTATCTCTTCTCGACCCCCTTGATGATTTTCTTGGTGTTATAGATATCCTGGGGTTCAAATTCCCCCTCTTATATCATAGTTTCCACTAGATATTTAAGGGTTCCCTTGACAATATTTGGGACATGCATGTAGTCATTTTTACTCCTATCACAAAAGGAAGAAGCCCCATGCGCTCCGGCCTATCTCCCAGCAGGTTTAGTGCTCACTCGAGGAACGTGTGGGTGTCGAGTCTCTCTTTTATGTGAGTTTAGTGGGAAGCATCATCTATGATTAGTGTAAGATTTTTTAGGAGGTAAGTTAAGACAAACAAGAACCATAGGGCTTAGAACGACCTCTAGATCCTTGCAGTCACTTGGTAGAGTACTTTCATAGAATCTAGAACATGCATTATGACAAAAAGAATTATACAAGCATTCATACATAGCATGAAAGGAAAGAGAACTCATATGAGATAAATATGCATTAAAACCATTGATATTCATGTCTATTTATAATAGGTAACCTCATTATATGTGTATATTGGTATATCATCTACTCCATAGGCACTTATATTTATAGCTTTTCTAGGCTGCCAACTCGCTTTCTAGCACCCTCAGATTGGATGCCAAGTGTCGATTGTGGTCCTTCATGTGAGCATGCTCCTCTAGGCCTGAGCTTTCCACTTTATCTCATGATGATCTTCTAGAAGATTCCATCTGGGGCATGCTCTTTCTGGGCTAGCTTTGTCACGCCAGTTGGCATCTTATCCGCACACAACCGATCATGCTTTTCACTTGTTTTGTCATGGGCGCTCAAATTGGCTAAGTCTCAAACCTCCTTTCATGCATCACATGCGCTATGTGCTTCCTTAAACCTTTCTCCGCGCTTTTACCTTGTGCGTCATTCTATAACTGGGATCCCACATGCCTATGCGCCTTCATACTTGGTCAATATTCTAGGGGCCCAACAATGCACAATTGGTATTCTAGACACATTTCTCATTGTATTCATAGAAAAAGGAATTATAATATTTCTAACACTTGTCTTAGATTATTTTAAATTTACGAAAAATTCTCTTACTAATTTGTCATTATACTTTGAGAACATTTTAAGGAACTCCAACCACCACCTTCGTCCAAAAAAATGGCTTCCACTTCTCCATCCACAAGAAGTTGCGTATCATCCTCTAGTTCTGACTTCTTTTTAATCCCCATGGTCAAAGAGGACAATTAAAATTATTCTTTCTTAAAATTTAGAATTAGCTACAAAACTACTAGATTTAGCTACGGAAATATTGTGTTTAGCCAAGAAACTACTATGTTTAGTTGTAGAATTGATGGGTTTAGCTGCGGAATTCAAATATAATTCTTCTGCTTCTTCCTTGAAGTTCTTCTGGAAACTCCTCTCAACTTTTTTTATTTCACTTAAATGATAGCTAATTATAAATACGCCACCACTTTTTGTTCCACCAACATCATCCTCATGATTACTTGCTTTTAATCATAATTTGCAATAAATGACTCATCATACCAAATTTTAAATCAAATCTAATCACACATGCAAACTTTTAATTTAACCTTTAATAAGTTCAAGACATAATTACCATCCTTGATGATGTAATCCCTCCATCTTGATGACTCATCATTCCTAAAAGTGAAAAAAGAAAAATGGTTAGAAAAGATAGGCTGGCATTCAAAAAAATCTTTTATTTTGCATTATCCATTTATTGAGGAGACCAACCACCATTGCTAGTTTTCAATTGATCTCTGAGAGATTTTTTTTGGTGAAGAGAGTTCCATTTATTGGTTTTCATTACTTCCCTTTTTATTTTTTAATTATTTTTTCTCTTTTTTTGGGGGAAGAGAATGCCGTTTGCTGGTTTTCATTCTCTTCCCTTTATTTTAGATCCATGCATCTAATTATTTGATCATTTTAGAAGAACTGGATTCTTCCATATGATCAAATTATTTTGTCTACTTCAATATACTTAAAGAATTCATCCATAGTAGGAGGCTTCATATAAATTTTTAGCCTATGTCCATTTGACCAAAAGTGTCCTTCTACTTACATCAATGGAAAGTAGATGAATAGAGCCATTGTCAAATATCTACTCAATCTGATAGGGTCCTAACCATCTAGTTCTCAACTTTCCTTTGAAATGTTGGTACTTGGAATCAAATAGTAATGCCCAATCTCCTACCTTGAATTGCCTTTTCTTTATATGTGTGTCATGTCACTGCTTCCTTTGATCTTGGATTATCTCTGCATCATTGAAGTGCTTCCATTGTCAAATCATCCAATTCATTGAGGTGAAGAATTATTTCCTTTTGTGTTGCATCCAACTCAATACCCACTTTAGCTATTGTCCTCAATGTTTGTAGTTCAAATTCAATAGGTAACAAGGGATTTTTCCCATAGACTAACTCATATGGTGAAAACCCAATTGTAGTCTTCCAGGTTGTATTATAAGCCTAGACAACCTCAGGTAGTCTCTTTACCCAATCTCTTACCTGCTTCAACCAAGTTTTGGTAAGGATTTTTCCAATTCTCTATTTGTTACTTTTGTTTGTCCATTTTATTGAGGGTGATAGGTAGATGTCTTCCTATGATTGATCGATAGTAGATTTTGAAGGCTTGAATCATATTAGACATGAAATGTGGCCCTTGGTCTAAAACTATACTCCTTAGTGTACCAGATTCATCATAATTCTATGCCAAAGGAAATCAACAACAACTTCTTTAATGGCATTTGTTAAATCTGCACCTCTGCCGCTCGGTTTTTCACATAATCAGTACACACAAGAATGTGCTCCTTTCCTTGTGAAGGAGGACTAAAGGGACCAACAAAATATAGCCCCCACCTTTCAAATGGTTCAATCACTACTTGAGGTTGTAGAGGCATTTCAATGGTAAAGGTTGGTTGTCCCATCCTTTGACAAGGATCACACCACTTGATATATCTCTTCACATCTTTGTACAAAGATGACCAATAATAGCTTCAGTGCAAGTATCTTGTGAGCTATTATTTTTATTGAAAATTTTCCTCCACTTGGTTCATCATGACATGGCTTGAGTATGTCAAATATTTCATCTTCTCTCACACACTTGCGTAAAACCAAATCAGACCACATTTAAATAACATTCCATTTAACCATTTAAATTGTGCATTGGTTTTGATTAACTTCTTCATTTGTTTCTTAGTGAAAGAAGGAGGAAACTTCCTTGTTGCAAGATAATTTTGCATATTAGCAAACCATGGTGTATCAGATGAAATAGAAAATAATTTTTCATCTGGAAATTTGTCCTTAACTGGATCTTTCTCCCCTGTAGTGGTCAATCTTGACAAGAAATCAGCTACCACATAGATTTTATTGGATTATCTACTATGGTAATATCAAATTCTTATAAAATTAATAACCATCTAATTATCCTACCTCTAACCACTGGTTTGTTCATTAAGTATCTAATTGATGAGTGATATGTATGTATAAATATTTTATACCTGTGATATAATTTCTAAACTTATTAATTATATAGATCACAAAGAAGAAATTCTTTTTCAGTGGTAGTGTAATTTCTTTCAATGGGAGTAAGATTTTTACTAAGGTAGTAAATAACATACATTTTCCCTTCTTCATCTTTTTGTCCCAAAATTGCACCAATTGAGTTATTTGAGGCATCTGTTTGGATGTGAAAAGGTTTCTCCTAATTAGGTCCTCTCAATATTGGGGAAGTGATTAATTTTTCTTTAATTTCTTCAAAAGCATGTTGAAACTTTTCATCCCAATAAAATTCACAATCCTTGGTAAGTAAACTAAACATGGGGGCAACAATTTTACTAAAATCCTTGATAAAATTCCTATAGTATCCAACATGCCCTAAAAATGACTTGATATCTGTGGGGGTTTGAGGAACAGTAAGCCTGAAATAATCTTGATTCTATTTTGGTCAACCTGAATTCCTCTTTTTAAAATGTGGTGTCCTAATACAATCCCCTCATCAACCATCATCAAACATTTCTCATGAATAAGAGACAAATGGTGTTGCTCACATATTGTTTATACTCTATCCAAATTCTTCAAAGCATCATCAAATGTATCTCCATGCACAATAAAGTCATCCATGTATACCTCTACAAAATCATTCATTAGGTCTACAAAAATTGCTAATACAACTATTTGGAAGGTTGTTGCAACATTGCATAGTCCAAATGGCAATACCCTATAGGAAAAGGTACCCCATGGATAAGTAAAGGTATTTTTATCCTAATCCTCAGCAGTGAATCTGATTTCATTATATCCACTAAATCCATCCAGGAAGGAAAAGTATTGTTTACCTACAAGGTTGTCCAAAACTTGATCTATGAATGATAAGGGAAAATAATCTCTCAGTGTGGCTTTGTTCAGCTCCCTATAATCAACACAAATTCTCCATTTTAATTCTTTTTAGGAACAATTACAAGAGGAGACACCCACCGACTATATGAGATAGGGTAGATAAAACCTACTTGTAATAGTTTTTCAATTTCTTACTTAACTACATCCCTTAAGGTGGATTAATATTTCTTTGAGGTTGTCTAACTAGTTTAATATTTTCAATATAGATGTGATGGGTGAAAATAATTGGATGGATTCCTTTCATGTCTTAATAGTCCCAAGAAAAATATCTTGTATGATCCTTCAGAACATCAAACAATTTAGCTTCTTCATCATTCTTTAACTAGCTATTAATGTTCAAAATTTTACCCGGTTGAATCTCAACATGTTTAGTTCCAATGTGTGATGAAATGATTTGTTGAAAGGGTTCCAGTAAGGTGTTTAATGAACATGGATGTGGTAATAACATATGATAATCCAAAATTACCTTGAGAAAGAATACTGGACAAAGGACAGTAGGAAGAGTTATGATACTTATCTTGTTGTCACTCAAACTCCTTATCACCGTTGTTTTCTAGAAATTCCTCACCATTTCTTGATATATTTGAAACTAAAGCTATTGATTCTGTAGCTATTTCTGCTCCTCCCCAAGAGAAATATTGTTCCTCCAGTGAAATTATTTGCATTTGCAGGGAATTGTTGTTGGTGTGGTTCCGAGACAAGTGTGAATGTTTCGAACTAAATATGATGGTTCCAAAACTAAGTCTATAGGTTCTGGAACTAAGTATTTAGGTTTTGGAACTATCCTAGATTACTCCAAGGATAATTGGTATTCATTCAATGGTTGATTAATCATATCTTCCACCTCTTGTACGTGATCCTGCAATGTTATCATAGCCAAAGAAGACAAGTTTTTCTTATTAGTATCAGGATCATCAACCCATAATTGTTCTTAATTATCAATAAAATGTCATGCAGAGGGATATAAGGAAATTTTCTTAGAGTTCTTACCATTTTAGATAGTCATATCACCTAATCTGTAATCAATTAACGAAGCAATCATAGATAACCATGGTCTACCCAAAATAATGGGATAACCAAGTGTTTTGCCCTTTGGCTACAATATAAGGAAAATCCACTAGATATTCCCATGACTCCACCATAACTACCACATCTTCAATAAATCCTTCTAGTTTTTCTACAGACTAGTTGTCATCTACAATATGGTGTTAGTAGGTTGTATACCTATTAATGGTAATGTTTTCAAAGTGTCCATTGTCATCACATTTATAGCTGCTCCCAAATCAACCAAAACATTATGTATATCTTTATTCCATATAGAGACAGAAATAATAAGACTTCCAGGATCTCCATATTTGGGAAGTAAGAGTTTTCCTGCTAATAAATCAACAAGTTTCCCATCTACCTTAATAGTCCTAGGGTATTGCTTCTTCCTTCTAGGTATTCTTAAACATAGCATTTTGATTAACTTGTTCAACTCCAAAATGTCCTTGATTACTTGCAATAATGGTATTTCAATATTTAATTTCCTCAACTCCTGCACCAACTCAAATTCCTTAGTCCCTATAACTTCTTTAAATCTCTCTGGAAATGGAGTTTCAGTAGAATTGCTATCTGGGTCTCCTTATATTTTTCTTTTCATCTTTCTTGGGAGCAACCGCACTAGGGGTTTCAGTTTCTTCTGTCATTTCAGTAATTATAACAGGTGGACTGCTAATTATTTTTCCAAATCTAGTTTTAATATCCTTACAATCCATGACATTAAGATCAACTGGTTTTTCTTGTTCTACCCCATAGATAGGAGTTGTTTGTTTGTTTCGAGATTAGAAACTAGTTGTGTTGGTATTTGTGTTTGAACCACATTTTTAGTTTATGAATTTTGTGTTGGGGAACCCATTATGGATTTTTGATTCTGATTGGGATATGTCTTCTCTTGAGCATAGTTATTAGGGCTCCACCTAGGTTGTGACCAAGCATACAAGTTACTTTGACCAAACCATGGTTATTGGTGTCCTTGAGCATACCAAGATTGTCCTGCCCAATCCTAGGGATTACGAGTTAGTTGAGGGGCCCAAGGTGGTTATCCAAAAATTTTGCTCTTGACTCGAGCCCCCATGACATCATTCATGGATTAAGAGATGACCTTGGCATGAACTACCCGTGGCTAGGTTGTCTCTAGACAAAGTTTACTTATTCTGATGTGGATGGAGTGCTGGTTTGTTTAAGTTGGTTTTTTATAAATGGAAGAAGAGAAAAAGCATTACTCTCATGGTCCCTAGATTTAATGATAAGACACATTTCTATTTTATCCAGAGGGACATATCTTATTGCATGATTTTTCCCGCATCTAGGACAATACATAGCTAATTATTCAGTTTTAGCATTTTATTTAGCTTGAAATCCTTCCATTTTAGAGATTAATTGAGCTAGCATGTTTGTTTTAAAGTTTGTCAGTTCATCCATCAATTTGTTCATATTTGGATTCAAACTTTTAACTATTTTTCCTTTCCTAGGTCCACCCTTGTTCTTGGATATATTCTATAAATGTATTTAATATCATTCATTATCAATTTATCAATGTTTCGCCTCTATTAAATTAAGGGATTCCCTAGATTCATCATCCAAAAATTTAAGAAAAATGGTTTTTCTTAACTCTTCTTGAAGTAAAAATCCACACCTTTTACTTACAAAGAGGAATCTATCCAAATAATCTTCCATATTCTCATGCTCCTCTTGATTGATTTTGAAAAATTATTCCTTCTTGTTTCTCCCTCTACAGTAGTCTTGATACTTGTCTAAGAAGGCAGTTTCCATTTGTGGCCAAGTGGTAATAGAATTAGATGTTAATCTCATAAACCACCTCATTTTTGCCTCCTTTAGAGTAGATGGAAATAACTTGAGCTTTTGATTATCTGTTTTGTAATCATAAGTCTGATACATTACTTTAAATTCATATAGAAATTGGTCGAATCTTTAGATGACATCCCTCTAAATTTGGGCAAGTGTGCAGATGAAATATTCTTCATAGTTGTTTCATCATCCTCCAACCGAGTTAGATACTTAAAGGTCCTATCGGTTCTCTTTCAGCTTCAGTCGTGCCATATCTGTAGTATCTTTTAGTCTTTTCTCCCAATCAATATGGTATGTGATCTTCTTTGGAGAAGGTGAAAAGTTAGGAGTAGGAGGTTGACTACTAAATTGTGAATCAAAACTTTCTCTAAATGGGTTTTGGGATATAATCCTATTTCTAAAGGTTCCGCTTCCTTTTGGTGAATGATCCAAGAATTCCAAAGGTGGAAGTTCTACTTCTTGTCTAACAGAGGAAAATGGTGATTCCAATTCTTGGTCAACTTCCTTGTTTGAATGAGAGGATGTTGATAATTCTTGTTCAGATATTTTTGGGAGAAATATATCTTTGGATTCTCTTGGTCTACTCATAAATTTTATGATAGCGTAGGGAATATTTTTCAATTACTAAATATATGATTGTTTCTCTTGTTGAAACCTACTTAGACAATTCTAACTAGGGGTTCCCAAAATGGCACCAAAAATTATGGGTGTCATTATTCCCTTCATTTAATCAACTCTTTGTTGATGTCATATTCAAACCAGGGGTGTGTTTGAAGCTATATGCAATAAGAAGAATCCTTGTGATTTAATAACTGACTGTAGGTTTTTGTTATTTTTTTTTCTATGGGTTTTTGTAGTGTCCTTAGGGTTCCATGGCCAAAGCCTTATTATATCTATGCTACAAGAAACTTGCTGAAATAAACACTCATTTCTAGAAATAAACACACATAAAAAAGTAAATAGATTGCTAGAAATAAACACACAATATAGAAGTAAACACACTTTGCTTGAAATAAACACGAGGATTGAAAATGTTTGTGAAAAAAATCTTGCAAGGAAATAAAAATCTACTCTATAACACCTGCGCAGGACAAGTATACAACATAGTTCAACTTAAAGAATAAAAATCATTCACATAATTAATAGATCTACACTATTTTATTTAGAAATATAAATCCCAATAAAATTAGAATCCTTGTTCTTGGAGGAGGGTCCTTTCTCCACCGTGAATCAAGATTTGACAAAGTAATATTTTTTCAAAACGAAGTGGCTATTTTATTACTGAAATGTTTTTTCTTACCAAAACTTACTATATCTCTCTATAGCTCTATATCTGTCTCTATGTATCTGTATGTATATATATTAAATCTATCTCTAGGTTTATATATATATATATATATATATATATATATATTTCATTCAAAGATACATTTACGGCCATAGTTGTTCTACCAATTCAGATGGAACCAAATAGTGCCCAAAATAGATGTTGAATTTGGAACCTTGCTAGACATACAACTTGTCTGATAAGTTATCCCTGGATCTTCGAGTATGAAGAATAAAAATCTTCTGATCTGCTCCTAATTGAAAGGCTCATTGATTGCTTTATCATTGGATGTCATCAAAATAAACAGATTCCCATTGGTTCCAGAACTTTGGAGAAGTTCCGAACTAAAGGGGACTATTCTAGATCTAACCATGAAAGTTCCGGAGCTAAACGCAAGAGTTCCAGAACTAAGTGTTGGAGTTCAAACTAAGTCCAAAAGTTCCAAAACTAAGTGATAGAGCTCATAAAATGTGTGATGGAGTTCCGAACTAAGTCTGGAAGTTCTAAAACTAAGCCGTATTGAAGCCAATGCTCCTAAAAAACATGCTTTGATCGCTTCATACTTTTTTCTTCCGACTTGTTTTATTACAAAAACTAAATTTCCACAACAAAATTCAACAAAAGATGGATAATTACATCCTAACTTATGTTAGATCAAACAAAATTCACAAAATGCAGGTCAAAATTGATAAAAAGGAGAGTAAAATAAGATACCCTTGACTATACATCACACGTAGATTAGTGGAAAAAATCCTATAGTTAATGAGTCATCTATTTTATGGGCTCTCCTATGTTGTTATTGCTTGTACTTAACTCTCTTCCCTCTATAATTTGGTCTTTTGAATTCCTACATGGATTTTTGATTTATGGTGAGTCGTGTGTTTTAAAAATATTATTGAAAAGATATTATGATTGTTAAATTAATTCAACAAGTGTCACCCAAGGATTATTTTTTCAAATATATTATAGTTAAAATTAAACATGTTAAATTATATTCAATTTAAGATATACAAAAAAATGGTCGTACATGTCGTTTTTTATAAATATTGATTTAATTTAAATTGAATTAAATCTTTGTAGTCACATCTTTCCCACTAATATCTCTTTAGACCCCAAGTGCACCGACCTATCACCTAGCCTTGACTGGGTTCTCACCCAGTGTGCGCAAAGCACCGATTTCCTCTTTTATGCAAGCCTTGTAAGAATAATTATAATTAATGGAAATTCTTTTACATAGACAAAAGATACATGCATCCATTCCTAGAATCAAGATAAATAACTAGACCCAAACACATATGTACCAAAACATGGAAGTAAACATCACAACATCATACGGAAATAAAATATGAACTATAGTAATATTAAAAATGCGAAGTTTGAACCCATAAACATAGATATACAAAACAATCCATTATTTATTGATTCATAACTATTTAGAGTAACTAAATACAACAAGTGACTCATAAATGGACCAGATACATTCACAGGATCTCAATACTCCTCTACAATGGCACCATTATAGGAGTTATAATAGTGTCTAGAACATATCTCCTCTGGTTTCCTCTACTCTCTAGTACATATGAATCACACATTCATTCATACTAAGCATTCTCTATCAAACCCTTACTTCCATTATCTCCACTATCACTCTCTTTCTCTCTTTCCTCTTCTTCTCAACTATGAAAATCAATACATATCATGGGAGTTGATGTGAATTTTCTCCTCACTTACTTACTCATCATTTAGGTGAGACCCACATGCCAAGTCTCATCATGCCTTACCATACTTAAGTATCATTAGCATGCAACCACTAGATAACCCATAACTAAATATAATTTACAACCCTTCATCCTGTCATGATTACCATATCTTTGAATATTCCTCCCTTGGGATGCAAGCTTCCATGCCCCAAAGTTATCCATAATTAATCTTGGTCGCATATCCACGTGTCCCTTACTGTAACTTCGACTGTGGTACAAATTATGGCTAAGCTTTGATTCTATTCTAACTAGGCGTGAACCTCCACACTTATCTCAAAGTTACTTCCACACGTGCCTTAGGTGCATAGTCTCCATGAGGGCCCAAAATCACCCCACACTAATTTTATTTCCACCCTTGAAATCCTCCAGTGCTCTCTGAACAAAAATCCAACAATCCAAAAATGCTAAGATGATTTAACAACTCAAAGTACTAACTGGAGGAGTTTGGGGAACTTGAATCTATTTCATCTTTTAGCTTCTCCCATGCCTCTAACTCTACTAAGGCCTTCCCTAGCACCTCCTCTACTATGCTTGGAACTTGGTCTGGTGTGATTTCCTTAACCTTCCCCTTCACCTTAAATGACCACCACTAGTTCCACGCAAACACCCTCGAACTCGTCCATCCAATATGTGATAGAGTCCCATAGTTTCACCAATGTGAAAATCGAACTTCTTGCACTTGGTATTAATATTTTCATTCCACGTTGTTATGTTAATGATCAACTGGGAACACTTAATTTTGTTCGTCAAGACCTATCTCTACAAGGACTTGAGAGGAACCTCTTCCTCTACTACCCGCACATCGACGATGGGATCATATTTCCTATAGTTGTTGAAGCCCCCGCATGTAAAAAATTCACCTCATTGAGATGGGTGATCAAATCCTCCAACTACGAAATCTTGGCCTTAAGTGTGATTTTTTTGTTTTCCATTTCCTTCACAAGCTCCTTAGCCATGGTCCCCACACCATCCTTGATGTTGGTTAATAACATCCCCACTAGATCTTCTAAGTACTCCATCTCATCTTTGTAATTCATCTTGGATTGGCTTACCAATACTAGACATTCCCCTAAGATCTTCTTCACTAACACACTAGCTTGATCATACGCTTCGTTAGTTTATGCTGCTCACCTCTCATCCCTTGGCATAGTATCTCAATCTCCTTCTCCTTTCCCTTCTTATCATGACTAAGGTCCGAACAGTCACCCCTGCATCTAAAATTTTCCTTATAACCACCATGGACATCTTTTTTAGTGCATTACATGCATGCCTATTCGTCGTGAGGTGGCTTAGATCAATTTCCTTATACATCACCCTTTCCTTCTTTCTCAAGTGAATGGTCTCATCGTGTGATTGTTGACCTCAAATTTAGGCTCCTCTGAATGATAATGTAGGTTCCATCTTATCATCTTCTTTTTCTAGTCATAGCCCCATCTTGGTCCAATAAATCCCAACCATGTAGATTTTCTGGGGAAATGGTGCTCTAGAACCTCATGCGTAACACCTTCACAGATCATCCACAAAGTCCATGTGAGGGGACATAGGTTTCCACTTCTTTCTCTTTGCCTTGCACTTTGAGTGTTGTTTCCTTGGGGTACTTATTCATGCAGTGAACCCTTTATCCTCCTTGATAATGAAGGAGTATCCCTTGTTCTTTTCTTCTAGGGTTTGTGGGCTGGATAGGTGAAGTTCCTCACTGCGGGCTCTTCAGGGCCTTCCACAACATGTGTTTTATCCTTCCCACATGCATCGACTAATGCATTGGTGTCCACCTCATCTCTTCTCTTTTCTTCCTCATTGAGTTCTTCCTCGAGATCCTTCATAAATGTAGTGTGATCCTCCTTCGAGCCTATTTTTGAAGTTGTGACATCATGTACCTTTAGATTTTTCTATTTTGAATATTCCCCTTATGTCTACTTACCTTCCTCATGCTCTAGTTGTGAATCCTTGACACAACATTGTTGTAAAGTTCCTACATCTCCATTTCTACTTCGATGCGTGTAATATTTCCTTTTTAGGGAAGTATCCATCTTTCCTTCACTTCCCTCTTCTTCCTCTCCGAATTCTTTCATTGGTGGTATTAGTACCTATCCCATGGCTTTAGGAATGTGGATTCTATAACCTCCACTTCAAATCCTCTTTGTGTCTTTGAGAGCAGCTATACAAAAATTTTGGATGAAGCCCTTAATGGTGACATTGACTTGTGGATGGAAATCTAAAAAATAGGCTCTAAAATCTCTCTATATGCTTGGCCTCGCACCATACTTGTAGGTCACGCGAAGGGTGTGAACTTCAACATCCACTTTTTCAACATCAAAATTCAGTTTGCATGTCCTTTAATTAATTGATGGAACACTTTATGTATCTAGCAATGAATGTGAATGGGAGATTGCACCATGACCCCATTTCTCCTTTGGCCATCATGAAATTTGCTAAATAGAAGTGTTGTGTAACTACAAATTTTACTTGATCACCAAAAACTTATGATAAATCATGGGGGATGCACCATTCATTCTCGAATGCCTGAAAAAATCACTCATACCATTTGTTCATCTGTTCCTTGTAGGTGTTCGAGATGGACCCGTCACAATTAAATTGTGTAAAATTACACTATAGGAGATGAGTGCACCAGTGGGAGAAACCCATATATTTCCATCTGGCCCATCAAGGACACCAATTTCCCAGAATAAAATTAACAGAGTATGGATCCCCATGTGATCTTTTCTCCCACCTCATTCTACACTCACACCTCCTTAATGATACTACTTGCAATAAAATATGTGAAGTTGTAATGTGCCTTTTAGATACCATGTATGCAATGTACATAAACCTCTTGTTGATATCTATCCACCACTCATATGTACCTAACTTGTAGATGATGAGTCGGGATATGACCCTTAATTACGGGTCAATAAGATCTAAGATAACCTAAGTTCTCCCCTCCCTTCTCATAGCTCAATTTATTTTCCAATTCCTCAATCTTTGTAGTGACACACAAATCAAGTGCCATGTCCTCACCAATGTTCCACAAGACTTTTTACTATTCTAATCAATTGGCTTGTGAGTCTCATTCTTCTTCTTACAAAGTAGAAGAATTCCTCATGAACCCATGACATCAACCACCTGAAGAGCGTGGAGGTTTGGTGAAGAATGGAAACTCACATAGCTGCAAAACCCTAGTTTTCTATAATTCCTTATGTATCAAGTCATCCACCCTAGGGTTTCCTTTCTCTTCTAACCTCTGGATCTCCTTGACCAGATCTCCTCGCATTGAATTGTCATAATCAATTGTTCTGTGATTAAACTCATTGATCTTACACCTATATAACTTTGAGCTCCACTTCTTCACCTTAATTACTCCTGGGGGATACTACATTTTTGAGTAAACCTCATGGGTTCCTCCTTATCCACCATTGGTTTCTTATTCTATGCCTTCTTAGGCGTCATCTCTATTTATCTCCTCTGTGCCCTAGGTGTTTTTATTCCTTCCATATCAGCTCGAGTTTTCTGACTTCAATGGCTTCACTTTCACAAACCCCTTCTCCTGGCTACTATTTTTCCTTCCCCTTTGCTACTACCCACAAGATTTTTCTATATTTTTCTCAAAGCCATTGGTTCATGAAAAGTACCTCACTTCCTTCTCAAACCCTCATTGCACTTTAATCACTCGAGAGCACAAAATTAAAATTTCTAAGGGAAAGGTAGTTAGAAAGACTACCCTCACCCCCTATTTATACTTTTCAACACCTTAATATCCCTCTGACCATGTGTCTTAACTTCACTTTTAATAAAGCACTTTGTCCACTTCCATGACTTCACCTCGTGTGTTGCAGTCATAACCTTATGGCATATTACCATTACTTCCCTTCCATAGAACTCCTCCACATTCCTTACTGCACGGAAGTATTCATACTTTACACCTTCCACTAAGTAATCTCCATGCTTCCACCTACCTCATGTTACATTGTGAAATCTTTGTTTCCTCCCCTGCGTGGTCTATACTCAACTCAACTCAATTCTTTCAAGACACCTTTACAACAACACAAATTTGAACACCTTTTCACTGCACAAACCATTCTCCTTCCTTTGCACCAATGATCCCAGAATGAGTTTTCCAATAATCCAACTTCCTTAGAAATGCACAATGATTTTCCAATTTAGATACCAATCCACCCCACACTAAAAGTATGTGTGATCCTCTATGCATGAAATCACTTCAAATGTATTTAGCTACTAGTGTGACAATCTAGACACAACACAAAATGAAAAGGAAAAGAAAATTAATGATGAAAGGAAACACATATAAAGGAAAGTGCATTAAGGAAATCCTAAGCTAAGTGGCAACACTGCCTTATTTACAAACACACAAAGACTTATTTATAGTAGGGATTTAACCTAATCCCATTGAAATAACTAGGAAAATATGTTCCATCCAACACTTGTAACTCGATAAGTGACTGAACTCAAGTATATATGATATAACATATGGTCCAACCAATGCACTTTGAGTTTCCTAGGATGGTGTAGAAAAACTTAGAATCATATAGTAGAACCATCTTCCCAACCTCAAAATTCTTGTTCTTAATATGACAATCATGTCATGCCTTCTTCCTTCTTTCTCTCATCTTTTGACTCCACCTAGAAATGGCTCACCTTTCATCTAACATCATAAGTTTATCAATGCACTCTTCTAATGCTTGTTTCAGTAGACCAATCCTCCTACATGCATAATATGCAGAGAGGGTAACATGAATTCCACTGGCAGAACTACCTAACTCCATGCAAAACACTAATTGAAAAGGTGTGGCCTTATTTAATCATTTATAAGTCATGTGATATTCCCATAGCATATCAGAGACCTTATCATCCTAGTCCCTCCTTCCACATCAAAAATCTTAGTTAATGTGTGGTTCAAAATCTTGTTAAAGGCCTCAGCAGTTCCATTAGCCTGAGGGTGATAAGGCATAGTTTTTTGATGGGCCACCATGAACTCTACCAACAAGATTCTAACTGTCTCATTCAAGAAATGAGTACCCTATCACTCGTTAAACTCAATGGGAACATATTTCTATTGATTATATTCTCCCATAAGAACCTAGCTGTTGTTGCCACCATGTAATCCTTTATAGGCACTACCTCTTCCCACCTTGTAAAGATACTCTATTCAAGTGATAATATAGTGAGAACTTGTCCTTCACGCATGGGGGGGAAATAGGGCCCATAAAGTCAATTGCCCATTTTTCAAATGGTTCTGCACTAGCAATAGGTCTTAATGGCATTTCATCTCTCTTCCTCAGCTTTCCAAGGCATTGGAAATGGTCACAAGCCTTGCAATATTCTATATAATCCTTGTAAACCATCTCCCACCAAAGTCCTATAATAGGATCTTCTGCGTGGTAGCATTCCCTACATAGTGACCACTTGCAATGCCACCATGAGCTTCTTCCATGATTGCAGTATGTTCATGTTCTAACACACATAAAAGAAAGACCTCATCCTCCCTAGCTTGTATACAGTCTCTGCTAATCAACATATAGGGCACAACGCATATAGCTAATTGTTTCTTCTCCAAATCCTTCATTCCTTCTGGCACCACACCTATTCTCAAGAAAACAACAATATCCTCCAAATCAGAGGGTGTGCTTGCAATCTAAACAATTGTGTGTCATCTAAATTGTGTCCTCGATGATCTGCGTGTCCTCACATGAGTTAATCCATGATAGATGGTCAGGTCCCAAATTTCTCTTTCTTTTTTCATGATGACCAAAAATTCAAACTCTTAAAACAATAATATCCATTGACATATGCGCCCTTGTAGAACATGAGTTTTCACCAAGTACTTGAGCACAATATGATCTATATAAAAGGTAAATAGAGTAGCCAACAAGTATTTCCTAAATTTATGTAGTGCATAAATCATGGAAAATGCTTTGCGCTCCATTGTTGTATAATTCTACTCAACTAGAGTTAAATTTCTTCTCACGAAAAACATAGAGGGTGATCAACAGTTCCTTCGCTAGGTTGTGCTAACAATGCTCCTATTTCCATACCTGATGCATCAACATGCACATGAAATGGCTTATCCCAAGAGGGAAATCACAAAATGGGCACAATAGTGAGTTTATTCTTCAATGTGTCAAAATCCATCTGTTGTGCCTCTCCCCAATGAAATTTACTTTTATGTTTCAACAACTCTTCTAACGACATGAAAATCTTGGCATAGCCCTTGATGAACTTCCTATAATATCCCGTATGCCCTAAAAATTCACACACCGCACTTTGACTTGTAGGCTCCTCCAACCCTAAAATAATGAAAACTTTGGTAGGGTCTACCAATAAGCCTTCTTTGCATATAATGTGACCTAGTAATGTGCCAAATGGGGTAGAAAAACACATTTCTTAATGTTTAGAGAGATACTTAACTACTTGCACCTCTCAAACATCAATCTCAAATTTTCACAATGATCCCTTACTAACCCATACACCATCCAATCATCCAGGTAGACTTACAAAAATTTGTGGATGAAGTCTTTAAAGGCTGCTGCCACGTTGTGCACAAAATACAACATGTGAATTCTTAAGCCCAAAGGGTATAACTGTGTAAATAAAAATTCCCCACTTCAGTCATGAAACTAGTCTTTTCCTAGTCTTCCTTTACAATTCTTACGTGATGATATCCATAGAATCCATCTGTGAAAGAATAAATCTCTCACCTTGTGACACCTTCCAAAATATCCTTAGTAAATGGGGTTGGAAAAGGATCTATGACACATACAACATTCAAATCCTATAGTCAACACAAATCCTTATCCTTCCATCCTTCTTGATACTAATTACCATCGGGCTTACCCACTTAGATTCTTCAATTTCCTTAATGATACTAGATTCTATCATCTTATCAATATCCTCTTTAACCTTTATGCATAGATTTAGATTCATCCTATAAGGTCTCTTCTGAAATGGGGCACACCTTTTTTAACTTAATCCTCATTTCCCCTAATGAGTGGTGAACTCCTTTAATCTCATGGTACCCATGTGGGAACAAATCTTGGAAGTTACATAGAATCTCAACTATTTTTGAAAACTCCTTGTCCGTCCAAAGAATCTCTAATAAAAACTTATTTCGGATCTGGCTACTTTACTACCAATGTTAACTTTCTTTTTTTCAAGGGCTCATGGTAGGCACATGTTTTCTCATCTTCTTTGTCCAATACTTCATGTGTACCTTTAATATGGTTAACATCCAAGTTTTCTACCTCCTCATCATCTATTAAGTAGACTAACTTTCCTTTTCCTTCTCCGGAAGACGTGCTCAAGTTGTATCTCCTATGTCTCTCCTTCTTCAAAGCATACCCCAACTCAAATTTCCCTAAAAATCTAGGATTTGGTCCTCAGCCATGGAACTATCTCCCAAGGTAAGGTGCTTGACTACTTGCAATGCACCTCATTCACTAATGGCTTAGGAGATTGATACTCAAAATTTTGGATAATATCCACTATTAACTCTTACTAATTACCCATCGATGACAATGCTCCATGAATGGATATACCATGCACATATATAGATCTACAAGGTGGAGTAGAACTTATGCACCCATAGTGAGGGAGGTAAGGCTTTTGGGCCTTCCATCATCTAGGATCTCTCACACTCTAGAAATTGAATGAGGTAGAATCCTTCCCATGATAGTCACATATTTTATATGGTGCATTGCTATGAAGAAACCTAACAGAGAACGTGATTCTCACTTTCATGCCATTCTAGAAGGTTGTCTCGATGGGTCACCCACCAACGTGCCTACATAAGGTATAAGTAAGAATATTCCTCCTTTCTATATGACAAGTCAACTCTACCTCCATTACATATAGAAGGATGTCATGGTTACCCTCTCTAGTGTAACTCGGGTAACTTCTTTCCTCCTAGGTGCCTAACCTAGTACACCTTGGTGATGCAAGTCACAATGCCCTTCAATTGTCTTCCAATCAACTCATAGGTCCCGTGTGCCCAATTGTCACATGCAATGCTAGTTGTATCACTCATGGAAAAATCATATTCCCATTGAATGACTCCTTCTCCTGATGGATGGAAAACCTCGGGGTCTCTAATGGTACACACATAGATTCTATCCAGGTCCTCTTCTCCTAAGGCTCTACATAGGGCACAAACTTCCCATCTATCAGTGGAATAATGGCGCGCTCCTCTTTGTTCTCAAAACTTATGTACCCTTTGTTAAAGCACAAGTCAACATTATTATTATAACACCAGGGGCATCCAAGTAATGTTGGAAATTTATCTGTCTTGGCAAGCACTAAGACTTCAAAATATCCAGTAAAATTTTCCCCTTGGATGGTTATGGATGCATCCTTCAACACTCTGATGGGCATAGCCTTTGTCCTATTTTCCATATACAACACATTTGAAGATGGTTGTAATGGGGCCTCCCCATCTGATTCCATGCATCTAAAGTCATAACATTGACCTTTACACCCATGTCAATCAGAATGTTTCTCAAGAGCCATCCATCTACAACTAAATTTAATATGATTTCTTTTTCATAATCAATATTATGAGGGGGAGATTAGCATGCAAGACCTTCCTCTCACGCTCACCTCTAGCACGTGGTACTTTTTCTCTTTAGCCACTCTCCTAATAGAGGGATAATATTCTCCTAACACAACATCCTACACACTTATTTGACCTCATCCATGTCCTTATGAGGGACCTCAATATTCTTCTTCTAATCCAACTTCTGTGACTGCTCATTTAAACATTGAATCTCCCCTTGCAGGTTTCTAATCACCTCCATGGTCTCTTGGTAAACCTCCTTTTGATGAGTTAGATCAGGATATTTCCCATATAATACCTCTTCTCTTATAATGAGAGGCCTTTACTTTGGTATTTCCCTGACACATGTGGCTTCCTCCCGCGTAGTCACCAAGACAGGTTCTAATTCAGGGTTTTGTGCTACCCTAGGCATCCACTGTGGATCAGCTCACTTCACACTCACCATCCTTGTGCCCTTGTCCTTCGTCTAGTTCTGGCTCATGTGCTTATACAACTCAGGGCATTCCTCATACTTATGCTTCTTCTTGCACCATGAGCACTATAACAAATCCAAACATTCATGCTTGTAGTGTTCAATACATCCAAAATTATAAAAGTTCCACAGGGAAATTCACTCCTACCTCCTTGACCACAATGGCCTCTGAACCCTCCATGAAAGCCTCTTCCTCAACTGCCTCCATCTCCATGCCCTTCATATTGATGACATTCATTCTTAGAACTACTTCCAATGTTAGTATGGCACACACCAATATCAATGACATCATGGATTTGGTCTATCAATTGGTAGTCCTTTGTATCATGAGTTGTAGATGAGAAAATATTACAATAAGAAGACACATTCTTGTGGAGCACGCACTGCTAACAATGGACATCTACTTGGATCATGATCTCTATGACATATTTCACAATCTAATGACATGAAACACATTAAATTTTATGGGAAAATGTCCTTTGTGTTCCCTTCTACCTTAAAATCCATGCACCATAGTCCACTACGAGTCTCATGAGCCGAGTTCACAGAAAGTTTCTCTAGCTTCTTCACTATGGCAATGATCTATGCTTCCAAAAAGGGATTTAACCCAAGTATTAATCCTTGTGTGGCCTCAATGCGTAGAGCAACCTCCAAGGCCTTGTGTGGATATGTGAAAGTGCTTGTCTAAAAGGTGTTATCAAACCTCCAACAAACCACTAAACATGTTATGAGGGATGGATGTCATAAGTTAGTTTTGACAGAAGAGTCTTAAAGCATGCATCATACTCCTACACACTTTATGCCATACCTTGTTGAATTTCCTTGAGCATACTGATGCTCTTTTGATAAAACTCAAGAATGTGGAATTCCACCAAGAAGCCATCACGTAACACAATATAATCCACCACTATCTGATGGGGTCATAATTCTAGTACCAATTATGCATGCACCCTTGTAATGTAGTTGCAAACTAACTTGCCTTACACTCTAGGGAAATGATACCCTTAACATGCCATAGAAATTTGAACTTGTGTATATGCTCCGCGATATCGTCAAAACCATTGTAATCAAAAATGAAGAGACATATCATAAAAACCTGTTGATGGTGTTATGGCCCTTGCCCACCGGATCCAAGACCTTGATTCCCTCTGTGTTTCCTCCACCACCAAATCAACTAGATCCACTAGCTCTTGTTCCTCTTGATCCACTAGATCCTCCTCCCTGTCATAGGTAAGGGGCCTAACACAGTTGTACTCTACGTACCAATTGTCATGCTAAACTATGTGCCAACAATCTATGATGTTGAATCACTTCTAGATGCAACACCCAAAATTTTTGTACCCACACCTTGCCCAAATGATCTACCTAATAGGATGCCTCCAAACATAAGGAATGTCTCTACTACCATATATGAACTAAATGAAAAATTATATATACCAACACCAATTGGGTTAACAAAACTTAATCTCAAGAATTGGAAAACTAAGTGCTAGGGTTTGGTCACTGTATGAAAGAAAATCAACAAGTGACCTTCTTCGTACCCGACTTCCCAAGGTCGTGTAAATAAAGCTAGTGTAGAATAGAAATGGATGTGTATGTGTGGTGGTGATGGATAATCTAATGAGGCAACCTTATATATTTGACACGTAATAACGATATCTATAAGTCTAAGGCAAAGAATTCTCTCCTAAGCTGAAGTGGTGTGGTGGATTGATATGATATAATAGCTGCTCAGAGGCTCTAGTTAATATCGAGCTCTACTAATATTCTATCAACTGGTTTTTAAACACACAGAAAGTTACCTACGGGTGCCTCGTATAGATTTCTAGACAAGGTCATGGAAGTGAGAATGAGAGGTGTAATGAAACCACAAGGACTATGGGTGATTTTCTAGTCTAGTCTAGAAAGTCTTAGCATGATTGGCTGTTATGTTCAATAATGAAATTTGTGTAATGATATCGGTGGAAGTGGTGATGATCTAAATACTGATGCACATAAACAAGTTTCAATGTCTAGTTGGTTAGTAGTCCCGTTGCGTTGTGGGACCTAGGGATAACAACCGAAAACTCATGGAGGCTATGTTCCTTATATGGTCATGAACATAATCAAACCCTATTTCTAAGAGCAGTCCAATAATAGCAGACTTGATTAGCCACATTATTTAACGTGTTTAATTGTTCAATATTTTTGAATACACTGGTAGGTATGCATAGAATGAACAAGCGTAAACTGTATAAATTTTGGTCAAAAATTCGTCCCATTAGGTTGTGGGACAAATGGATTAAAACCATACATATTTTCTTGTTGTGGATTGTTGATGGTCATGTAGAATCAATTAAATTAATTTGATAAAACAATCTAACTATCAAAGGAAATTTAATGTATGTTTTTGGTATTTTTCAAATCAAATCAACAAAAAATAATGAAAGCAAACTAATATAAAAAAGTAAACATTTTTATCTTTTCTAGTTTTTAAGCAATGCTTCTAATCTAATAAAGAAAACTAAATACAAATAATTAGTCGATTGTAGCTAACTACTTGAGTAGATGTGTGAATATAGATCTAAAATAACTAATCTAATTTAATAAAAAACCCTTCAAACCCTACCTTAGTGGTGGAGAACAAATCATAACCCTAGAAGAGCTATTATTCCTCACTACTTCTCTGGTAATGTCAAAGAGAAAAAATTTTGATGACTTACTTTACTTATAATTGCTTAATCAATTGAAATGAACACTTTTACTACTCTATTTGATATGTGTTTGGAATGAATGATTTATAATTGATAACACAACAAATGAAGAAAACAAGCAAACAATTCCAACTTGGATAAGAAAGAGCTTTGACAAATCTAGTTGTATCTCGTATCCATCCCCTCGGTTGTTCCTTTCTTTATCCATGTATTCATATGGGTCCAAGGGATTGGGAATGCAATAACATCAATAAGAGAAAAACTTTAGCAATGGTAGTTTGAAGGTAGTTTTGTTGTAATGCAAGTAGATGAGAGATAGCACAAGAGATTTGAGCTTGCCTATGTAATTCCTAAGCGGGATTATGACAACAATACTATGTAAGATACACAAAATTTCTCTGGCCTTTTTCTTGAATACAAGCATGGAATATATAGGAATTAGGTTGGGATGTGCCTTCATGCACAAGGCAAGAAGAGGTAGTTAAAAATTAATTAAATCTATTTAAAAATAGAAGAGGGAAGGAAACTAAGCAATCAAGACTATTTTTAGGAAATTTGGTTCAAAAACGCATCCTAAAAGTTAAGTTAAGTGAATTGTCACATGTCAAAAAAACGCATGACGGATTTTGGAAAAATCACTCAAGACTACTTGCCCTTCCTAGGTGGCGGTTTGAACCACCACCCAAGAAGGGTGATAGTCCTAGAACTAAAGGCCAAAACATGCATAGAATGAAGTGAGAAGCTAGAAAAAGTGTAGAAAAGTAAAGTAAGAATTTCTAGGCTACAAATATACACTTGCGAATGAGTTTAGGAGCTTGAACATCTTCTAAAAGGACATGAATCATCATTGGGGACTTTTGTAACCATTTTCGACAATGTAACACATGTAATTTTGGGTGTGTACATATTGCCCCCTCGAGAGAAGTGTCCTAGCCATGAAAAATGTAAAACGTAGAGTCCGAGTATGGCATTCCCGAAATGGGGAGTTAGAAGCTATACCTGACATGCCCGTGTGTCAAAATGTCATCATCCAAACTATCGCTACCTATAAGATGAAAAGAAGACTCAAGTGCAGATGGATAACATATCAAAAATAAACACTAAATTAAAACGACAAAAGGATTTACCATTTTTCTAAGGATATAGATATATACATGTGCCAACGCTCTAGCCCAATGGACACATACACTCAAAAAGAGGTCAAAATAACATACATATATTGAAACAAACTCATTTTTCAATTTATTTGCACATATTTGATTTGGTGATTTTGGAGCTTTGGACTCACAATGACCGTTTTTATGAGAGTCAAACAAACCATCCGTTATGAGATTTTGATCATGCCCCCATGAGTGTGAGATTGAACCACATGGTCTAATTTTCACTTTTACGTTTTTAAATCTAAAATGTAAAAATGTTGAAAATTTTACCTAGGAGGGATCATTTTTGAAATTTCTTGTCTTAAATGAGTCTCTAGGGGGCGCGCCATAGGGTAGTCTTTTATTTAATCAAAAAGGTCTTTTTTTTTACATTTTTGGGTGTTTTCTAGGGTTAAAACGCATTTGGAAATTTTTCCCGAGGCTGTCACCTCGCCGGGGTGTGGCGGTCCTAAAGTCTTTCCTGCACTGGGCAATGATTCTTAACAAAATGACCAAAATGCGTGCTAACTTGATTTTTTTTGAATTTTTGATGTTTTTTCATGTTTTTTTTGAGCTTATTTCCTGAAATACATTTCTAACTTTATCTTTTTCTATGTTTTGGTGGATGCAGAAGAAGGAATACATCCGTTGGAGTTTTGAGAAGGAGTGTGATTTGCTCCCATAGATTTTAGACTAGGCCGACTCGGACAAGACATATACCCTCCGAGGGTAGGGATTTTGAGGATTGCATAGGTATCTCATGTTACTCCTATGAGTCACATATTGTGTGACTTTTTTCTTACGGTGATGCATGCATACCAACACTTTCCAACTACCAAGAGGCCGGGGGTGAGTGGACTATCACCCACATGTACCACATTCTTGGTCTTCCAATACTCTGGAGGAGATTGACCTTAGAGATAAAAGGATCTAGGTTTGTGATGACTTAGTGGGCCACCTACATGGGGGATTCTATTATATCATTTTGTTTGAAGAAGGGGATAAAGGTCTAATCTATTGCCACTACTCCTATTCCCATCATTCATAGAGATATCATGGGTATTTTTTCCTCATGGTTGATCGGGGACAAGGGCGGTAAAAATATTATTTAGTGTTTGGCTCCCATCATCACATAGATTGAGGGACATTGCCACATCTATGCTTGGGAGTAGACATCCTTAGGACCACCTATCATGACCTATATAGGGTTGTTAGATTACATGGACAATCATTGAGCCATCCCACGCTAGTCATGAGCTAGGTATATGAGTGTATTACCCCTTATGGGAGGGGAATACCGGTCACGGGACCCGGGGGCTGTCTTGAGTAGCTAGGTGGATAATGATTTCAGTTATTCATACACCACATCAGCTAGTGGATTCTCTGCCTATAGCAAACATGGTTGCCACACCTTATCAGGATATGGTAGGGTTGTGGGGGCAGGAGGCGACCAAATTGGTAGCTTGCTCTACTACTAGTTAGTTGGTTAACAGGCAAGGAGAGTTGAGATTCATCCATTAAAATGGGTTCCTTAGTAGTTTGGTCTCCCTTATGTTGATATGCTTCCTCCAAGGTGGAACCCATACCCTAGAGGATATCCTAGATAGAAAATGGTTACCCCAGGAGTTCCCATTATTGTTAGGTGGGTGGCTTGTGCACGACAATAAGCTAGTTCCCCTTGAGCACCCCTACTATAGATTGAGGCCACTCCCACTCCTAGTGGAGGGGAGGATGAGCCTATTAATGTAAACTCTGACTCTGAGGAGTACACAGGAGATGATAATAAGGAGGAATCAATTGGAGAGGGGACATGTGATGAGGGGATAGGTGGTGAGGTTAGCAACATAACTCACATGGAGGTGGAGGATAGTGACCCCGAGTGGCATGACACTTAGGATATGCTGAGGGCAGAGTGAGAGGAGGTGAGCGTAGAGAGAGAGATGTTGGTCTCAGAAGGAGCACTTCCTTGAGATGGAGAGGGAGATGATGAGTCCGTGATAGGATAGTCTCACCTCTAGCTTTGGGGAGTCCCCGTAACCACCACCACCAGCCGCAAAAGCCACTAACCTTTCTTGGATGCCTAGAGATCCAAGTATGTTGATACTCTTCCCTTGACTTTATTAGTTGGAAATGTTAGTATTTATTTTTGTTTTGTTTTTGTAATTTTCTAACTCATCGTTTCTTCTTCTTTTCTTTCTTACAACAACTGCACAGGAGTGGTGAGAGCTTATTCGATGGGTGTGCATGGACACCTTGTTGATACCCTCAAGGAAGACCCAACCTAAGCTGATTGAGGATTCAATCCAGCCACTAGTAGACAGAAGACACACTTGATGTGTTTGCACTGTCTGCAGAGAGCAATGGAGGTGATGACCTCTCTTCATACTCAGGTGGCTGGGTATGAGGTAACCAAGATATTGATGAGGTGGATTCACTCTCAAAGTAAGACCACATCCAATGGCTACCACCACGAGCACGCATACCCTTTAATTTGTTCTCATCTCCACGAGATGTAGTAGGAGTCTCGAACATGACCGTGCACCATCCAAGGGATCCCATAGGGACCGATAGGCCATTGGGCATTTTATTGCTTTGTTTGTATTTTTCGGGCTTTATATGATTTTTTTAATATTCCGGGCTCATTGTGAGTGTTTTTGACCATGCCTAGCATGTGACAACATTGTACACAAAACTCAATATATTATGATATATACAGACTCTTATTTTTAATTCGGTAATTCTTTGCATCCGAGTTGACTTCTTCTTGGCTCACTTTGCATGTGTACTCTAGATGTTTAGAACTTCTATTTTTATATGATTTTCAAAATGTATGCGGGGATATAAATGCTAACAAAATTATTTTTTTGTTTTGTTATGTTGATATATGATTGTTGATCGAGAGAATACTTGTTTGAGAACACACAAGGAGTCCATGCTAGAGAAAATGCCGGGATCAAGGGTACGGAAGGACATGAAGGACCCGTGCATGGAAGGCAAGTTCAAATTTAAGGACTTAACTAATTTTGAGCATGGAGACCTATTTATAGAAGATGGCATGCAGAACACACCAATGATGCAAAGACGTGCGCACCATGTATTGTCTATCTTTGGAGGAGTGGATTGAAGCATTTTTACATGGAGATGAGATAAGAATAGAATTGACACTTTAGTTAACTACAAGAGGTCTATAGATATCACACTTGCATGTGTGGCTATGCCTAAAAATGGTGTGTGGCTATCAATAACATGCAACCTATTTCTGGACTAGATAAGTGGTGAAGGGAAAGTCCCCACCCTATATATATGTGATGTTAGGTACATAGTAAGAAGTGTGTGTGTGTGTGTGTGTGTGTGTGTGTGTGTAACAAATAATATACAAAGTGTGTGTGTGTGTGTGTGTGTAACAGAGAATATATAGAGTGTGTGTATGTATGTGTGGTAAAGAGATATATGCATATGATTGAATTATTGTATCAGTTCTATACACGCATCGGTATAGATTGACATTACTGTAAGGATATTCTATATTTATTAATAGATGGAAGATATTGGCTGAATCTAAGTGTCATTCTGTGTGAAGTTACGTAGTGCATGTTATTAATTCAATCATGAGTACTATTTAAGCTTGTTCTTTCATGGATGTGAGCGTAGCATACATTATAGAATGATGGATTAGTTATGAATCTATATGTTTCTTCCTTCATCTTGCTAACATACTACTATAAAAACCCTAAAGAGGGACCTAGTACCTTGTGCACTTCATGTGAGCACTCAGTCAAGGTTGAGTGATGTGCCAGTGTAACTAGGGTGTTATCTGGTAAATTCTAGGTTGCATCATTGGTTCCATTGCCATGACCTCTTTTTTAGTTATTTTTAGGATGGTTCACAATGAAGACATACCAGTTAACTCTAGTAAGTATTGAGGAATGGATACATGATCTGGAGGAAGAATATGCATGGTGGTTTAGCAGAAGGATCTGATTTTAACACACGTAATTGGGTAGAAAAGAATCATATGATAGCTTATATGAGATATTTTTGCTATCTTTCTAATAGAACTATACGAGTGGCTTACTTGCTTAAGTGTCTCGGTGGAGTGGAGGTATCGTACACTTATCTAGACACAGGGAAAAATTTAAGGCCCATTATGATGTTGATTTGATCCGGACACACACTATGGATACATGGTTTTGTGGTGTTCTAAATAGTTATATCTTGGAAGATTCAATTTCAACGTACTCTTTCCCGCAGGTAGATGAATTCCGCTTTTGCGGTATCCAGGGGAACATATTTTCTAGGTATTCCACTAGCAATCAAGATCCTAATGGTAACACTAAACCTGGAGAGTAAACCGATGGCTAACTAAACTTCACCATGCACGAGGCGAACAGTTTGGTGAAATATGGTAGACCTAGAGGTAGAGAGGTAGAGAGAGGAAAGGCGGCTTAAGTTTAATGAGGTGCATGAGAGGGAGATAAAGAAGCAAAGTTATGTTGTAAAAAGTATGGCATTAAGGAGAGATATGGCTCGTGAAGGATTTATAGCTCACATAGAAGACGTGGAGTCAAAGCATTAGGAACTCCCCCATCTTGGAAAGCATGATAGATATTCCCCTCACCACACAAAGAAGTGTGCCAACAGAGACTATCTGGACCGTGGGTGCACATCTTAATCCACTTGGTGACCTAGCCATTGTGCTTGGTTTTCCAGTATCTAGTACGACAAGTAACCAAAAAGCTAATTTGGGAAGTAGGAGAGTAGGAGTAAGTCAGGGATCAAGTACATCAATGGCAGGATAGATGACTTCAATGATATTTGGAGGAACATTCTTAGGCACATCATCCACACAGAATGTGAGTGCGTAAAATGTTGGATTCACCTCTAGAAGTGGAACTACCTCACAGACTGTAGGGGTTCAATATAGTATTATTGTTAGAGCACAAGGAGTACATCTACAGGTCCTATTCCAACTATAGGTGGAGGATCATGAGGTATAGGTGGTTACGGACGTAGAGGGAACACAAGAGGTTCTTGATCAAGTGGTCAAGGTCTGCAACAACCAATATATATATATATATGTCTCTTCATCTCCTAGAATATAGAGGTATAGAGGATGCCACATAACATGTGCATATGTGTGAAATATTTTGGTGTGCTAAAGGGATCATGGCTGCTGAGTGTAAGGCAAGACACTTTGTTACTACATTACAGGGGACATGCACACAACTGGTATAGGAATTTTGACCCTGATCAAACTTGCATGGATTATGTAGCATTGAAGGATGCTTTCTTAAAAGAGTTCCATATCCCTAAGTTTGAGCAGAAGAGTATTAGTGTACTCAAAGATATCAAGCAAGGAACTAATGAGAGTGTATGTGAGTATGATTCTCATTTTAAGACACTTCTATCTAAGCTATCTTATGATATTCATGCTAGCCAACATGCACAATGGTTCATTGGAGGATTGATTACACCTTTTAGGAGGGAACTGTCACATAAGACATACACTAATCTACGTAAAGCACTTTGGAAGCAACTTTACGTGCTAAGGCGATTAGGAGCATTGACACTTTGTCATTAGTCCATTCCTAGAGGCATAGATTACAGCTATGGCAAAGCAGTTAGAGAAGCTATTAGTAAATTCAGCCCATGAAATGCGCTTAGGAATTTGGTGTACAGATTGTGAAGTGGAAGGTCACACCAAGGATAGCTTCCTCGCAGATCTGCAAGCTCATTACTCTTATCTTGTGAGATTTGTTCTTTGAATCATGATTCTAGTCACCATCCTTTGTTACAATGCATGATAAGGAATAATGTATCTTCCTTTTGCAAGATTTACAGGTCCATAACCCATGATATTGAGGATTGTCAGTTGATTGGTCAAATCTAGGATGCTATAGACATTGGGGTATGACAGACAAGTATAACAGATCATTCTAAGGGTAAGAATGAGCACTAGGATTAGGATCATAATCAAACATGCCATGACACGAATGAAGGGCATTTTAAAGGAGGGTGTGGAAGGGGAGGTGGATATCATGGTGGATATGGAGGACAAGGCCATGGTGGAGGAAGAGGTGAGTTCCCTCGTGGAACATGTTATACCTGTGGATCTCTTGACAACTATAGGTGTGAATGTCCTCAAAATATTGCATGGTATTTATGTGGAAAGAACCATAGCTATGAAGAGTTCCTAGACTTATATGAGCATCTGAGTAAGCAGCATAAGCAAGAAAACAAAGGCACTGGGATGGTTAGAATCTAGCGCATGGTAGAAGATCAGTGGATGCCCAAGATAACAAAAGGACATGAGGCATTGACAGTGAATATTACTACACGCCTTTGAAGTAGCACGCGTAAGAGAGGCATTGCACCAGAAGCCTATGATCACCAAGGAGGAGGTTTTGCATGCAAGGTACCCAGATCCTACTCATCAGAAGGAAGTTTACCAAGATATCATAGAAGTGCTAAGGAATATTTAGGGTGAAATACAGTACCTAAAGGAGTAGAAGAAAACATCAAAGATAGTCCAAACTAATGTCGAAGATTTGTGAGAGGTGTACAAGATGTTGTGCTAAGAGAACATTATTCCACTATTTGGAAGTTAGGTAAAAGGGAACACTCCACGCGCAAGTCTTGAGACCAGACGACAGATTCTACATGTAAATCTTCCCCCTGATAGCCTTGACTATGACAAAGAAATTACTCTAAATTCTGTTGTAGATGGGTGGTTGTTGAGAAACATATTGATTGATATAGGTACGGAAGTAAATGTGCTTACATTAGATGCATGGGTAAAAATGGGGAGGCCTCCATTACAACCATCATCTAATGTGTTATTTATGGCAAACCGGACTAAGGCCACTCCCATAGGAGTTTTGAAAGATGCATCTATAACTATATAAGGGGCCAAGTTCACTCTAAATTTTGAGGTATTAGTACTTGCGAGAAACAAACAATTTTCTAGCCCTACTTAGACACCCATGGTGTTATGCGAATAATGCTAACATGAGGTTCAATAAGGGGTATATCAGATTTGAAAACAAGGAGGAAAGGGTTGTGATACCTTTGTGGATGGGGAAGTCTACACCATATGTTGAGCCTCTAAATTAGGTGGACTTAAACAGATTTTATGTACACACTATTAAGGACCCGAGGTTAATGATCCATCAAAAGAAGGCATCCTACGGTGGGAGGATTCTAATTCTATTAGTGATACTATGAGTATTGCTTGCGAAAATTGGGCTCATGGTACACATGAATTGGTAGGGTGCGAGTAAAAAGCGCGATTACGTGTAGGAATGGATTTTGTTTGGTTCAACAGATAGGTAGCATAGTACCTTGGTATACGAGGGCAAAAGATCTTCCTACATTTTTGAATGCCATCAAAACACACTGGACAAATCAAATTAAGAGAAGAGCTATGTTAGTATATACCTTACATGGCACAACAATGCACTAGTGGGTAGTCCATATAGATAATCTTATAAACTCGGGAATAGATTGGAGTTGCTTTGTTTACTAGGTTTATAAGGAACAATGCACCTACGTAAATATGCACTTATGATGGTGATCAACCTATTTAGCATCATATTCAGTAGTGTGAGAGACTCTGAAAATAGGACAAGAAGCATTATGACCTTCACTCTGGGTGCATCACCTAGATTCTACGCTACAAGGATGCACACATGCCTTGTATGTATATGTATAAATACATCGGAGACTGGAATCTAACAAGATTTGATTGTAGGAATGATCCCAATTTTTGAATAATTCTCGACTAAAACTCCTGTAGAAGAGGCATTAAAAATTTCAAGCACTTAACTATGGGAGATAGTACAAAAGTAGAAGAGCATATTCAGGAATTATTTGGTGAGACAGAGTTTGGAGCATTTTTTGAAAAGGAAGAAGAACTAGACTCCGTACTACTTGAACAGGTTTACCATGAGAAAGAGAAAGGAAAGATAGTTTACATTGTAGATGATGAGGAAGTTGAGAACCTAGATATTGAACATTCACAAGGGGTGCACGAGGTCTTGGATAGTGTAGACAAGGATACGCGTGCCTATCACAAACCCATGAAAACAAAGAATGTGAATATAGGTTTGGAGGCCGAACTTAAGGAGGCCATAATTGGAGACTACCGGGTCGACTCGAAGGTAGCAAAGATCATTGAGTTACTTAGGGATTATCAAGACTTATTCCCTCAGGGGTATCATGAACTTAAAGGTGTGCATAAATAACTTAGGGAAATGAAGATAAAACATAAGGATGGTGTATGGCCAGTTAGAAAGAGACATTACATAATGAATCCTAATTTTTAAGAAAAGGTACAGGAAGAGATTGATAACATGTTGAAATATGGAATTATCAAGACCCTTGATGAGTTAGAATGGGTTAGCCCAATAGTGATCAATATAAAAAGGACAAACAAATTAGAATATGTGTGGACTATAGGGAGTTTAATGTTCCATGCATCATATATCCATTCCCTATGTCATTCACTGAGGAAATACTAGAAGGTGTTGTAGGGCGTGAAATATATTCCTTCACATATGGGTTTTCAAGTATCATCGAGTTAGGATTGCTTAGGAGGATCAAGAAAGACAAACATTCACTACTTTGAATGGGGTAGTTTTGCCTATCTTGTGATGCCTTTTGGATTGAAAAACATTCTTGCTTTGTATTCTCGTGCATATTTGTTCGGGCATTCAAATATTTTAATCACTTCTTACAGTCTACCTAGATGATTAGACATTATATGGTCTTGTGAAAGATCATTGTGATAATCTATGCTTAATGTTTGAACGATGTAGATAGTTGAGTATCTCTTTGAACATCAAGAAGTGCATATTTACTACACCATTTGGAATATTGTTAGGACATATAATCTACAAGGAAGGTTTGTTGGTTGATCTAATGAAGGTTGTAGTCATTTTAGGCCTAGAAGCGCCTACCATTCAAAGTGAGGTGCATGGATTTTTAGGTCATACATGATATTATAGAAAATTCATCAAAGGGTATGCAAAAATTGCTGCACCCTTGGAAGAATTATTGAAGGAAAAGGTACATTTTATTAGGGAGAACCATGAACAGCCCACATTTTAGATATTAAAAGAGAAACTTACTACCGTGCCCATTCTACGCTTTCCTCATGGGATAAGCCATTTCATGTGCATGTGGATGATTTTGGCATGGCTTTTGGCACTATGTTAGCTCAACTTGGTGAAGGTATTATAGATTATCCAATCTATTTTGCTAGTAGGAAGTTGAATCCTACTGAACAAAATTATACAACTACAAAGCGCAAAGCTTTGTCCATGATCTATGCATTGCACAAGTTTCAAAAATACTTTTAGCAACACCATTTGTGTTTTATATAGATCACATGGCATTGAAGTACTTGGTAAAAAATCCCATCTTACATGGGCACATATGTAGATGGGTGCTCCTATTTCAAGAGTTTGACTTCACAATTGTGGTGAAGCCAGGGAAAAGAAATTCTAGACCAGACCATTTATCTAGAATCAACTCAAGAGATGAAGCACATAAAATTGAAGAAACCATGACAGAGATGCATAGTTGTATAGGTTACAACACACACCCACAGATTTAGAAGACATTTTTGTCTCTCTATGAGCAGGTATGGCACTAGCAGGAATGAAAGCATTAGAAAAGAAATAGCTTGCTATACATGCAACACCATTTATGTTAATCAGTGGTGACCTCTATAAGTTAGGAAGAGATGAAGTATTACGCCATTGTGTATTAGAGCTGAGCATTAGGATATTATGGAAGAAGCTCATAATGGTATTGTAGGAGGCCATTATGTAGGTGATGTAATTTCCCGAAAGATCCTAATTGCTAGATTATGGTGGGATACATTGTATAAGGAATGTAAAGAATATTGTAAGGCATGTGATCATTTTTAGCACCTAGGAAAACTAGGGTAGAGAGATGAGATTCCTTTGAGACCGATTCCTAGTGCTGAACCATTTGAGAAATGGGCCATTGACTTTGTAGGACCTATTTATCCACCACCACACGCAGGATGGATCATGCTATATCATTACTTTCACAGATTATCTCATATGGTGGGCAAAAGAAACACCTATGAAGGAATGTATAATAGCTACAACAGATAGGTTTCTATGGGAGAATGTTCTTACAAGATATGGATGTCCCTTAAGCTTGACAAATGATAAGAGTACACAATTTTTGAATGAGACAATCGGGATTCTATTAGATGAGTTTATGGTTGCACACCATAAAACTACACCTTACCATCCTCGGGAAAATGGAACTGTGAGGCTTTCAACAAGATTTTGAGCCGAATTTGAAAAAAATATGTGATGTTGGAAGAAAGGATTCGGATGAAAAAGTGCCAGCTGTTCTTTGGGCATATAGAACAACTTACAAGAGATTGAACAAGGCCACACTATTTTAGTTGGTGTTTGCACAAGCCATTCTCCTATTGAATTTATGTTACCTTCTTTGTGCATTTCACACACTTTGGAGGTCTAGTCGATGAACATGCTTTAGAAGAGCATATTGAGAAGATGATTTAACTAGATGAGTGCCAAGCCATAGAATGATGGAGTCGGAGCGAGAAAAGGCCGTGCGAAGCCATGGCACTGACATAAACATAAGGGATAAGAAGTTTGAGATTGGACAAATGGTACTTCTTTATGAATCGAAGTTCTTGCACCATCTAGGCAAGCTTAAAGTACATTTGTTGGGGTTGTATGCTATCACTTCTATACTTGAATCAAGTGCTTTCGCTTAGAAGCACTTGATGGAACATGGCTACCCGATTACTTTAACGAGTAGGATGAAGCCCTACTATAAATAAGTCTTCTTGGTGTTTGTAATAAGGCATTATTTCCATTTAGATTAGTTTTTCAGTTCTATATTTCCTTCATTATCACTATGCTTTGTAAATTTAGTTATTTTCGTTGTGTAATAAGTGCGCTTTCATGCATGAATATTATTACTATATAAAGAATGTCTATGTGTAGAGGACTCAAATACCTTTCATGTGGGGTGGTTGTAGTTATCCAAGTAAAATACTATGGGAATTGGAAGGTGAAAGGAATAAGCTACTACGGGTGTGATTTAAGTCAAAAGAAGATTGCTTCTCAAAAGTGACCAAGGATGGAGATGAATTAAAGGACAGATAATGTGAGGTAAGTAGAGGCCATGATAGCTATTAGGATAAGGTACAATGATAAGGTACTCGGTGCAATGGCGCGTCTTTGAAGAAAAGTCTATGACCAAAGGGTAGGAAGGTGTGCTAGAAGGTTATAGGCTGGGGTGCGAAGATGTACCGCATGGGAAAAAAATTTGGTCAATAAATTTGGATATTGGTAGGTGAAGGAATAATAAATACATCAAAATTTGAAAAAAATATATAAGGATGGGATGTAGATTCATTTTTACCATTTTAACTAAGAGAATTTGAGGAAAGAGCTAATTGTAAAGAGCCAAGTGACCAAGTTAAGGTACAAAGGGTGTGAAACAAAGCGTGACAACTAGATCTAAGTGACAAGAAGCTTGCATCCCGAGTGGTGAAGGGTTTGAGTGAAGCAGGGAAATAGAAAAGAGTGAGCTAGGGTTTGATTCATAAAGTTATAGAGTTAAAAGGGATACATTTGCAAGGTAAAAATGACACCTAAGAAGGCATCTGTAGCAACAATAAAAGGAAATAAGAAGGTGGTCATTGAGGAAGAAGAGATGGAACCCGAAAGCCATTTTTCAGAAATGCAATATCCAGAAGGAGTCATTATTGGCCAAGAATGGGATTCACCCATTAGAAAGAGAAAATTAAGTGAATACAATCACAAGACCACATAAAACAAGAAGGAGCTTCATTCCTTTCTCACTGCTAGGACAAACAAGCACACAAAAGATGACATGCCGCTTTATGACGATGCAAAAGAGAAGCTTTTGAAGAGAATTGGGGTATACCAATTATATGAGCTTCCATATTTTGGGAAATATGAGCCCTTGTATCAATGGCTCATGAGTAGGGTGCATAAGGACTTCTTCTACTTTGCAGGATGTAGAGTTAGAATCTCATTTGCGCTTATCTCATCAATTATAGGTGTGAAGGCCACATGAGAGGACATAAAAAGTGATCTCGCAGATAAAGCCGTAATTTTAAAGACCGGACATGAGTTCCGCGTGGAATGAATATAGACAAATTGAAGAACTGTCTAGTTATGTAGTACAGTAGCACACCTTTTCACAAAGTTGAATGATCGGGAGTGGTGGTCACGGGTAAATTATGTGGTTACACATTACACATAAGATGTTAGAAGGGGAAATCTACAGATTGCAGCTATATTATAGAGCAAATAGTTGAAGAAGCACACACATAAGGGAAGATCAGCTTTGGAGCTGTTCTAATATCACTTGTATTCATGTAGATTGGAGTACCAGATAGAATGAAGGAAAAGGTATGGGAATACCCCATGGAGAATAAGTCACCAGATGAAAGATTCAACAAGTATCTATATAAAGGGGCCATGACAAATGACGTAAAAAAGGGTGGAGAAATGGTATGACAGCTCTCTGCGTGACATTTGGAGAGGAGTGACACATCCCAAAGGACCTACCAAGTAGTGGTAGGGAAATAAGTTTAGTTTGTTATATATCAACATTTACGTATCATGCACTTCCCAATAAAAGATGGATTAGAGCCCTTGGTGTAAATTGCCTTACGCATTCACCTGCAAGGTATTTCCAAGAATCTTTTCATAGATTCATAGGCACGTGCCGAATGGTATTCAATGCGAGATAAGATAGACATGATTAAAACACATTGAGAAAGAAATATGTGTATCCTGGAAGAATTTATTATACGAGAGAGATCATTTTGAAGGTGCTCAATATTAAGCCAATAAGTCTGTTGTAGAAAATGTGGGGAAACATTGGTGTATCTCCGATTAAAGCCAAAGATGAAGACTAAAAATTATGTTGAAGGTGAGTTCACACTTCTAGCACCACCGAAGGAAAACATACAATGGAGAACATCACAATACCTAAGCCCACAGAGCTAATTGAAGTGGAGGATGAAGAGGAGGATCACAAAGATAGTTGTGGTTTGGAGCACAGAGGTAGGAGACATCCTACAAATAAGGGTGAAGCTAAGCATGTAATTACACCACCTCAGCCACAAGAGGGGGATGATGAGGACTTGAATGTAGTCCAAGGGGAGCATAGATTTAAGAAGGTGTTTCAGAGAACCAGGACCCAAGGTGCTACTCCAACCACGGTGCGCAGATCACCCAGACTCTCTCCACAGAAGGAGGCAACCGTGCAAAGAAGGAGGAAACGGAATTTAAATGAGGAGGCGATATAGTCGGAAGAAATCATGCCTAATTCTCATACACTTCCAGAGAACATAGAAGAATAGGGTGAGGGATCAAAGAGAAGAGAAGAGGACAAGAAGAGACTAGAAGAGATAATTGCGGTGAATGTTCAAGACATGGAGACAAAATTCCCAAAATCTAAATTTCCTAAGTAGCAACAGTCTAGAAGAACAAGTGGAGAGAACATTCCACCAGCCATGGGGTATACAAAGGACGTAGGTAAAATTGTTTGCCCCGCTTCCAGAGATACACGATAACGAAAATGATCTATTCGGTTGGGAGCTAATGGATGAGTATATGGTGAATGTGCACACTCAAAAACCCACATGAATGATCTTGACTTTGATGTGTGCGAAGAGTCATGTATTTCGAGATGACTGAAGAAGGCACCCCAAGCTAGACACATGACGGTAAAGCCTACTATCATGTCAGATGAGCAGGTCAACAACGCATTGGTGAAGGTTTCTACTGAGGTGGCTAGAAGAACTATGGACAAAGCTTCAATGATCGAGAGAACTATGCAAGGAGTTGAAGACAAAGGATATAGAGATAACACACATAACATAGGAGAGGGACTTCGCATAGAATAAAAACGAAGTATTTATCAGCATCACAGAGGAGATTGGGGACAATGTCATCAGAGCAAGGCCACACTTGGAGGCCAAGGTACCACAGACGTTTCCTTCAGTGATACATTATGTAGGAAAGTTGGTGGAGTTGTTATTAAAGATGAACCTCTACGAATGCCAAAGCAAAGAATCTCGAGAGAAATATGTTGAATGGGAGAAAGCCTCAGTGATGTGAAAGATTGCATATTATGAAGGGATGTTGCAAGCATTACAAGAAGTATTGAGAAAAGTAGACCAGGTGTTAAACATATGCATATCTCCGGAGGTGATTATCAACATAAAGACCATAGAAGAGAATAATGAGGTCTAGAAAGAGATGAAGGATGAGACATTGGGCCACGTAGAAAGATTGTTAATGGTTAAATAGAGCGCGAGGCCACGATAGCAACACAAGATCCACACAAGACTCACCAAAGAGCTTGGGAAGCTAATTTCTCATAAGATGGATCTTTTAGAAGGATAAATAACATCAATGTCCAATGTTGTGTTAGTTATACATAATTAAAAAGGAGAGATTACGAGGGATGAGTTGGAATCCATTGTTGTGGACATCCCAGAAAAAGTGGAACAAGCACTCATTGAATGGCGATTTTGGAGGCCAAAATAAATGAGGAGTATCTAGAGTTGATAGTGCAAAGTGATACAAAGGAGGAAGTCTAATAAAATTTCTTTATTTGTCTACATTCTTTCATTCTTATTCTTTTCATTATTCTATTCTTTACTTCAATTTTTAGAGATACCCATTTTCGGGACGACAATGAGATTAGTGTGGGGTAATGTTGATTAGAGAATACTTGTTTGAGAACACACAAGGAGTCTGCATGGGAGAGAAGGCCAGGATTAAGGGTGCGAAGGAAAAGAAAGACCCGTGCATGGAAGGCAAGTTTAGATTTCAAGACTTAGCTGATTTTGAGCATGTAGACCTATTTATAGATGGCGTGCGGAACACACAAATGATGCGAGAGACGTGCATGCCATGCATTGTCTATCTTTGGAGGAGAAGATCAAAGTGTTTTTGCATGGAGATGAGCTAAGAATATAATTGAAACTTCATTTAGCTATAAGAGGTCTATAGATGGCACACTTGCATCTATGGCATGCCTAAAAACGACATGCGGCTATCAATAGCATGCGGCCTATTTCTGGAGTAGATAAGTGGTGAAGGGAAAGTCCCCACCCTATATATATATATATAATGTTAGGTACATAGTAAGAAGTGTTTTGTGTGTAATAAAGAATATACTGAGTGTATGTATGTGTGTGTGGTAAAGAGATATATGCATATAACTAAATTATTATATCGAGTTCTATACGCACATTAGTATAGATTGACATTATTGTAAGGAGCTTCTATATTTATTAATAGATAGAAGATATTGGCTAAATCTAAGTGTCATTCTATGTGAAGTTGCATTGTGCATGTTATTAATTAAATCATGATTACTATTTAAGTTTGTTTTTCATAGATTTGAGCATAGCATGCATTATAGAATGATGGATTAATTATGAATCTATATGTTTCTTCCCTCATATTGCTAACATCCTACTACAACAACCCTAAAGAGGGACTGGCACCTTGCACACTTTGAGTGAGTGCTCACCAAGGCTAAGTGATGTGCTAGCGTGACTAGGGTGTTATCTGGTAAATTCTAGGCTGCATCAATTATAATGCAATCACATTGTAATACTAAACTTTAGTTTCTCTAAGAAAATTTTGGTACTTTGTATTGTTTTGGAAAAATCATGGTTTGAAAGAGTGATATGATAAGTTGATGAACTTGCCCCACTCCTAACTCCACACAACCAGTATGATGCGAGGGCTCAACACTGAGAGCCAGAAAGGGCACAAGTTATGAAATTTGTTTAATGGTAATGATGAGAGAAAGACAAGGATTTGACAAAACCAAATTGAGACACTACAACCTCACTCTACTCAAGTTTGCTTCATAGTTTAGAATGTGAATTTATTTCCATTTTATCTAGACTTAGATCTATAGATGGCCACTTAGTTGACAAAATATGGTTTTGATGTTGTAAGATCTTTTGGAATTTTGGACATCTAATTCACTTTGTTTTGACTTATGATTTGACAATATTTGAATGAATTGTTTCTAACTTTCAAGTTTTTCAAAGAGACCCCTACACCTTGCCTCATGTTATCATTAGGAAGTATGGGATAATCACCATGGGAAAGGCATAGGCGAGTGAGGGAATTTCTCTCCTTTCCCAACCCTACATCACTAGTGAGAGATGCAGGCTCGATACCAAAGGTTGGTAGGGAAAAGAAATGTATAAACTATGTTTTTGTGGATTTACATTTGACTTATTTATCTAAGAAAAATGGCTAGAATGTTTTTATTTCCAAAGAGATGTTTATCGGATAGATGCGACACCATGAAGCTTATAGAATGACTATAGGCAAAGACACCTAACCTAGAAGAAATCATAAGCAAAACCAAGTATGTGGGCCTTGGTATGGTTACCAAAGCTTTGTCTTATTTTACTTGAATTGAGGTAATGATTTGTAAATAATTGATGACAATGTGAGATTTGTATAAGTATGATTTGAATGTTTTTCCAATTTTTTAGAAGTTTTAGGAATTGCTATATAGAATAAGTCCCTTGATCACAAATTTTACAAAATGAATTAGGCAGATGAAAATGCAATGCGAGATGCGGTAATGTACATACAAAAATGGTAATGGATCATGCGTAATACATCTTTAGGTGAAGAGAGTTTATAGATTCACTAAAGTCCTCACCCTCTAGTATACACAGGCGAAATGCCCCATTTTTGTAGTTTTCTATTACTTGATATGGACCCAACCACCTGGGTTTGAATTTCCTTCCTTCACCAGGTTTTTTGTATATTCATCTATCAAGTCTCAAAACAAAATCTCCCTCATATATTTCATGCTCGTAGACTTTCTTGTTGTATTGCTGAGCCATCCGACCAATGTAAATGTTATGTCGTTGTTTAGCATTGAGTCTAGCTTCATCAAGACTTTATAATTGATAGATTCAGCCTCTCGATAGCCCTCTTCTCCTAGAATTCCTTGCAATGAGATATGAAGACTAGGTATTTTGACTTTGAGTGGTAAAATTGCTACACCAAATACCAAAGAAAAGGGGGTTTCCCTTTCGATGTTCTTATCGATGTCGATAGGCCCACAAGGCCAAAAAAATCTTTAAATGCCAATCTCGTTTGTTCTCCTTGATCATATTAAGGAGAATGGATTTTAATGTCTTGTTCATAGCCTCAAGCTTGTCCATTGGCCTAAGGATAATAGAGAAAATTTGTATGGTGATTTATCTTAAACTTTTCACACAATTCACGTACTTCCTCATTTTGAAAGATGTGCCATTATTTGAGATAATGACTTGTGGGACCCCGTACCTATAAATGATTTGGTTCATAATGAACTTAGTGATTACAGATCTAGGCATGGTGGTAAGAGGCATGGCTTCTACCCACTTAGTAAATTATTTTATGGCCATGATTATGAAGTTATGACCATCTGTTGATGAGGGAGAGAATTTCCCTATCAAATCTAGGCCCCACATGGAAAAGGGCCATGGTGTTGTAATTGGTTGCAGAGCCTATGCTGGTATGTGGATCTCATGGGAGAACTCTTGACATTTATGGCATTTGCACACAAAATCTACCATGTCATGTTTTAGTGTGGGCCAAAAGTATCCCATCCAATGTATCTTTCGAGTAGTGGTGTGGCCACCGAAGTGACCTCCACATACTCCACTATGTGATTCATAAAGAATATTTTCATATTATTCTTCATCAACACATCTTAACAACATTCCATCAAAGGATCTACGATAGAGAACTTGTTCCAAGATGACATACTTGGTGGTTATAATATGTAACCATCTTCTTTGCGTTGTGATGTTGCCCCTTTTGGATATGTATGGTCCACTATGAAGTTAATGATGTTAGTGTACCATGGGCACATAGAAATGGGAGGCTTAGTTTCAAAAAAATACACACACTCATCGGGGAAGTCTAAATTTACTAGATCACCTCCATCTAACGGGTTATCAGCCAACTAGTCCATAATGATTTTTCCTTTGACAGATTTTTGATTAACAAATGTTAACTCAAACTCACCCATCGAGTTATGAAATGTCATCCAAATTTCTTAGATAAGGACCCTTGTGTGAGAAATGTCCATAGGTGATCTGATTTAATGATAACCCTTGTTTCTTGGTTTAATGTAATGTCTTAAGCACTTTGTCATGAAGACTATAGCAAGGAATTCCTTCTCTACTTGTGTATAATGTGTCTCATAATCAAGCAATGTTTGACTAATGAAATAGACCGCATGTTCTCATTTATCATCATCTTCTTGAGCTAACATGCAAGATAATGAGACATCCATAGCTCATGAATATAGGATCAAGGGGTGATTTGACCTAGGTGACATGAGTGTGGGAGGAGACAACAAGAACCATTTAACCAAACTCAAATGCCTCATTGCATTATTCCATCTAATCAATGGAGAAATCCTTTTTCAATAAATTGTTGATTGGGTGAATAGAAAAGGTCAGATCAGGGATAAACCTTTAGATTGCACCAAGTTTTCCAAGAAAATATATGATGCCAGACTCATCTGATGGTGGAGTCATTTCTAGTAAATCTCAGATTTTGGTTGGGTCTACATCAATCCCTCATGAAGATATGATGTATCCCAAAATCTTGCCTCCCATTACACCAAATATGCATTTTTATGGATTCAACGTGAAACCATATTTTATTAATTAAGAGAGAAAGAATGAATGATGAAGCACCTCTGGGTGATCACAACATTTTTGGCCTTAGCCAGAAGATCATCCATGTAGGATTCCACAATCTTATGGATAAGATCATGAAATATATAATTCATCACCCATTGGTATGTGGCACCAGTGTTCTTAAGTCCAAATGACATGACAACATAATAGTAGGTTCCCCAAGGAGTTATGAATGTAGTTTTGGTCTAATCCTCCTCGAGATTCTTGATTTGGTTATATCCTAGAAAACCCATCCATGAGAGACAACAAATCATAACTAGATTTCACATCGACAATAACATCAATGGATGGTAATGGGAAATCATCTTTGGGACAAGCCTTGTTGATATCCCAAAATTCTATGAAAATGTGGATTTTTCCATTCTTCTTGAGAATAGGGATGATATTAGACACCCATTGTGAATAGTCAACTAGCTTGATGAACCCCACTTGTAGGAGTTTCATCACTTCTTCTTTTACCATGAGGGCCACCTTTGGCTTCATGGGCCTTGAATTTTTTTTAATTGGCTTAACATCTAGCTTAGTAACAAGGTTGTGAACTGCAATGTGTGGCACAACTCCCATCATTTCCTTGTAGCTAAATGTGAAATATTTTCATGCTCCTTGAGGATTCAGGTATGTATTTCTACTTCCTCTAGAGTTAGAGAGATCCCAACTTTAATTTTTGGTTCCTCCTCCATCCCAATGTTTATATCGATCATTCCCTCGATTAAGGAGGCATTTCCTTCCTCAAAATCAGGTGGGGTTAGAGGTAACTCTAAATCCCCCTCTTCTCCTACCTCATAAATTTCAAGATCCTTCCCAGAGGAAGATTCTATCATGGGATTTCCAAAATAGGAAGAAGAATGTGGGATTAGGGAAAGATCAACCTCATGATGAGAAAGATGTAATTATGAAAAAGTGTTTAGATATCCCAGTTTTCTTTATCACTTTCAACATGGTATGAGATGATATACTCATTCTTAGGCTTCTATGTATGTCAACATCGGGGTTATCGGTATTTTACGAACCAAAGGTTTAACATGAACCGATACCATGAAGTTTGTATCTTCCAACTCATTGCTTGGAGTGAAGCGGGAAGAAGAAGTTTCTATAGAGTTCTCAATAATGTTTTTTCTCATGGAATCAATTCAATCAATATGAAGTCAAACCCATTTGTTAGATTTAACACTTGTTGTTTTATAGTTGTAGATGCTCAGCTCTAGTCTCATATACCTCAAATACTTGATTTGTGACCAATTATGAATCACCTAACACTCTAATATTACCAACACCCATCCTTTTGGCTATGATGAGACCAAGAAGGAGGCTTCATATTCAGCCCCATTATTTGTACATTCAAAGTTTAACTTGAAGGAAAAAGGAAGAATCCTTCCCTCGGAGAGAGGTAAGGATCACACCTACCCCGACACCAAAATGACATCTGGCTCCATCAAAATGGAGAGTCCAACAATTACTCGAAAAATGGATGTTGGATCATTCTTTGTATCTTCTTCCTTTACCTCAGTTACTTCCACCATACAAACTTCATCTGCTGGAAGAGAACAAGTCCCAGGGTATGTCCCATACCCATAGAATCGAATGGAAGGAGAATAGGTAAATCCTTCTCCAATAACTTGAAAATATTTTTTGTGGTTCCTAATGACATTGTCTCTATGATGATGGTTTCATCCTTTGTGATAAGGAATTCCTTCAATCAAACCCATGTAGTTTCTAGCTCCATTGTAGGAACCAACTTTTCTTATGGAATTGATATTGTAGTTTTGTTTAACTGATTTGTAAGAAGCTCAAACTCAGAATGAACCCTTGGCCTCTTCTTTAAATTAGCTAGATGTATGTCAAAGGGTTTTGGGTCACCTTGCGCCACAAAGACCTTCCCTAAATGTAGGAACCTTACTTCCTAAAACAAAGTGGAGGAATCACCTTCATCATGTGATGAATCAAGGATGGATCAGGGATCATATTATAGTTGGTTTCCCGATCTATAATATAAAACTCGTTAGAACCATCTTAGGTCCAAGGGTGACTGGAAACACTATAGTTCCAATTGACGTTGCTTTGAGGCTATCGTAGCCTCTCAACATGTGTTTCATGTTTGAGGAGAAATTGGTCTCTCCATAACCTAAATTTTGAAGGAAAGAGAAGGGGACTATGTTGACCACTTCCCCATCATCAATCATCACACATGTTTTACATAATTTTTGTAAATCCAAACTTGTAAAAACAAATCGGATCACCTCTACAGCTATTTCAGCATCCTGTGGGCATCTTGTTGATGTCAAATACGAATCCAACTGTCTCTTTCAGTTTCCCTAGAGGATAAACATCAAAGTCTATGTGATTTATCTATGCTTTTGGAGGAGGGGTGACATTAATTAAATGCCCAAGACCTAGTGCTTCTAATAAAGTGGCTCTGTGAGCGGGGAATTCTTTAACAATCCAAGAAGGAAATGTGAGAGAAGGTTTTGGTCAGGTCATTGATCAAGTCATAAGCTCCTACTAGCTTTCCTAGTGTATCACGAATGTCATCTGATATAGTTGGGTAGATTGGGATAGGATACAAGAATAATATTTGGTTCTAGTGGCAATGTTAATCTGAGGTTCGATGTCCAACTCTACCAATCCCACAATTTTTTTGTTGGCGACCATCCAAAGGAGGTGCCACCTATGAGTTTGATGAAGTTGAGGCTTCATGATCATTGGTTCCTATTATGATGCCTTTGTTTGAACCATTGGGATCTATTCTACCATATTTTGGGTGTGTGGGGAGAGGATCATTAAAGATCCTAAGTGGTGTGTTATGTGGGGATATCGGCCCATGTAAGTGTTCTGAGTTGGCATTGTTGGGTTTGCCAAAAATGTCAATAAATAATTACCTTTTTGATCCTCCGAAAAACATTGTAGAAATTTTTTGCAATCATGACATGCTCTTGCATCATGCCCATGAACCCTATGAAAACCACAATACAAATTAGGATCATAATCTCAAGGCCTTTGGTTTGCACCTTGTTGTGGTCTAAAATTACGATTATTGTTCAATTGTTGATTGTTATAGTTAAAATTTGGGAACCCTTGCCCTTGGTTTTGGAATTGGTTTAGATACCCACCTAGGTATTGATTAGGGCCTTGGTTTGCACTTGTCTTGGTTGTTGAGGTTTTTTGTTGTTGTTGTTGTTGGATGATTAAAATCCACAATGTTGATTGAGGGCAAGAAATTATTATTCCTCTTTCCATTGTTGTTGTTGTTGTTGGTAGTATTTGTATTGGGAGAATTAACAACATTGGGTTTCTTGGGCTGATCGGTAACACCATCAGTTGTAACCCCATGATTCTTATTAAGGACCTTTGGTCCCTGATTATTTTCACATTGTTGGAGTAACGGGGTTATTTTGGTTAGGAGTGACTAACCTTCCATTTGTTCCATAAGTCTTATGACCACTTTCAATGGTTCTTGATCAATTCGAGAGAGCACCTCTAACACCTCTTCATAGCTCCTTAGTGGGAAATTTTGGACTTCTTCCTTTGTCATCTCTCTATTGAGGGAGTGGAGGAAAAAATCACAAAGCTCCATCTGATCCATATTTGGAGCACTTGCAGAGGAGTAGAGAACCTATCACCACCTTTGAATGAAGTGGGTGCGGACTCATTGTGCTCTTGTTTGATATGAAGGAATTCTCTGATTCTTGTCCTTAAAAGTTTTTTCATATCAAAATCCTTAATAAATTTTGACACAAGTTTTTGAAGGAGTGTATTGAAGCCTCCGGTATCCTATAGTACCAATCAAGAGCAATACCTTCTAGCATCTTAGGAAAATATTTACAACAAATATGTCCCATGGGAGCAACTCTCGAATGGCCATTGTGTAAGATTTTGATGTGAGCATTAGGATCACCCTCCCTTTGAACTTTGGAAGATCAGGGAAAGGGTCTTGGGAGCATGATAGTCTGGATGGAAAAGTCTAGTAACTCCTTAAGATATTCAGAATAGGTCCCCATTGCATATGTTTCAACCATTGAAGATCCTTGTTGGGGAGGTGGAGGTTACATCGGTTGTTGAAATGGTACATAGCATAAACATTTTTGGGGCATATGGCATCCCTGTGGCTTTCCATATGGACCTGGGTAAGTGTACATATCCCCTGTGGTGATTTAGAGTACATGTGTACGTAAGGGGGTTGAACTACTTTGATATGGAGTCAAAGGCACAAATAGGGAATGTTGCATTTCCAGTTGGTATGGCATTTGAGAACACACTTCTAACTGGTGCCTGTTGTAGATATCCATATGTGGCATGAGGGGGCATACCCAAGGTGCCCATCCTAGTTAGAAAATCTCCAGGGCTTGGAGCGCCATATAAACTAGAGGAGTCTGCATAGTAGGTACTTGTCCATAATTCTATGGATAGTGAGAAAATCTTACTTTCCCTGTATATGAATTTTGAGTATTTTGGGAAAGCTCTAACTCTTTGAATTTTTCTACTAATGCCAGATGATGTCACCCATTGATGGGGTGGTGTTTTGTTTCGGTGCTTGTTGTTGAACTTTTGGAGGTTGTTGAGGAGTGTGGTATCCTGCTATGAATTGTTCATTGTTTATGCCACCCCTCATTGGCAATGTTTTCCATTGTTGGAGGGGTAGTGTTATTGTTTTGGAGAAAGACATCAACATGTCCTTACAACCTATCAAAATCCTGGTTTATATTCTGGAAGCATTGTTCACTTCTAGTGTATCGTGCTAAGTAATCCTCATCTAGAGGCGGGAGTTGGTCCGATTACATGCTAATGGGTTGTCGAAAAAACACAAGGAGATGAACTTGCCTCCCCAGTGAAATTCATGTTGTTAGAACTTGATTGCTCAGGAGGATGTGTCTATGTGTGATTTGGTCAAGCTCCTCGATATGTATAGAGGAACCAACATTGGTTCCCTAAAGAAGAGGATTTTGAGCTTGAGTAGTTGAATGGTTATCTACCCATGTAGAGAGTGAAGGTGATTATTGTTGTTGTCTACCTGTTTGATAGTTGTACATATCAAAACCCGGGATGGGTTAACCATACTCATCGTATCCCGACATATTTGGGGGTATAAGAATACCCACAGAATAAAGGATGGATGAAGAAAATGGAAATGTTTAGAGACTAGCTCTTCACATCAGGTTCACCAATTTGTACAAAAGAAAATCAACACGTGACCTTCTTCACACCCGACTTCCCAAGGTCATGCCGAGACAACCGGTGTAGAATAGAAATGGATGTATGTGTGGTGATGATGAATAAGCTAATGAGGAAACCTTATATCTTTGACACACAATATCAAGATCTGTGAGTCTAAGGAAAATAATGCTCTCCTAAGTTGAAGTGGTGTGATGGATCGATCTGATATAATAGCTTCTTGGAGACTCTAGTCAATATCGAGCTCTCTCTCAAGATTCTATCCATTGGTTGTTGAACACGCGGAAAGTGACCTACGGGTGCCTCATATATATTTCTAGACAAGGTCATGGAAGTGAGAACAGAGAGGTGTAATGAAACCACATGGACTATGGGTGATTTTCTGGTCTAGTCCAAAATTCTTAGCCTGATCGATGCTATGTTCAATAATGAAAGTTGTGCAATGATATCGGGTGGAAGTGGTGATGATCTAAATATTGATGCATGCAAACTAGTGTCAATGTCTAATTGGTTAGCAGGCCCATTGGGTTGTGGGACCTAGGGATCACAACCAAAACTCATGGAGGTTGTGGTCCTTGTATGGTCATGCACGTAATCAAACCTTGTTGTCAGGAGTAGTCCAATAATCATAGGCTTGATTAGCCACAATGTTTAACGTGTTTAATTGTTCAATATTTTCTAAATACCTAGTAGGTGTGCATAAAACTAACAAGTGTAAACCCATATCAATGTCGGTCAACAATTCTGACTGTTGGGTTGTGGGACCAATGGATCACAACCAAACATCTTTTCTTGTTGTGGACCATTGATGGTCATGCGGAATGAATTGAATTGATTTGATAAAACAAGCTAACTATTAAAGGAAATTTAATCTATGTTTTTGGTATTTTCACAGTATATCAAAAAAAAAATGAAAGCAAACTAATCTAATAAAAGTAAATGTTTTTTTATCTTTTCTAGTTTTTAAGAAATGCTTCTAATCTAATAAACAAAACTAAATACAAATAGTTAGCTAGTTGTAGCTAATTACTTGAGTAAATGTGTGAATCTAGATCTAAAACAACTAATCTAATTCAATAAAAACCCTTTCAAACCCTACCTCAGAGGTGGAGAACAAATCATAACCCTAGAAGAGCTATTGTTCCCCACTACTTCCCTAGTAATGTCAAAGAGAAAACTTTCTAATGACTTACTCTATTTGTAATTTCTTAATCAATTGAAATGAACAATTTTACTACTCTATTTGATATGTGTTTGAAATGAATGATTTAGAATTGATAATTTAACAAATGAAGCAAACAAACAAATAATTCCAACCTAGATAAGCAAGAGCTTTGAAAATCTGGTTGTATCTATATCTGTCCCCTCAGTTTGTTCCTTTCTTTCTCTGTGTGTTCATATGAGTCCAAGGATTGGGAATGCAAGAACAACAACAAGAGAAGATGCTTGAGAAATGGTAGCTTGAAGGTTAGTCTGTTTAATGCAAGTAGAAGAGAGATAACACAAGAGATATGAGCTTGGCTATGTAATTCCTAGCAGGATTGTGGTAGAAATACTATGCAAGATACACAAAAATTCTTAGGCCTTTTTCTTGAATACAAGCATGGAATATATAGGAATTGGGTGGGATGTGCCTTCATGCACAAGGCAAGAAGAGGTAGTTCAAACTAATTAAATCTATTTAAAAATAGAAGAGGGAAGGAAAACTAAGCAATCAAGACTATTTTTAGGAATTTGGTTCACAAACGCATCCTAAAAGTTAAGTTAAGTGAAGTGTTGCATGTCAAAAACATGCATGACATATTTTAGAAAAATTTCTCAGACCACCGCCTTGCGGGCAGGGTGGCACCTAGCACTAAACGCTAAAACATGCACAAAATGAAGTGGGAAGATGGAAAAAAGCATGGAAAATATAAGTAAGATGTCTAGGCTACAAATATACACTATGAATGGGTTTAGGAGCTTGAACATATTCTGAAAGGACATGAATCATCAAACTTTGCACTGTCTTGCCAAATCCCTCTCTCGTGATTCATTATACTTAATCTTCCTCTCTTATTTATCTACTTCCATTTTAGGGTCTACCATCTCTCACCACACCATCTTTCATTCCCCGTGCCTAGTGGGAAGTTAGCTAGCCATAGGAAATTCCTCCATACTCAGAGTGATGATCAAGATCTTAATGGCTAATGGTATAACACACAAGAATGATCCTCTTGGATCCCTCAAGAACTCAAACTCAGCAATCTCTGGGAAAGAATACATAGAAATCACGTATTATAAGGTAGAGCTAATCAACACTCAAATCCACCACTTATCAACAACATGATTCCAAATTATATCAACATCATACAACCTCTAATACTCTTCTTGGGTCCAAAGATGAGGTCTATAACACTAACTCTTCCTTGATACATATGATGACAACCATTCATACAACTCTAATGGGAAACAAAAAAATAATGTCTCATAGAGCTCATGATATAGGATCCTCTACCCATTTATGTGCATCAAACTCGATCCAATGTTAAATCACTTAGCAAACTCATCCTCCGTGTTCTTAAGCTAAGTCTTGATGTTGTCTAAGGTCAAGCATTCTATCATCACACACCATTCTTTCAATAGATTCAAAAGATATCCTGTAATGCAACCAAAATGTAGTCACCTCTTACCCTCTAATCTCTTTTTAGACCCAAAGCACACCACCTATCACTAAGCCTTGACTGGGTTCTCACCCAAGGCACCCACAGTCTTAGACCCTATTTTATGTGAACCTTGTAAGAATGTTTATCATTAATGGAAAAATGTTTACATAGACAAAAGATACATGGATCCATCCGTAGAATCAAGATAAAGAACTAGACCTAAACATAGATGCACCAAAACATGGAAGTAAACATCACAACATCATACGGGAATCAGATCTGAACTATAGAAATATAAAGAACGAATAATTTTGAACCCATAAAAATATATATATAGAAAAATCCATTATATATTGATTCATAATTGTTTACAGATAACTAAATACATTAAGTGACTCATAACTTGGACCAAATACATTCATAGGATATCAATAATTCTCTATAGTGGCACCATTACAGGAGTTACAATAGTGTCCGAACATATCTCCTCTATTTTCCTCTAATCTCTAGTACACATGAATCACACATTCATTCATACTAAACATTCTCTATCAAACCCTTACTTCCATTCTCTCCACTCTCACTCTCTTTCTTTTTTTCCTCTTCTTCTTAGCTATGCAAATCAATACATATCATGGGGGTTTTGGGAATCTTCTCCTCACCACCTACTCATCATTCGGTGATACTGCATGCCAAGTGTCATCATGCCTTTCCATACTCGAGTATCCATAGTGTGCAACCGCTAACTAATCAATAACTAAATCCAATTTACAACCCTTGATCCTGTCATGATTACCATATCTCTCGACTACTCCTTCCTTGGGCTGCAAGTTTCCATGCCTCAAATTTATCCATAATTAAGCTTGGTCGCATCTCCACATTTCCTTTATTGCAACTTTGACTATGGTCCAAAATATGGCTAAGCCTTGATTCTATTCTGAATTGGCACAAATCTCTATGCTTATCTCAAAGTTACATCCGTGCACACCTAAGATGCATAGTCTCCATGAGGGCCCAAAATTACCCCACACTAATTTTATTTCTACCCTCCGCAATCCTCCGTGATCTCAGAACAAAACTCTAATGATCCAAAAATGGCTAAGGCAAAAATGTTGTGTGACTTAACAACTCAAAGGACAAAGCTGGAGGATTTTGGGGAAAATCCAAATCTATTTCTTCCTTTAGCTTATCCCACACCTCCAACTCTTTTAAGGCCTTCCTTGATTCCTCCTCTACTATGCTTGGCACTTGGTTTGGTGTGATTTCCTAAACCTTCCCCTTCAGACTCCCGAATGAACACCACTAGTTCCACGTAAACACCCTCAAACTCATCCATCTACTCTGTGATAGAGTCCCATAGTTCACCAATTTGAAAATCCAACTTCTCATGCTTGGTATTAATCTTGTCATTCTACGCTATTATGTCAATGATCAACTGGTGCGCTTAATTTTTTTCATCGAGACCCTCTCCTACAATGCCTTGAGAGTGACATATTTCTCTTCTACCCACACATTGACAATGGGTTTCCTATAGTTGTTGAAGCCCCTGTCTACTAAAACAATCTCCCCCTTGAGCTAGGTGAGAAAATCTTCCAACTCAAAAATCTTGGCCTCAATTGTGATTTTGTTGTTTTCCTTTCCCTTTATAATCTCCTTAGTTGTGGTCCCCACACTATCCTTGATGTTGGTCAACAAAAACCCACTAGATCTTCTAAGTACTCTATCTCGTCTATGTAATCCATCCTATCTTGGCTTATCAATGCCATACATTCCCCTAATATCTTCTTCACTAAGGTTCCAACTCGATCATACACTTCCTTAGTCCATGCCTCGCCGCCTCTCAACCCTTGGTCCAGTCTCTCAATCTCCTTCTCCTTTCCCTTATTTTTCGAACCAAGGTCCGAATAATTTCCCTTGCATCTAAACTTCTTGTCCATGACCAAGGTCCAAAATAAGGCCAACTAAACACTTATAAGATAAATTTTAGTTGTAAATCCATATCATTTTCTCAAATAAGAGCAAACATCCCTCATCTACTAACATATAGGGATACATGAAAAGTACATAAGCCAAGGTTGTGGAATTTACATTGCACCTACCAACCGAACTTGGCTTGAGAGTTTGAAACACTATTTTCAACCAAAAATAAAGTGTGCACATCCAACCACCATGGAAAAAGGAAAAAGAGATGAATCCTTAAGGAATTTTGTAAAACAGTTCACATGCCTTATTTAATCTCCCATAATTTTCATATAATTCTACATGGGTAGTCACCTCCTTTCATCTATCGTTCATGTTTTGCTAGCATATTCACCATGTTGCTAGTAACCACAACATCCGATGAAACTCCTATATCCTCATGCTTTGGTGATTGTCCATACCTGTTCCATAACTCCCAATTGACACGATTAAGGAAACACTAGTAAAGGATTGGTGTTTGGCTTCACATCAGTCAAAATACATATACTTGAAAGCATCTAAAATCTCAACAAACCTATTTTTTTGCATCCAACAATCCCTTTTTACGCATTGAAAATAATTTTTATCCATGAGACCACCATTTTTTCAGAATTTTATCAAACAATTTACATGTTTAGCCTATGATCTATCAATTCAATGCTCCTAAATATAGCCAAAAATTACCAAGCCCTTCAGTTCCAAATCACTCTCACAACATTAAAAAACATGACTGAAGTCAAATAAAAGTGTTGGTGCAGGGTTTTGGGTCCTAGATTAATACCCAACAACAACCTTTTTGCTTAGGAGTTTCTAAATCCTGTTTCAAAAAACTATGAGTGTAACTTGCAACTGTGGCATAACCACATCCCCTCAAGGAATTTTTCCAAATAGCCCACGTGCCCTATCTAGGGGCTCACCTTTTTCCACTTTGTCAGGAAATAAACAACAATACCAATGCTATTCATTGGAAAAAATAGTTCCCATGCCAAAACCATGATTTTAAATTTGCATACCACCTACTATGTACTTATAATTACAAAAACTAACAAAAATTCCCTCCTTAATGCTTGGCAAGTGTCTACATACTGCATGGAAAACTCCATTTTAGCACAGGATGGAAGCATGTTTGTGTAGGCAACTTGACCATATTGGGAACTGTTATTGCACTTGGTGAAATAATTTTAAGGTTGCATGAGGATTCACACATCCAACAACCACCATCATATGTCAAAAAATTTGGCTTCCACTCTACTTAATGGATACACATACCTTGAATTATAAAATCATCATCTAAAAAATTCCTCAAAAGCCAAAAAAATTCCAAAATCCTCTCATGCATGCAAACTCACAAACCCCCAAAAATAGATTAAATCTTTTCTTGAAATGAGGTTGGTCCAAGCTCCAAGTATTTAGAAATATTAAAAAAATATTTAATGATTTAATTATTTTCATTTTAATTTTGTTATTTACATTTTAATATCAAAAGACTATATCATTTTATTATCTCTGATATTTAATTTATTTAATTTCTATTTTTATTTTACGATCACTTGAACGTGGCCAAAACGACAACCCAAAATGAGCCCAAAATTTAATAACCATCCCGAGGTCCTTGGGAAAAGATTTTAAATTCCTTTAATTGAAAAGTAAGAGAGAGTTGTTCTTATCTCCATAGCCCATGAAGATTTTCAAACAACATGAGCACTTTTCAAAATTCCAAGCAAACCGTAAAGGCCAAAGCAACAATTTTTTTCTACGAATTGGAGGGGGCACTAAAAACTAAAAATTTTCAATAAAAAATATAACGATATTAAAAAAGTGTGAAGTACATTTTCAAATTTTTTCCATTATTTAAGGGCTAGTTGTCTATAAGGGCCAATTGTCGGTGCTAGACACACAAGTTAACAACGTTGACTAACACAAAAAGAAAAAAACATGGCACAACATCATTCATAAACTTATATTATTTTTATTAAGTGGACTCATGTTATTCAATACTTATTCCATCATACCCTTGAAATATTATGTCCTTGTTTTCTTATCAATAAGGAAAATATTTTAATTAGATTACCTAAATAATTTCCTCTTTTTATCTTTGACATCATCTCTGCTTTCAAAATCATATTCCTTACTCAAGGAAATTGTTTCCTATTTGGTACAAAGTGCATAATAACATCATATGTTAAAATTGATGGCCTCCTCTTCCCATCAAACAATATTTTGGTACGTTAAGTTATTAATATTTCCCTTCAAAAAATAAAAATAAAGTCTTGAGTGTAGTGCATCACTCGATGAAAATCACATTGGGTTGATCACCAAGGTTAGTTTGATTCAAGCGTATGCATTAATTATTTAATCTAATGTTTTCTTGAGCCTTGTGCAGTAGGTAGGTAGGGTTGTTTTTAGGTTTATATGTGAAAAAAACCTATAATGAAGCTAGAGTGCTAAAGAGAAAAATGGAGAAAATAAGTTCGGACTCGAGAAGATCGAAGTAGGGAATTTTCCGGACACTAGTACCTAATTCGGACATTGCGCCCGAGTGGTCCCGTCTCAAGGAGTTTAAGATTCTATTTTTCTAGTCTAGATATAGCATGCTCCACTTAGTTCCCAACCAATAATCAATCCAAAACCTCAAATACAATATAAATCACTTTTATCTCCTATTACACATACTTAGTTGTCTTTTACATGGTAGATATTTCCTTTCACCATTATATTCATTTGATCTCAGTCCTCTGATTGTGATTTAATTTCCTTAAATCATCTAGATATTTAATACTAGGTGGAGAATAGCATGGGATTTGAGGCATCTTCAAAGTAGTGACAATGTCGGCGGTGTACGAGGGTGACGAAACCTTATAATGTTTTTTTAGTATTATTCATCCATGAATAGGGTTTGAGAGTGATAGACAAATCTAGGAAGGTGAAGACCAAAAAAAAAAATGGATCCAATTTAGAGTAGGTCCAAGATCGTATAGTTTGGTCATGACCATACTTGTATTCTCTTTTGGAAATTCTAGGCATCGAGAGGGGGTGAATTAGTGATTATACAAATTTTAACCCACAATTCAATTTCCTTAACTTAGAGATACTATGAAATCACAAAATCATTCACAAGATATAAATGAAAGAGCACACATGAGAGACAAATTTTAATGTGGGAAACCATTCAAGGGAGAAAACCCACTAAAACTAAAGAACTAGCTTGGACTCAAAGGTCCTATAATTGTTACAATGATTTCATGTTGAGCATCAACTCAACTTGGAGTTACAACTCCAAAATTTAACCAAGCAATAACTTGATCTTTAAAGAAGCTTATACTTGCATGGAAGCTTCAACTCCCAAATTTAGTCAAGAACCCACTGACCTTCTATAAGCTTCAACTTACAAGGAAGCTTCAACTCCCTAATTACTAAGATACTACTTAGACTTCGTCATATCACTTCTTTTATGTTGTCTTCCACAACAGATTGTGATCACTTCTCGCTCATTTTTCTTCTACATTTTACCTAGTTCAATATTATTCATTTTATGAAAGCACCGTATCAAAAATCCTCTCTCATACAAAAACTTTTATCATAATTATTTTATTAGGTACACCCCCTAAATTGATGATCTGTCATGTTTACAATCTGCTCCCAAAACTACAATTCCTCAATGCAATGAATAAATCATATTATTTTCAACACCTTATTGCACTCTAAAAATTATTTTCATCAACAACATCTACATACATGAGAAATATTTTTATCCAAAGGTAAAATAAACTCAAATGTCTTTTGACCTTCACCTTCTATGACTATTCAGCTCCCAAATCTTTTCACTTCAGATTTTTGTCTTGATATCATGTACATAAAAGTTCAGATAGCCCTACCTAATGTATTTTTGTTGACATAACCAATTATGTTAGTTACATAATTTTACTTCCTCTAACTTGACATGAATAAGTTCGGGTATAGGAAGCTTAACCAACATTTGTAACTCCTTTTTTAGCTATGAAAATTTTGACTTCGACATGTAACAGCTTATGACATATCATATTCCTTCTTTTGACAAGTTGGTTTGTCATACAACTCTTGAAGGAAACATAACCAAGTGTCCTCTATATGCATAAACATTTCATAGATTTCCTTTTTCTTATAATTTCTCCATAACTCTCTATTTCAAGATAAAGACTTCAATGAACTCATGTTTCCATCTAGGAGCAACTTACTTCAAAAATGTAGTCTTAAACAATGGTGTATGGAACAATCACTCAAATCAGGTTATGCAAACAAGGCCAAGAAAGAAGATTATTCTACAAGAATCCAAAAACACCATATACTTGGAGACTCACATCATGTATAATCTTACTTCACTCAATCTCCTCATTTCAGCAAGGCACACAATCTTGAAAGCTCCCAAATAACGAGTCATGGAGTATCTTCATTTTCAATGAATATATGCACATTCAAACCATTATAACACTTGGAGAATTTCATGTACTATCCATGGTTCATATTCAATGGAAATGAAGCACTTCACCCATCTTCATTCATGTAATGAGGTATTGATTTTGGACAAGGACAAACAAGCTTCCAAACTCAAAAATTTTGTCTTCACAAAGCTAGAAATTTCATGCACTAAAACACACATTCATGAATTATAAATCAATTATCAAGTAGTTATTAATCCTTATTCAACTAAATAAGATAATAAAAATTTGTATCACATGCTATATAGGCCAAAAACCCTTACATTTCGTAGAGACACACAAATTGGTTTTAAAAAAGCTGAAAAACTAGTTTTGATTTGCATGACTTCAAACTCTTCAAATGCACTTTCATGCTCAAAAAATGCATGAAACACTTTGAAAGGTACCTTAATTCACTTTCAATCCATCATTTGCAAGGATTTTAAGGAGAAAAACTCATTTACCTTTCAGACACAAAGACTAATTTTTGCCTTCATAGCCTTTTCAAGTGGTAGGATTGAAAACACACCTATACCTTCACATTTTTCCAAAGGAGTAGCATAAATGAATTCAATAACACCAATTAAACATCCAAAACATCCTTCACACAAAAATTTAGCATGGGTTACTTTGCAAACTAAATTTTTCAAAAAAGGTTTTTTTCTTTAGGGGTCCACCATGATTTAAGAACTCAAAATAACATAAAAATATGATTTAATGAATTCTCTACATGTTCAGTTTCATAAGAAAGAAAGAAAAACTTCATTTTGAGACATAACTAGACAATTTTCTCCATACCAATTTCAACTAAGCTCAAGAGGGTCTTAGAAAACTTCACAAAAATGGATAGAACTTTATTATTTCTCATCCATTTGGCCTCAAAATGTTTGGAGCATATTTTTATCATAATTATATTAAAAAATGTATATTATTATTTATTTGAAGAAGTCTTCAAATTTTTTCTTAAATGCTAATAAGTCAGAGTGCTAGTTTATCATGCCTTAACCCAATTTTGGTAAAAATGTAATATCTTGCACAAAAATCCTCCTCATATCCTAATTTTTTTCCACACCTTTATGACTACCTCATCCATGATATCAAATGACCACTTTTTCCTTTTTCATTCTGAAAATTATAATCCAATCTCATTTGTGCATGTTAAAACTACTTGTCCTGAAAGATAGTCATACCAATGACCCTGAATATGCCTCTAACTATTGAATTATGACTTATATATTCATATTTGGACTATTGAAAATGTACCTACACACTTCACATGCCTTATTTTCTTTATTCAAATTTTTTTGCTTCATAGCCTCATGCTAGGTACTTGAAATAGGCCAATTTGGGCTAGTTTACACTGTAACTCACCATGACTATCATGTTCTTCACCTTGTATCCCCTTAACCATGTCCTATTATGTGATTTATATATCTAACATGCTTCACCATCAGCCTCAAGCCTTCACTTCACCTTTCTAGGTCACTTTGCTAACTAGGCCTTGGGATTAGACATCCTGAATTGAGCTTGTCTAACCAAATCCACTCATGTGCCCCTGTATTCACCCATATGAACTTGTTTCCACATCATATACATGATATAAAATGTAATACATCATGCTCATAGGATATCACATCATCACCCTGCTTGTACCTATCATTAGTTGTTCAAGAAGTCATTGTTTAATTAGGTGTTCTTAATCTGTTGAGTAGATAAAATATTTCTCTAAGGAGAAGACACACGAAGAATTCACACACGGGAAAAAGGAACATTTGAAGGCATGGGAAGTTAGAAAAGGAAACACACACCGAAACACTTTGGATCAGGACTTATCCATTTTTGTGGATAAGGACTATTTTTGGAGATAACGTGCGAGCACACATAGAGATGAAGACTTACGATCCAAAAAATGGTATTTGGGGAACAAACAGAAGATATGCACCATGAATAGTTTAAGCTAATAATAGGATTTATACTTGGACTTAACTATAGGAAATCTATTATTAGAGCACTTACATGTTATGCATACTATTGTAAAGGAACATGGTTATTATAAACATGTGACCTATTTTTTGAGAAGTGGATGGGTGGTGAAGAGAAAGTACACACCCCTATAAATATGTATTGATTTACATAGTTTTTTGTGGTGAATTATTGTAGAGTTGTGTTATTGGTTTGGATGCCCACATGATTCATAGAGATACGATATAGTGTAAGAAGCTTCGTGTTTTACAATATTTAATGCAATGTTGGTTGGGTAATGGTATTAGTGTAGACACCAAAATTGGGTCATACTATCCTTTAAACCCCATTAATTAAATTAACCATATCCTATGATAAGGCCAAAATATGTCTTGTTAATGCATAATTAATGATCTTATTTTACTCTCCTTTTTATCAAGTTTGATTGCATTTTGTGACTTTTGTTTGATCTAATGTAAGTTAGGATGTAATTGTCCATATTTTGTTGAATTTAGTTATAATTGTTTAAAATCTCTATAATTCCTAACAAAGTGTGTGGAAATTTATTTTTGTAATAAAATAGGTCATAATCAGTCAAAGAACAAAGTATGAAGTGATCAACATGTTTTTGGGAGCCTTGGCTTCAATACGGCTTAGTTCCGAACTTCCAGACTTAGTTTTGGAACTCTATCACACAGTTTATGAGATCTATCACTTAGTTCTGAAACTTTCAGACTTAGTTCCAGAACTCCAAGCACTTAGTTCCAAAACTCCTATGTTTAGCTTTGAAACTTTCACGGTTAGATCTAGAAGAGTCCCCTTTAGTTTCATAACTTCTCGAAAGTTTTAGAGCCAATGGGAATCTATTTATTTTGATGAAATCTGAGGATATAGAAATCAACGAGCCTTTCAATCAGGAGCAGATCAAAATATTTTTGATTCTTCATACTCGAAGATCTAGGAATAACTTATTAGAGAGTTATACATCCAGCAAGGTTCCAAATTCAACGTCTATTTTGGGCATAATTTGGTTCCATCTGAATCGGTAGAACAACTATGGCTGTAAATGCATCTTTGAAAGAAATACATATATAGAGACCTTTAGATAGATAAAAGATATAGAACATACATATACAAACATATAGATATAGAAAGATTCAGTACGTTTTTGTAAGACAAAATATTTCAAAAATAAAATAGCCACTTCATTTTGAGAGAATATTACCTTGTCAAATCCTAATTCAAGGTGGAGCAAGGGCCCACTCCTCCAAGAACCAAGATTCTCGTTTCATTGGTATTTATATTTCTAAAGCAAATAGTGTAGATCTATTAATTTTGTAAATGTCTTTGATTCTTTAAATTAAACTCTGTTTTATACTTGTCCCTGCAGGTGTTATAGACTAGATTTTCATTTCCTTGCAAGCTTTTCACAACATTTTTAACCGTGTGTTTATTTCCAAGAAAAGTGTGTTTACTTCTGCATTGTGTGTTTATTTCTAGCAATCTATTTATTCTTGTATGTGTGTTTATTTCTAGCAATTCATTCCAACAATGAGTGTTTATTTCAGTAAGTTTCTTATAGCATAGAGATAATAAGGATTTGGCCATGGAATCCTAAAGACACTGCAAAAAACCCCAAAAAATAAAATAACAAATACCTACAGTCAATTACTAGATCACTAAGATTTCTTGTTGCATATAGCTTCGGACACCACCCTTGGTTTGAATATGACATCAACAAAGAGTTGATTAAATGAAGGGAATAATGACACCCATCATTTTTGGCACTGTTTCTGGGGACTACAATAGTTAGAATTGTCTAATTAGGTGTCAACAAGAGCAACAATCATATATCTAGTAATTGAAGAATCTTCCCTACGTCATCATAAAATTTATGAGTAGACCAAGAGACTCCAAGGGTCGATTCCTCCCAAAAATATCTAAACAAGAATCATCATCATCTTCTTGATCAAATAAGGAAGTTGACCAAGAATTAGAAGCACCATTGTCCCCTATTAGACAAGAAGTATAATTTCCACCTTTGGAATTCTTGGATCAATCACTAGAAGGAAGTGGAACCTTTAGAAATAAGATTATATCCCAAGACCTGTTTAGAGAAAGTTTTGATTCACAATTGAGTAGTCAACCTCCTACCCCTGACTTTTCACCTTCCCCAAAATAGATCACATACCATATTAATTGGGAGAAAAGTCTAGAAGGTACTGCAAAAATGGCATGAGAAGCTGAAAGAGAACCTGATAGGACCTTTACTTATCCAATTCAATTGGACGATGATGATACACCCATGAAGAATATTTCACCTGCACATTTACCCACATTTAGAGGAATGTCATCTAAAGATCTTGACCAATTTCTATTTGAATTTAAATTACTATGTCAAACTTATGATTACAAAATAGATAATCAAAAACTCAAGTTGTTTCCATCTACCCTGAAGGATGCAACAATGAGGTGGTTTATGGGATTAACATCTAATTCTATTACCACTTGGGAACAAATGGAAGTTGCCTTCCTAGACAAGTATCAAGATTACTGTAGAGGGAGGAATAGGAAGGGAATTTTTTCAAAATCAAGTAGGAGGATGAGAATATGGAAGATTATTTAGATAGATTCCTCTTTGTGAGTAAAATATGTGGATTTGTACTACAAGAGGAGTTAAGAAAAACCATTTTTCTTAAAGGTCTAGATGATGAATCTAGGGAGGCCCTTGATTTGATGGGAGGTGGAAACATTGATCAATTAAGAATGAATGATATTAAAGACATTTGTAGAAGTTATTCAAGAACAAGGGGTGGACCTAGAAAAGGAAAAATAGTTAAAATTCTAAACCCAGATATGAAAAAACTGATGGATGAACTGGAAAACTTTAAAACAAACATTTTAGTTCAATTAACCTCCACCATGGATGGATTGCAAGCTAAAGCAAATGCTAAAATTGAACCATTAGCTATGTATTTTCCTAGATGCAGGAAGAAGCATGCAATAAGATATTGTCCCTTGGATAAAACAGAAATGTGTCTTATATGTGAATCTAGGGACCATGAGAGTAATGCATGTTCTCTTCTTCCATTTATTAAAAATTAGCTTAAACAAACCAACACTCCATCCACATCAGAAGAAGTAAATTTTGTCTAGAGACAACCTAGCTAGGGGAAGTTCATGCCCAGGTCAGTTCCTAACCCCTGGATGATGCCATGGGAAGCTCAGATAGTACCAAAAAGTTGGGGACAACCACCTTGGGTCCCTTAACCAACATGGAATCCTCAGGATTGGTCAGGACAATCTTGGTATGCCCAAGGACACCAACAACCATGGTTTGGTCAAGGTAATTTTAATTCTTGGTCATAACCTAGGTGGAGCCCTAATAATTATGCTCAAGGGAGGACATATCCCAATTAGAATCAATAAGCCATAATGGTTTCCCCAGCAAAAAATTCACAAAATGAAAAATGTGGTACAAACACAAATGCTAGCACAACCAGTTGTTAATCCCAAAAACAAACAAAAAACTCCTGTCTATGGGGCAGAATAAGAAAAACCAATGGATCTAAATGCCATGGATTGTAAATATATTCAAACCATATCTGGAAAATTAATTAGCAGCCCACCTATTATAATTACTAAAATGACAGAAGAAACTAAAATCCCTAGTGTGGTTGTTCCCAAGAAAGATGAAAAGAAAAGGATTCAGGTAGCAACTCTGTTGAAACTCCATTCCTAGAGAGATTTCAAGAAGTTATAGGGACCAAGGAATCTAAGTTGGTACAGGAGTTGAGGAAATTAAATATTGAAATACCATTATTACAAGCAATCAAGGACATTCTAGAGTTGAACAAGTTAATCAAGATGTTATGTTTAAAAAGACCTGGAAGAAAGAAGCAATACCCCAGGACTATTAAAGTAGATGGGAAACTTGCTGATTTATTAGCAGGAAAACTCTTACTTCCCAAATATGGAGATCCTGGTAGCCTTGTTATTTTTGTCTCTATAGGGAATAAATATATACATAATGTTTTGGTTGATTTGGGAGAAACTATAAATGTGATGACAGTGGAAACTTTGAAAACATTACCATTAATAGGTATCCAACCTACTAACACCATATTGCAGATGGCAAACCAATCCGTAGAAAAACCAGAAGGAGTTATTGAAGATGTGGTGGTTATGGTGGAGTCATGGGAATATCTAATGGAATTTCTTATATTGCATCAAAAGGTAAAACACTTGGTTATCCCATTATTTTGGGCAGACCATGGTTAGCTATAGTTGTTGCCTTAATCGATTGCAAATTAGGTGATATGACTATCTCAAATGGTAAGAGTTCTAAGAAAATTTCTTTATACCCCTCTGCACGACCTTTTATTGATAATCAAGAGCAATTGTGGGTTGATGATCCTGACACTAATAAAAAATCTATCTTCTTTGGCTATGATAACGTTGTAGGATCACATACGGGAGATGGAAGATATGATTAATCAACCATTGAACAAACACCAAATGTCCTTGGAACAATCTGGGTTAGTTCCGAACCTACAAAATTAGTTCCGGAACCTACAGATTTAGTTCAAACCATCACATTTAGTTCGAACGTTCACCTTTATCTCCGGAACAACAACAACAACAACGATCCCATGCAAATGCAAATAATTTCACTCTAGAGGAATGAGATTTCTCTTAGGGAGGAGAATAAATAGCCATGGAATTAATAGTTTTAGTTTCAAATATATCAGGAAATGGTGAGGAATTTTTGGAAAACAACAGTGACGAGGAGTTTGACCGACAACAAGATAAGTATCATAACTCTTCCTACTGTCCTTTGTCCAGTATTCTTTCTCAAGGGAATTTTGGAGATGTTTCTACATATCATATGTTATTACCACATCCATGTCCACTAAACACCTTAATGGAACCCTTTCAACAAATCATTTCATCACACATTAGAACCAAACATGTTGAGATTCAACCGAGTAAAATTTTGAACATTAATAGTTGGCTGAAGAATGATGAAGAAGCTAAATTGTTTGATGTTTTGAAGGATCATACTAGAGATTTTTCTTGGGACTATAAAGACATGAAAGGAATCCATCCAATTATTTTCACCCATCACATCTATACTGAAAACATTAAACCAGTTAGGAAACCTCAGAGGAGGATTAATCCAGCCTTAAGGGACATCGTCAAGCAAGAAATTGAAAAACTATTACAAGTAGGTTTTATCTACCCTATCTCAAATAGTTAGTGGGTGTCTCCTCTTGTAATTATGCCTAAAAAGAATGGAAAATGGAGAATTTGTGTTGATTATAGGGAGCTAAACAAAGCCACACTAAGAGATTATTTTCCCTTACCATTCATAGATCAAGTTTTGGACAACCTTGCAGGTAAACAATATTTTCCTTCCTGGATGGCTTTAGTGGATATAATCAAATCAGAGTTACTGTTGAGGATCAAGATAAAACTACCTTTACTTGTCCATGGGGTACCTTTTCCTATAGGGTATTTCCATTTGGACTATGTAATGCTCCAGAAACCTTCCAAAGAGTTGTATTAGCAATTTTTGCAGACCTAATGAATGATTGTGTAGAGGTATACAAGGATGAATTTATTGTGCATGGAGTCACATTTGATGATGCTTTAAAGAATTTGGATAGAGTAGTAACAATATGTGAGAAAAATCATTTATCTCTTAGTCATGAGAAATGTTTGATGATGGTTGATGAGGGGATTTTATTAGGAAACCACATTTCAAAAAGAGGAATTCAGTTGACCAAGAAAAACTATGATTATTTCAGACTTGCCTCAAACCCCCATAGATATCAAGTCATTTTTAGGGCATGTTGGATACTATAGGTGTTTTATCAAGGATTTTAGTAAAATTACTGCCCCCATGTTTAGTTTACTTACCAAGGATTGTGAATTTTGTTGGGATGAAAAGTGTCAACATGCTTTTGAGGAAATTAAAGAAAAATTAATCACTGCCCCAATTTTGAGAGGACCTAATTGGGAGAAACCTTTTCACATACAAATAGATGCCTCAAAAATAACTCAATAGGTGCAGTTTTGGGATAGAAAGATGAAGAAGGGAAAATGTATGTTATTTATTACCTTAGTAAAAATCTTACTACCACTAAGATAAATTACACTACCACTGAAAAAGAATTTTTGTTGTGATATATGTAATTAATAAATTCAGACATTATATCACAGGGTACAAAAATTTTGTACATACAAATCACTCAGCAATTAGATACTTAATGAACAAACCAATGGTTGGAGGAAGGATAATTAGATGGTTATTACTTTTACAAGAATTTGATATTACCATAGTAGATAATCCAGGAACATCTAATGTGGTAGTTGATTTCTTGTCAAGACCCGATTAACAATACAGGGGAGAAAGATCCATTAAGGACAACTTTTCGATGATTAATTGTTTTCTATTTTAGGTGATACACAATGGTTTCCGATATGTAAAATTATCTTGGAACAAGGAAGTTCCTCCTTCTTTCACTAAGAAACAAGTGAAGAAGTTAATCAAAACCAGTTCACAATTGAAATGGTTAAAGGGAATGTTGTTTAAATGTGGTCCCGATTTGGTTTTACACGTGTGAGAGAGAAGATGAAGTCTTTGACATACTCGGGCATGTCATGATGAACCAAGTGGAGGACACATTTCACTAAAAATAACATCTCACAAGATAGTTAGCATTGGATATTATTGGCCATCTCTCAGTATAAATATGTGAAGAGATATATCAAGCGGTGTGATCCTGTCAAAGGATTGACAACCATCCTTTACCAAAGAAATGCCTCTGTAACCTCAAGTAGTGATTGAACCATGTGAAAGGTGGGGCTGGATTTTTTGGTCCCTTAAGTCCTCCTTCAAAAGGAAAGGAGAACATTCATGTGTGTAATTTTTATGTGACAAAGTTAGCAAAGGTGCAGGCTTTAACAAATGCCACTAAAGAAGTAGTTGTTGATTTCCTTTGGCAAAAATTATGATAAATTTTGGGGCACGAAAGAGTATAGTTTTAGATCATGGGCCATAGTTCATGTCTAATATGATCTAGGCATTCACAATGTAATATCAGATCAATCATAGGAAGTCATATCCCTATCACCCACAATCAAATGGACAAGCAGAAGTAACAAACAAAGTATTGGAAAACATCCTTACCAAAATAGTTGAATCAGGAAAAATAAATTGGGTAAAGAGACTACTTGAGGCTTTTTGGGCATATAATACAACTTGGAATAATACAACAGGTTTTTCACCATATGAGTTAGTCTATGGGAAATATTCCTTGTCACCTATTGAATTTGAACTACAAACATTGAGGACAACAACTAAAGTGGGTATTGAGTTGATGCAACAAAAAGGAAAAAAATCTTCAACTCAATGAATTAGATGAGTTGAGAATGGAAGCACTTCAACAGATAGAGATAATCCAAGATCAAAGTAAGTAGTGGCATAACACACATATCAAGAAAAGGAAATTCAAGGTAGGGGATTGGGCATTCTTTGTTTGATTCCAAGTACCAACAATTCAATGGAAAGTTGAGAACTAGATGGTTAGGACCCTATCAGATTGAGAAGATATTTGACAATGGATCTATTCAACTAATTCCCATTGATGGCAGAAAAAGGACACTTTTGGTCAATGGACATAGGCTAAAACTTTATAGGAAGCCTCCTACTAGTGATGAATTCTTGAAGCAGATTGGATCAAGCAAATAATTTGATCATATGGAAGAACCTATTTCTTCCAAAATGATCAAATAATCATATGATTGGATCCAAAATAAAGGGAAGAGAATGAAAACCACCAAATGGTGTTCTCTTCCCCAAAATAAAAGAGAAAAATATTAAAAAATATAAAGGGAAAGAATGAAAACCAGTAAATGACGTTCTCTTCCCCAAAATAAATTCTCTCAAAGATCAATTGAAAATCAGCAATGGTGATTGGTCTCCTCAATAAATGGATGATGCAAAACAAAAATAATTTGTTTGAATTCCAGTTGTCTTTTCTAACCATTTTTCCTTTTTTACTTTTAGGAATTATGAGTCATCAAGATAGAGGGATTACATTAGAAAAGAACAGTAATTATGTCTTAAACTTAGTAAAGGTTAAATTAAAAGTTTGCATGTGTGATTAGACTTGGTTTAAAAGGTCGGTATGATGAGTCATTTATTGTGAATTATGATTAAAAACAAGTAATCATGAGGTTAATGTTGATAGAATAAGAAAGTGGCAGTGCATTTATAATTACCCTTGCCTTCCACATGAAATAAAAGATGAATTTGAGTTCATGATAGCCTATTCCTCAATTAGTGTAGAGAAAAAAAATCTTCTTTATGAATTCTATCTCTACAATCTTATGCTAGAAAAGAACATGTGCTTTATGATCAATTTATATGTAGGGGAAAGCTAACTGAATGCATTTGTTTTTGTTCTTCAAAATCAGGCTACATGGAAAGAGAGATATTCTGAGCATCAATTAAAATCTAGTTCATCTGGTCTCTACATGATGGTTCACTATGGTAAACCATGCCTTTACTATACATTTCAGATCCCATGCTTTTGATAGTTAGTTCAAGGCACACTACCTGGCTAGTTTACAAAAAAGTATTGATGCCTTCACCTCTTATGAGGAGGAGAACTTTGAAGAGATTTATGATGGATGTTTGAAAATATGGGAGTTTCTCACAGTTTCATTGAGAAGAAGAGAAGTAATATCTCCCACAAACTTAATATGGAGCTTAGAAAGAGCTAAAGCCTTGTGCACACTAATCCCTCAGGTCAATGAAAACGTAGGGGCATATGGATGGGAATGAGAACAAGGCCTCCTCCTTCTCACTCCCATGTCTCCATGGAAAAATAGAGAGCCTCAAGATCCCACTCAATTTGAGGAATGGCAGAGGAAAGTAGAAGCAGGATCAGGGTATAGTACTTCTGAACTAAAACACTAGGATATTCAGTTTCAACCATTTGACCTGAGCAGTCAATTGGAATGCAGAATACACAACCCAAGATTTGAAGAGTAAATTTTGTAAGGGGACTTACAAAAAAGTAAGTATGGGGAGATGATAAGGCCAAAATATGTCTCGTTAATGCACAATTAATGATCTTATTTTACTCTCCTTTTTATCAAGTTTGACTACATTTTGTGACTTTTGTTTGATCTAATGTAAGTTAGGATGTAATTGTCCATATTTTGTTGAATTTAGTTCTAAAGTTTAAAAGCTCTGTAATTCCTAACAAAGTGTGTGGAAATTTAGTTTTTGTAATAAAACAGGTCATAATCAGCAAAGAATGAAGTATGAAGTGATCAACATGTTTTTGGGAGCCTTGGCTTCAATACAGACTTAGTTCTAGAACTTCTAGACTTAGTTTTGGAACTCTATCACATAGTTTATGAGCTCTATCACTTAGTTCTAGAACTTTTAGACTTAGTTCCATAACTCCAAAGACTTAGCTCAAAACTCCTACGTTTAGCTTTGGAACTTTCACGGTTAGATCTAGAAGATTCCCCTTTAGTTTCGAACTCCTCAAAAGTTTTGGAACCAATGGGAATCTATTTATTTTGATGAAATCTGAGGATAGAGAAATGAATGAGCCTTTCAATCAGGAGCAGATCAGAAGATTTCTGATTCTTCATACTTGAAGATCTAGGGATAACTTATCAGACAACTATACATCCAACAAGGTTCCAAATTCAACATCTATTTTGGGCATAATTTGGTTCCATCTAAATCGGTAGAACAACTATGGTTGTAAATGCATCTTTGAAAGAAATACATATATAGAGACTTGTAGATAGATAAAAGATATAGAACATACATATACAGACATATAGAGATAGAGAGATAGAAAGATTCAATACGTTTTTGTAAGACAAAATATTTCAACAATAAAATAGCCACTTTGTTTTGAGAGAATATTACCTTGTCAAATCTTAATTCAAGGTGGAGCAAGGGCCCACTCCTCCAAGAACCAAGATTCTCATTTCATTGGTATTTATATTTCTAAAGAAAATAGTGTAGATCTATTAATTTTGTAAATGTATTTGATTCTTTAAATTAAACTCTATTTTATACTTGTCCCTGTAGGTGTTATAGACTAGATTTTCATTTCCTTGCAATATTTTCACAACATTTTTAACCATGTGTTTATTTCTAAACAAAGTGTGCTTATTTCTGCATTGTGTGTTTATTTCCAGAAATCTATTTATTCATGTATGTGTGTTTATTTCTAGCAATTCATTCCAATAATGAGTGTTTATTTCAGCAAGTTTCTTACAACATAGAGATAATAAGGCTTTGGCCATGGAATCCTAAAGACACTGCAAAACCCTCGAAAATAAAATAAAAAATACCTACAGTCAATTACTAGATCACTAATATTTCTTGTTGCATATAGCTTCGGAAACCACCCTTGGTTTGAATATGACATCAATAAAGAGTTGATTAAATGAAGGGAATAACGACAAAAAATCATCCTACCTATTCATCTCCCATAGTGCACATGTTAATTAAATTAATTAATATCCTCACTTAACCACCTCACCTAGCCACTTTACTCAATGACTTACACAAACCACATTAATGACCTAAGACTGAGTCTAAACCTATCCTAACTAACTAGGAATTTGTATAAACCTAGACTTAACTCCTATTAACAAACCTACAAGGAATACTACTTATCTTGCTATGATATATCACTTGAGACTCGTAGAAGGTTGGAGATCACGCCAAAAATAGCATCAATCTAGCTATTTTTGGCCAACCTAGATATTCCCGCCTTGATCGATGCCAGTTATATCTCAACCGATTTCGGTCACCTAACCATTTCTGGTTAGGTTAAAGATGTTTTAATAAGCCTTTTCCCAGGTTGGTCAATTGATTCAGGATCTCATTTCTTCTAGAGACTTAGATCAATTAAATTTCTTTAGCATTAAGGAAAAATAAGACACATGGGAGCACTACTAACATCAATCACCATTCATCATCCTCTTCATGATCACATATCCACAACAAAGAGGCATGGAGGTATAAACTATCGTGGCACAAATACAACAACACTTTTATCTAGATCTCTAGTGTTACCGTCTTCATCACCTACATTCTCTAATCTATTTTCTAGTAAGTATTCAACATCTCTACATTGAATCTCTAGTTTCTTTGTGTAGATTTATTTATTCATCTCTATAGTGTATTTCTCTCCACACCCATATACTTCCTCCCTTCCATCAATAGATCACCTGATCATACCTATACTTTCCACCCATTTTCACCCTCTCTTGATCATCTCTGAATCTTTAAAACCATTTTATGACCCCACCCTCACCATTTCCAACCTCTCCATAACCACACGGAGTCTAAAAACTAATTCTAAAATAATTCTACTAATTGCCCCTACCAATGTCGGTTAATGTGTCTGGAAATATAGCTCATACTAGTGAGCTATAACCCACTTCCTAAAAGCCTAGAACCACCTCTAATCATTATCGGACCTTACCTAGAGCACTGCACTGACACTCAACTCAACATCAACCAATCAATCCTCTCGTTTTGACCTTAAACAACCTTTTGAATGACCTTTCTTATTGTTTTGTATGAGATACCTAAATCATTTCAATTCCAATAGGATATTTACTTCATGTATGATTTAAATAACATTAATATTGTTATATAAAAGTGGATTCACAACCTGCTTCAGTTCGGGAGTATCATGCTTCCCAGCATCTAGCTTACGCTAGAATTCCACTCACTATTTTGTTTAACTCTATTTAGTGGTATTGTTTTGAATTTATAGGTAGTTTCTCCTAACCAAAAGGGAGCTTTCGCAATCAAATTGGATCAAGAAATTAGAATGCACACACAACCTTCAACCAAAATAAAAAATAGGTATTCCTCATCAGACCGTCATCGGTCTACCTAACCATCGTTAGTTATCTTCTTTTTGGTCATTTCACCAAAAACAACACTCACCACATTTTCTATTCTTTCTGAGGTTCCTCAGAAGCATCATCATACCCCTGGATCTTTAAAATCACTATCAGATCCAGTTTTGTCTCATTTTCATCATTTATTTCCCCATTTGTAAAATTTTTGATTTCCTACAGTAACTAGTATCGGTTAACATAGCTAGAATTGATCACCCTATCACCATCATTGGTTAACCCAACTACCGTTGGTTCCTATGTTTTAATTTTTAATTAAAACAATGACCTATTTTTTCCTCCCGAAACTGTTTTTCTCCATTTCTTCTATTTTTCTCGATTCATTTACGTAAAAATATCACCAAGCCTATGCCAACTCACATGGTTTTGACATGTAGTCAAGCCAGCTTCCTTCTATTCCACGCAAGCCTTGACCACTCATGCCTATCCCACCACTGCCTTTCATCCTGTCACCTATGGACCCTACTCAGCCCATTATCATTTGTACCGGTGACGAGGAGTTTTCAAGACTCCTTGACCACAAACCTACTACCTTACAACATTATCTCACCCATTTCTCTACCTGGGATTCGTCGGGATAATTGGTATATGAAATACATGTGTCCATCCCCTCCCTCTCCCCGACTTCCATGTCGGCTAGTACTAACTTGGATTTACCTTCTTACACCTTACCACCTGTAGTATCCCTACTTGACCCCACATCATCAATACCTAGAACACCTACAACATCGGTCACACTTTTGACATTAGTTTCTCCCATGGTGTCAACCATTCCTTCATCAGCCACCTTGATCATAGCCTTGTCTCGCACCCTCCACCTCGTATATACCTATTTCATCGTAATCCATGGTGTCGAAAACCCATACCCCATTCCATAATATCATCCTCTCCATCCCGCAGTCTCAACCTCCAATCACTATAAGGATCACTACATGCACCCCACCTACTTACACATATCACTAACAACCACTTATCTCGTCTATCACCTATTCGGGATATTTTCCACCTACATCTATTCCCCCTTGTAGTTCTCATATTTGGCACCACCATATACTGGAATTTCATCCACATCATACATTCATCATCAACCCCCTTATACTACGGGGGTGCCCATTCATCACAACCTACCAATGACCTTATTAAAATGATGATGGAAAAGATGCAAACATTGGAAGCATTAGTTTCTAGCTCTCACAACTCTTTAACATACGATGAAATCTGCAATGAGCCCATTCATCCATCTATTCCCATTCTTCCATACCCTATGCATTAGGAAATGCCCAAATTCAACCGGTTCAACAACAAAGAGGACCCACAACAACACTTTTTGGTATTTCAAACATGGGTGTTATTTAATCACTCATGATGATGCTCTACTCTTATGGACATTCCTAATGTCCTTGACAGGACCCACATTAGATTGGTATAATTGTTTACCCCGACATTCCATTTATTCATTCAACCAAGTGGCTCAAGCCTTCCTAGACCATTTTTCAATCAATATCGTTAAGAAGGTCACCATGACCGACTTATACTCAACACAACAATATGACGATGAGTCTATCGCACGCTCTGCTGCTCATTGGTGGAGCCTCATCAAGCAGCTTACATTCTAGCTCCCTCAAACCGAGCTTATAGCGTTGTTCACTAGGGATTGTGCTTTGGGTACATCCCACCAAATATCCAAGTCTAAACATTTTGTACCTTTGATGAAGCATTCACCATGGCTAGAAAACTTGAAATCCATGCCATAGAAGAGAAGAAAATTCAATTGTGTAACAAAACATTACATTCAAGTCAAATGAGGCCTCTTCCTCTTCCAAACCCCAAAATAATTATTCCAAAGCCAAAGGATCTGCCAACATAGTAGTTTTAAAAGCTGGCCCATCTCACCCATCCAATCAATCAAAACCTTCTTCCAACCTTTCTCTCATTTAAACTTTCTAGTTCGGCCAAAGCAAAGAAATTACACTCCAAACGAGGAGCATTATTCTTCAATATTAGAAAAACTTCTTAAAATTGGAGAAATTTCTCTACCACACCCATCAAACCACATACTAGTTTTGACCCCGCTCATCCTATGCTTGCATGGTACAAGGAACATGACTATTACAACTATCATCGCGTTAAAGGCCATAGCAATGGTAATTGTATAACCTTGAAAACATTGTCTAGGAAATGTTAGACAATGGAGATCTTGTCTTGGACAACCCAAACACACTAGCTAATCAGAACTTGCATATCTTCAAGAAGTCATTCCCTAACCATACCCCATCATCTAACCAAACCAACGAACCTTCAACTAATGACAATAATTTCCATGAGGTCCATGTGATATTTGACATCGTAATGGCCCTTCCTCAATTTTCTCTTATCCCCTCCATCGAGGAGATTCTAACATGAGATCCTTAACCTAGAGAGGAGCCTATTTCCTCTACTCCTTCACCCACAGAGGAGTCCCCTTCATCTCCCCTTTCACCCATGGAAGAGACCACAATATCTACCGATGCCATTTCATCACTCCCCTCACAACCTAATGAAAAATATGTGGTGTTAACTCTCCCACCCACTGGAGAGTCATGCTCACCTCTCTCTCCACCGAAAGAGAAACCTACCTTATCCCACCTGCTATCTCCCCTACCAATGGAGTATCCTTTAGAAGCACCACTTCGTGTTAGTGACAATTCCCCATTAGCCTTCCATGATCCAGTTTATTTTCTCTCGACACTCTTACCAACAGATTATAAAGCTAACCAACTCCCTATCTCATAGACATACTTTACAAGGATTACTACTAAATCAATGTCATCTCCTCTTATAATAGTGGAATTTTTATGCTCGGATAACCACTTGGATTATGTTGATAATTCCATGCTTTGGGGATGTCTCTGGCTACCCTTTTCAACCCAAATACAAATATCACCTACTGATTTTTAGATGACCAAATCAGCCATGACCATGCCTATCAAAATAACCTCTTCTTCATCACCCTCACCTACATCCAAACCTTTACCAACAACCAAACTTGTTCATATGCCTAAGAACCTACCTGTATCTACACCTTCCCCTGTGTCCAGATCCATCACCACATTGGGTGTCATGTCGACATCAAGCCTAGTCCACCCTCCTATCAAATTGGACTCAGCCACATCTTCACAAACCCACAAAAAAACTATTCTTCCACCTAAAAGGAAGACCCAACCTTTTAGACCACATACACTGGTTTCACCTACTACTCCTCTATCACCTTCACCACCGCCCTCCATCCTAGGACCTTACCCATCGACCTTGGCCAAGAAACTTCCTATCCAAGGAAAACCAAAAGCACAACAACCCGCCTCTTCATCACGACCTTTTATCACACCCAACCTACTGCGGAGCGCACCTTCACCGTTATCTACATATTTTTACCACCTATACCCCCACCACCTACGGTAGCCTCATCGGTACCCATGAAATTTCCTTCTCTTCAACCCATACCTTCCACCTTGCCTCTACCAACAACCTTCACCATGCCTCCTTTATCACCTTGGCTAACTCATCCTCTTCCACCATCTTCCTTCCCTTCCACATCACATACTCCTTCCTCACCTTTACCGAAGAAGGTGCAACTAAAATTGAAATACCCATTACCCTCTAAAGTAATAGTTAAGCCTACAACACCTTCTATCACTAGTTTATCTACTACACCTTTACCGCCCAAGAAGGTACAACCCAAATCTAAAACAATACCACCTACTAAACTAGTGGTCGAATCCATTTCACATCCAATTCCACCTCTTGTGGTGCCTCTCCCACTAAAATCACCCAAACTTCAATCTAGACCCACACTCACCGACACTTTGTGATCCATTGGCGGGTCTTACGCAAACATTCTAGCTAACCTTTTAGAGACATCCATCATCACATTACCACCCCTTACACCTTATGACCCACTCAAGGTCAAACCAAAAGGGTTTGACATTAATAAAATTTGCACCTACCATCATGTGTCAGGGCATGATGTAGAAAGTTGTAAGGCTCTTAAAACTGTTCTATTTCAACTCTGTCCTCTTGAAGAAAAATTTGACGACGATGATATTATAGATGAGGACCTTGTTCCACCTTCACCTATCACCACACGTCCTAATCCTTTACCTATTTAGTGACCTGCATCTCCACCTCCAACATTCAAGATCAACATGGTATGCATAAGAGAGCTAGCCAAAACCCCAAAAATATTTCAATGCATCCAAATTATTTCAAAAAAAAGTTTTTTCTTCATTTTATTGTACATCCTATCGATACACATATCATGATTCACTTTCTCCTTCACCCAATATCAATATGGTTAACATTGTCACTCACATCCAAAAAGAAAAAGGAAAGGAGAAAGTAACTAGTTCATCTTCCAATCTTGTGCCCACTATACCATTCTCACCCACACTAAGAATTACCATTTGGGGACCCACATACCCTATTTATGACAAGATCACCCATCATACAATGATAAAAAAATTTCACCAATCTCCTCTAAAAATTTCTTTGTATGATCTTGTCTAAACTTTTGAATCCCATCAACAGGCCCTCATAAAGATTATGCAATCCATTGAGGTTTTACCTAATGACCCTATGCCCGTGGCCTCCATTATCACCCCTCACCATGTGGCCTTTATCACCAATTCATCCCCGACCTCTACACCCGCCACTACTCACCCAAAGTAGTTACCCTCGGTTTCTCGACGATGAGATTATACCTCTCCAATCGATGATGATCCGATCTCACCATTTTAATTTTGGTTTACATTAATAATATACACATTTGACATGTTATGATCAATGGTGGTACCAGAATCAACATCATGTCCTCCCATGCATAAAACTAAATGTGCATCCCTATTAATTACATGCATAATAACCCAATTATACTACATTCATTCAATGATGCCATCACTTCCACCCTTGACACCATCAACATCCATGTTTGTGTGGTCCCCCGTACCATTATGAAATTGTTCTATGTCTTAGAGGGGGAGTTCCAGTACACCCTGTTACTTGTCTAACCTTGGATCCATGTCATGGGTTGTGTCCCTTCAACCTTACATTGATGTGTAAAATTTGAACATGAATGACATAACTATACCATATCAACTGACCCATCACCATTCAAAACCTATAACATGTTATACCAACCTAATGATGTCCTTGTACCAATTAAGGCATCTACCAAAGCTATTCGCCACTTCTCCTTCACCCATAACCCCATCCACCAATGTTGCAACTACCTCTCCCACACATAACTCCTCTATTTTCACACGTTGTTATAGCCTCTGCAGATGACCCATCCACTAACCCATCTACTTCTCAACCAACCAATGCTTCTTCTTCATAATCACCTAGTGATTCATCTATTCTTACTACCCATATACCAACTACCGATCCCTTGGAAGGTGTTTTTCAATGTCTCACTCTGGGTGAGTATCACCTATACAACATTGACACATTACTTACTCCTCAAGAGTATGATAACCTTTGAAAACATACTCACTATGATCACAACATAGGCAAGGTTTTCCCTTATGGCCATCCCCACCTTCGTACCAACTTAACATATGGGGGACTTGATACTTATACCTACTCACCCAATCCACCTTCCTAAATGTAACCATTTTCATGTGACCTCCAATTTCTCACCAACCGCCGCTTCACCCACACTTTCCTCCATCGTTGTGCATGGAAAGGTTTTGGCTTTGGGTTCTTCAAACAGGCCTCCATACTTTCATCTTGCATACCACTAGTAAACACAAAGTCCGCAGTGAGTACTTGGATTTTCCAAACCATCTTCCAAGAAATCCCATGTCGAACTCAATGAGGAAGACAAACCTTCCCCACCTCATTCGCCAACTTTACCACCTTTACCTAAGCGAGTCTATGGATTTAGAATCCATTTGTCCTAACTTTTTTTTCATGAACACCATTTATTTGGGACCTATGAATTATCAACGAGATGGTGAGGCTCCCTCTTCTCTTTCCTTCCTATATCTTGACATGATTGAGGATGATATGCCTTCAATTAATATCATTTAATGTCGGGATGGTGAGTCTATTCTCACCTACCTTGGTGTGGAAGATTCTTATATTACCCAAGCGTCACCTTCTAAGACACAAACCATGTTAAATGAATCGACCATTGAAATCAATATTAACACTCAGGATGACATGCACATTCTAAAGATAAGCCAATATTTATATGCCACTTAATAGGAAGCTTTTACTTCTTTCCTCTGGGATCATAACAACACTTTTATTTCTCCTACGCTGATATGCGCGGTATTGACCCAAAAATTGTCGTCCGCAATATCATAATTATTCTTGAAGCAAAACTCAGAAAAACAAAGTGTGGAAAATGCATCCTCACATTTCCCTTCTTGTCAAAGAAAACTCGAATGCCTTCTTTCGGTTCCTTTCATCCTACCCATTGATTATCACCAATGGATCTCTAACATTGTTCCTATCACAAAAGTAATAGGGGACTTCAATTTGCATGGATTTCCATGACCTTAACCTATATTTCCCTAAAGATGACTTCCCTCTATCTAGTATTGACCAATTAGTTGATCTTACACCACCATGAGGTGTTACCACTCATGGATGGTTTCTCAGTTATAAACAAATATTACTCACCCCATAAGATCAACACAAAACCACCTTCATCACTCCTTAGGGATCCTTCTACTATCAAGTCATACCCTTTGACCTTAAAAATACTTGTGCTACATATCAGCGAGCTATGACTTATATCTTTTATGACATCATGCATCACATATTAGAATATTACATTGACGATATCCTTGCAAAATCTAAACATCGAGATGAACACCTTACAATCCTTAAGGTCATCTTTGACCGTCTCATCAAGTATTGTGTTTGCCTTAAACCTAAAAAGTGTTTCTTCATTGTTCTCTCTAGAAAAATCCTTGGTTTTATCATTTCTTTGCGTGGCATAAAAGTCGATCCAGCTAAAATCAAGGCTATTCTTGAAATGCCTCCACCTACTAACCTTCATCAACTTCGTAGTTTTCAAGGCAAGTTGTAATCTTTTCATTGATTTATTTTTCAACTTTTCAACTTGCCGCCACCCATTTCAACGTCTCCTCAAAAAGGATGACTCCTTCAAATGGGATGATGTATTCCACAAATCCTTTGAGGCCTTAAAACAATACTTCCTCCAACCACCTTTTCTCATTCATCCTAAGGATGACCAACCATTTTACCTTTACATTTTTGCTCATGATCATTCCTTGGGTGCCACGCTCGCTCATCACAATTATAAACACAGGAGAAAGAGGTTTATTATATAAGTCGTACGCTTTTGTAGTACAAAACTAGATACACCCATGCTAAAAAATCTTCTTATCCTTATTTTTTCGTCACCACTAAGCTTCGACATTACCTACTCAACCACAAAACCTTTGTTGTCACCAATACTGACCCCTTACATTACATGTACACCAATCCCTACCAACATAAACATGTTGCATGTTGGCTCATGCTTCTTGCAGACCTAGACCTTAAATTTACTCATCAAAAATATTTCAAAGGGAAAACCATCACTGACCAACTTGCAGATGCACCGCTCTCCAAAATCAGTCCTCTAACTTTGATTTCCTAGATGAATCCATCTGGAAGATATAATTTACTAGATGACCTTATTGTTTGATGGTTCCAAATTCCACCGTTGGGGTGGTTCCCGAGTCATCCTCATTCCTATTGATGGTGAGCCTATGAAATTATATGTCAAACTAGATTTTGATTATACTAACAATATCGCCAAATATGAAGCACTTGTCTTAGGTCTTCAAGCTACCATTGCCGTAGATGTTAAATCAATTAATATCTTTGGCGATTCTCAATTGGTCATAAATCAAGTCAATTGTATATACCAATGCCATAAAAAAATACTTTAAAAGTATAAACATCATGTTGACATACTTTTGACTACCTTTGGCCCATGAAATTCAAACCACCCAACATTCTACTACGAAATTTGCGAGACATCATGCATTTACCCAAAATTGTAAGGTATCAGATCGCGTAACAACATGACACGTGCCCCAATGATGATATAGGTCTCCTCACAAGGTGTTCGGGATCCGAAAAATCTCTCCAAGTGTGTGTTAACATCTCGCATTCCCTGTATATAGCCCCGCGTGCTTTATTTTTCCTTTTCCCCTCTTTTCTTAGCCTTTTCTCTTCAAAGATGTAAACCGCCACCCCGCCCTAGGCGGTGGTCTCGTGACCGCCGCCCTAAACAAGGTGGCGGTCCTTTACGCATTTTCTAGAAAGCTCTTTTAACACGACTCATGTAAATTCAACATTTTACTAGCTTTCTTTCACCGCCATAAGCTTGCATTTATGATTCTGGTTCCCTGGAATAGTGTTTTGCCATTGTTTATAGTTTAAGAGTTCTATTTGGCTTTTACCATGGGTAAATACAAATGCTATAAATGGTTGGCTTGTACTCAAGAAAATGGCCCCTTATTCACTTCTCATCTTCTCATTTTTAGTAATATTGTAACATCCTCAATTAATACCTTAGAACAAGTGAAAAAAAAAATTTTGATATTTGCATCCTGGTTCTAAATACATAATTTAGAACTCACAAATCAAATAACCATTCATATAACAGACAACCATATGCAGCTGTAATGACTCGGAGTACCTCCGATCTATTCATTCCATGACTCGGTAATCTACCGATCTATTCATGAGTAATAAGAGATGGCGTTTTTATTTAACGCTTCACTCTCGCGGTTCTCTTCCCTATTCTGGGATTCAGAATGTTCTGTCCAAGGAACCTAACTGAATAATTGTTACCATTATTCATCGGCATCTCATCCCTTAGACTAGGTGAATTAGGACAACGCAATCAGCAGCTTGCGATACTTTGGCCAAAGATTTGAAACATACTGTTATGTCTAGTATTCCTTAACGGCATACTCGTCAATCTGGAATACGTCCTTCACCCCATTCTTATGTTATATAGAATGTCTTACACTGACTACTGTCAGTCCTTCCTTTCACAACTTAATCACTCGAGACAGATTAACAAGGTGATAATGTTATATGGATGCCCACGAGTATTAGGGATACGATGACATACTGGTTTAACCCTGCAGTTAGACCAGTGTGTCAAGATACCCCGAACCTCCTAGGCAGCCTTATAACATGGCCACATTCCTAATTGGTCCCTGAGTAATTCGTCGAGATCAAAGTGTAAATCTTAGTGATCAATGCAAAGGGTGTCGTCATAAGTCACCTGCATTGTTGTAACTTCGAGAAGATCCTAATCTTCTCGAGGTACAACCTGCAGCTTGTCTTGTGCCATCAACCTTTAAATCCACCTCGAAAAGATCTACTTACTAATATGCGTTACGCACGTTGAGTTTTAAATTACTTTAAAGACTTTCCCCATAGGTTAGCCTTTCCCAATCCCTGGATTCTTCGTCTTAAGACGACCTTCTCAATAAAACCCATTACATGGTAGAGGTATTAAGGTCAAGCTCTCATCAAGGAGTCATTAGAATACACATGATTCTAAAACAACAGAATTGGACATTATCTCATTACCTTCATATGAGATTGCCATCTGAACCCCATTAGATTTATTTCAGTTCTCTTAACTGAATTTATATCATACTTATTAGTATAAAGATATAATTGGTTAAGAATCCAATTTAATGTTGTCCTGCCATACTAGGACTAGGGATTAGTAATTTACCTCAGCTTGATTAGTGTTCTGCTTAGGTTCGTTTTAACCCTATCTTTTTAAAAAGACAATGATTTAAATTTCAATTTAGCTTTCGATAGAACAAATTAGAACTACTAAACACTCATAAGAATTCAATCACATTTTCTTTAAGCTTTCATTGTCAATCACAAAAGCATCCAATTACACAAAGATAACATTGCCACTCTGGTATATAAACCGAAGAAGGTCAACTATCAGAATTAAGAATACAACACATAAGTATCAATACTTATTTTTATTCCTTTCATAACTATACAAATACATTTTATGCAAGCAGCATACTTGATACAATGCTTAACGGAAAAGAAACATCTTTCCACATATAGTACATTTAGAAAATCAAGCTGTAATTCATTATAAATCAAATTAAACAATCTGATCATCCTGTCAGATCTGCATTGCTTTTACCACTTACGGCAACCATCTGCAAAAATAGTCAACATGAGTCAGTTCGATGAACTGAGCATGATAAGCACTAACTTTTAAAACAATTGCAATCCATCAATTGTTTTCATTAAACACCCTGTTTAAATGAGTTCCATTATCCAAACAAGTAAACATATTCAGACTATGCCCTTGTAATACAAAAATGACTACAAACGTGTAACTCTATCATCGTTACAGAATAGTCCTAAACACTTCTCAATTATTTCATCAAATATTAAGAATCAAAGAACGAAAGTATCCAAAACAATTATCTTAAATCCAAGATCAACAACATTGGACAGATCGTTAATTTCATCAGGAAATGGAAATATCATAACAACTCTTGAGTATATCAATATGTTAAAAACAGCTCCTACTGTTACAGATATCAACATGTATTATAATAATAGAAGAGAAAGGAACAAATCATTCACACTTCCTTTCACACAAGTTCACTACTGTACCGTCTCCTCATATGGAAAGCATTCATCCGGTAAGTATACGAACAAGTCCGACAAGCCACAAGAAGAATCGCTGTTTTAAATAAAGAAATAAAACACAGCAAATAAATCAGTCGAGTCCATCAACAGCACACTGTTACAATAAAGCAACTACAGTACAGTAGCCCCCATGCCGAACAACATGGTCTTTCTACCAGACAGACTCAGAATGACCTCACGCAAGAAGCGACAGGCAAGAAGACAACTACTGCCGTTACCTATTTAGGTACAGTTAGCTCCTAAATTCATTCATACTCAAAAATGGATATCAAAGTAAGGAAGGCGTAACACGCCTACAATCCCAATAACAATCTACAGCCTCTTCAATCCTTTTCAACACTGTAAGGCTTTTGTTCCCAAGGTCGAATTCAAAGGAACTCAATTGTTGCCACAGTCAATAAGAAACTCGAACTCCTTTTGAACAATGACATCTCCCTACGACTTAAGCAGAGAGAAGTTTAAATGAAACCCACGCATCACACACAGCCACATCAACTGGCATGAAATCTAAAGAAAACACAACATAGAATATCGTAGCTACATCTGAATGAAATCAGAGTAGAAAGTATGGTATCCATGACCTACTTCATAAAGCCGTTATACAAGATGTCAAGCTATTCACAGAAATCCATCAAGGCCAAATAAACATCACATGTTCAATCTCAGGCTTATACAGAAGCCAAAAGAAACAAGATATCCTCCACAGGGTCAAACAATAGAATAAACCCAACAGTCCTAATTTGAAGCGATCACACTGGTTATTTATCAAGAATTCAACCGAGTCTATACAACAGTATTCAAGATAATAAAGAAGAATAATTAATGATTCCATCTACTCCAGTAATGATAAACATAAAAGAACAGGCTTCAATAATTACTGATTTCGTAAAAAGAACCAACTGAACCTTCTTCAATATTTTTGAACAAGCTTACACAGAAGGAAACGAAACAGTACAACCGGGGAGTCTATACCCAAAATTTACTATAGTTAACAGAGGTCGAAAGACCTGTTACTTCTTCAAGACTTCAAACAAATCAATATCCAACATTCAAATATATAAATGTATAGCTTCCACAGTGGTCCATTTATACAAGTCATTCAATGGACTCTACAGAGTCGTTCCAATATATAATATACATATATCCATAATGCATACTGTAACGGTTAAATCTCGTTACCCCAACGAAAAAGGAAAACAATTCCAAAAGAGTTGCAATAAGATACTGTCACACCGAAAGATGTTTATTCTCAAACAACCTTCAAGACAAAACGAAACCCAACAGTATCAATAACTACCTTCATCAAAACCCACGACAGAGCTTACAAAGATTCAATAAAACTGAACAGTCAAACAGGTCCATCAGTATCCCTTCCGACTGTTTCCACATCAAGAATCGACGACCAAAAATCGACAAACATAACAATGGTCTATACCCATCACAGGAATGATTTATGGGCTCACGCCGAACAGGCCGAGCATTCATATATTTCATATGTTTCGCATATTTAAGCCAGAATGCAAACACAAGGAAACAAAGCCACAGTTCGAAAATAATAAACACCCATCAAGGAATAAATGACAAGTCATTCCTGCAAGAAGATACAGTGGAAAAATCACACCAGACAACCATAGGAAAAAATCATCCATTTTCTCAAAACATTTGAACAGAGTTGTTCTAATGAAATCACTTGAAAGACAGCAAGATTTTTAAAGGTTAGGGCCTAACATGCCTGGATTTTTGCTCAAAATTCCGAAGCAGACCACTGGAAGAGCTCAGACTTCCTTTTCCTTTTCCAAGTTAGAGCGACCAACAAAATTTTGCTATCTCCATGACATATATATTCCCCTTGACAGAGAAAAGAGCTAGATACGCTCATACTCGCCATGCAACACCAAGAAGACTGGTGCGAAGAACCAGTGAACAGGCAGAAGGAAAACCAAAATTCGCGACAAGCCAAACAAACCAACAACTTCCCAGTTTGCATGCCTTCACGCGAGTTCCGAGCTCGACTACCGAGCACATTGAATGCATTTACACCAACTTTCCCACTCAAACTCCACTGCCACCGACCGCCAAAATTGGCGACAGTCAAATAAAATTTCCAGTTCATTTTCAGTTTTGGCGACCTGCCACGTCGGCACAAGTTAGCCGTTCCTAAAACCTCCGCCAAGACCTGTCCTTCATACTTATCCTTAGCATTTAATGACATAGAAAATGCCGCCCATGGTTCGCACCCCTCCATAGGCCCCCATACATTTTGTTCAATAGTTAGGTTAGTATCTTAGGTTAGAATTTAGGATAATACTTATTCTAACCACATTACACATAGATACTAACTTAGGACATTAGCACTTAGCCTAGGTCTAGGTTAGATTAACACTAATCTAACCCCTAGGTTAGGTTTAGTTTTAGGTTACTAACCATTAATAATTCCAGTTAGGTCTACATTCTGTACACTCAGAAAAAGACCTACATCATACCTTCTTGAACAGGGTTAGCTCCTGTTCTGCCTCAAGCTGCAGAATCGTATGTAACCGAATTATTACCTGGTCCACGATCGAGACCTTCCAGATATACTTCCATATCGGGAACCAATCCATTTCACATGATCAGCCTGAGTCATACTCCGGACCAGCTTATTCAATGCTTCTAGACCTTGCAACCTGTTCAAGGTCTGTGATTTTAATTCATCACGAACAGACTTAGAGCAATACTTGGATCAATTCCACTGATCCAAGATTAGATCTTATAGATGGATAACTCTATAATTCATTCCGAGATCAGATTAAACTCAGATGCAAAATGAAATAAATAAAAGAGTCTAATCATATTCTGACTCAGTCAAGGATCTGCAAAGAAATTACAGTACATATCAAGCATGATTTCTAAATCGAGGAACACATCCTTTTATAAGAAATCACATATCAACACTTGTATGCTCAGGAGGAAGTAACAACAGTTCAGGGTGTTACATGCTTCCCTCCTAAAAAGATTCATCGTCCCGATGAATTACATATTAAATTAACCTTCAGGTCAATCAAATTATCAGTACACAAATAATGTGACTATTTCATATTTGAATAGTTCCAGAAATCAATGTCACAACACATTTTATTCAACCTGAATAATGTTTGCCTTCATCTGGCTTCCATAAATATTTTTATAAAAATAAGTTCATAAAAGAATGTTTTGTCAACAGATTTCATTCTGTTGAAAAAGAGAAGGAAAAGCCATTTTCATCTCTTCCAGATTTTCCCAAGTTGCACTTTCTTCGTTAAACTGGTCCCACTGGACCTTACATTGCTGTATTTCACGATTTCTTAAATGCAATTGGTGAGTTTCCAGCACTCGTGTGGGTTTAACCACGATTATTCCTGGGTCTTGGACCTGCAAGGAATTCCAATTTAAAACATGTGACAGATCTGAAACGTATTTCTTAAGCAAAGAAATATGGAAAACATCATGCATGCGAGATAAAGCAGGTGGCAATGCTAAACGATAAGCTACAGGATTGATTATTTCGACAATTTCGAAAGGTCCCACGAATCGAGGTGACAACTTGGCAGCCTTGCCAAAAGTTATAGAACTCTTTCTGGGTTTAACACGAAGAAAAACCTTATCACCAAGCTCAAACCTTCTATCAACCCGCTTAAGGTCAGCATAGCTCTTCTGTCTATCCGCTGCTTCCTTTAGTCGTTCACGAATCAGCTTAACTTGCTGTTCCATTTCTGTGAGAATCTCTGGTCCAATTACCACTCTATCCTCAACACTGTCCCAACTTACAGGGGTTCTGCACTTTCTTCCATAAAGCGCTTCAAATGGTGCCATTTTAAGAGATGAGTGATAAGTATTGTTGTATGCGAACTCAACTAATGGAAGATACTCTTCCCATTTATACTGTTGATCCATGCAATACATTCGCAACATGTCCTCCAACACTTGATTTACTCTCTCAGTTTGTCCATCCGTTTCCGGATGATATGCAGAACTGAAGTTTAGTTTCGTTCCAAGAGCTGCGTTAAGCGTTTGCCAAAACCTTGACGTCATTCTAGGATCCCTGTCAGATATAATCAATTCTGGTACACCATGCAATCTGAAAATTTCGTGTACGAATCTTTTGGCTAGCACTGGTGAATCATCCTTTAGATTTCCAGCGATGAAATGAGCTACCTTGGTCAGTTTATCAACAACTACCAGGATAACATCATGTTTATTCCTGGACATAGGTAGTCCTTGTACAAAATCCATGGTTATTACTTGCCATTTGTACTGCGGTATGCTATGAGGATATAACAATCCAGCAGGGTGCATATGTTCTGCCTTCACCCGCTGACATTCCAGACAATGAGTCACAAAATTAATTACATCCTTTTTCATACCTTTCCAAAAGTATTGCTGTTTCAAATCAGCAAGCATTTTTGTGATGCCTGGGTGTCCAGAGAAAGGTGAATTATGAAATTCAACTAACAACTTCTTTCTCAAATCGTTCAGCATAGGTACATATACCCTGTTTTCATAACGCAAGATTCCTTCATTATCAAAATGAAAACCTTTATACCTTATATCCTTAGGTTCTGCAGCAAGCGCTGCTTTTACTTGCTGAAAGTATGCATCTGATTCTGAGGCACTTTTTACCTCGTCTTTAAACTGAGTTCTTAATGTTATAAGAGCAGAAATGTGCCTCCTACGACTTAGAGCATCAGCTACTCTATTCTCCTTCCCTTTGATATAGCTAATATCAAAGTCATATTGTGATAAAAATTCTAACCACCTTCTCTGTCTGGCATTCAGATTGGGCTGAGTAAAAATATATTTCAGTCCTAAGTGGTCAGTCTTCAACTCAAAAGGTTTCCCAAGTAAATAGTGTCTCCAGACTTGAAGTGCATGAACAATGGCAGCAAGTTCCAAATCATGAGGGGCATAATTCAGCTCATGTAACTTAAGTTTTCTACTTTCATATGCTATGACCTGATCATTTTGTAGCAAAACACCTCCAAGGCCTTCCCCAGAAGCATCTGTTACAACAGTAAAACTCCCATTAGGGTCTGGTACAGCTAGTATAGGTGCAGAAGTCAACTGGTCTTTCAAACTTTTGAAAGCCGCTTCGCACTTATCATTCCATATGAATTTCTTATCCTTCTTCTGCAAAGAAGTTATTGGTGCAGCTACTTTAGAAAAATCCTTTACAAATTTTCTATAGTAACCAGCAAGACCCATGAAGCTTCTTACTTCATGCACATTCTTTGGTGCAGGCCACTCAGTTATTGCCACTATTTTTGAAGGATCCACAACAATTCCTTCTTTACTTATAACATGACCCAAATAGTGAACTTCTGAATCAAAGAAAGAACATTTGGATAACTTACCATACAACTTTCTCTTTCTCAAAATTCCCAAAACTATCTTCAAATGCTCATTGTGCTCCTCAACGCTTTTAGAATAAATGAGAATATCGTCCAAGAATACAAGTACAAACTTGTCCAGGTATTCTTGAAAAATATTGTTCATTAAATTCATAAAGGCTGCGGGTGCATTAGTTAATCCAAAGGGTAGAACTGTGAATTCATAATGTCCGTACCTTGTTCGGAAAGCTGTTTTATGAATATCTTCCTCTCTAATCCTTAACTGATGATAACCAGATCGAAGGTCTATCTTAGAATAAACCGCTGCTCCACGCATCTGATCAAACAGATCATCGATCCTAGGAAGTGGATATCGGTTCTTGACTGTTGCTTTGTTCAACATCCGATAATCAATACACAGCCTTAGTGTTCCATCCTTCTTTTTCACAAATATTACAGTGCTCCCCAAGGTGAAACACTTGGTCTGATCAAACCTTTAGACAAAAGCTCTTGCAACTGTGCCTTAAGCTCAACTAACTCTGTAGTAGTCATCCGATAAGGCGCTTTGGATATAGGTTCTGTTCCTGGCTTGATTTCAATGGTGAAGTCAAATTCTCTCTTGGGTGGTAACCCTGGTAATTCCTCAGGAAAAACATCCCTGAAACCTTGTAAAAGAGGGAATCGTTTCATGAAATCATCATCTTCTTCTGAAGATTCAGATATCTTTACCGCATAAAGGGTACATCCTTTATTTTTAGCCTTTTTAAGCTGCATAGCTGACAGTTTTCTAACTGAAATTTCTCTTTTCACACCTTGAATCTCTGCTGATTCCAGCTGATCATCTAAACATTTTATGTTCTTTTCATAACAGTCTACTTTTGCTTTATGGTCAGCTAACCAATTGACACCGATGACAATGTCATACGATCCCAATGGTGCAACATAGAGATCAACTTCCGTGGAAAAGTTAGGTAAGTCAAGGACTGCCCCAAAAAGACACATACTCACTGTATGAACAGAATTATTACCATACTGTACAGTCCAAGATTTATCCATTTTTCCAGCTTTTCTTTTAAGTTTAGAAGCAAGTTTATTAGATATAAAACATTCAGTAGCTCCTGTATCAAAAAGAATAGTGACAGGTATGCCGAATAACTTACCCGGAACTTCTATAGGTGTCACTTGCTTTTCAGCTTGCTTGTCCGCTACTGCAGCATGTATCTTATGCTGCTGATTACGATCATCCTTCTTCAAAGGGCACTGATTTGCGTAGTGATCTTTACCACAATTGTAGCAGCCTCCTACAGGTCCCTTTTTAGGCTCAAAGTTGCCTCCAGTTTTGTAATTGTCACGTTGTCCTCCATAGGGCTTCTGCCCATTATTATAATTTTTAACAAAATTATCCTTTGCATTTCCAGCAGGCTTATTTACTGCTGCTTTCTTATTGTTATCTCCTGGAAACTTACTCTTGTTTCCAAACTTTTTCCATGGTCCTTTTCTAGGTGCAAGAGAGGTTGAAGAAGGGTTTGCAGTCTTCTTCCGCACTTCCTCCTTATGAGCAGAAATAGCCTTTAATTTCTGTTCTTGCCTTATGGCCTTTTCAACAACTCCTTCCATAGTGGTTGGACTGTGAACATCGACCTCTCCCCCTATCACGGGATTCAATCCCATGATGAATTTCCGTATTCTGAACTTCGTCAGTTTGATACTGCGGTACATACTTGAGGAGTTTTGTAAACCGCTCCCAGTATTCAGTTACCGTTAGCTTCCCTTGAGCTAAGTTCTGAAATTCTGTCATTTTCTGATCATAGAAAAGTTGTGGCAGCCAACGTTGCCTAAAATAGCCTTTAAATTGATCCCAAGTAATATTGGTCTCATCAATGTTTAGTTCAGCTTTACGGCTATCCCACCACGAAGATGCTTCGTGGGAAAGCTGATAGGCTCCCCAAATAGCTTTGGTTTCCTCTGAGAAGTTCCTTATTGCAAAGTACTTCTCCATTTCACTGAGCCAGTTCTCAGCTCCATCTCCCAATGTGGTGCCATCATACTTAGGTGGACTTATCCTTTTTATATCATTAGTGAGTTCTGCTGCCAACCTGGCCTTTTTATTTTCTGGTTGGACAGGTGCATTCCCAGCATTAACATCAACACCCATGTCGGGGTTGTCCTCAGGAGGTTGCTGATTATTATTATCAGCTTCTTCATCCTCCTCATTTCCCATCACCTGCTGTTCAAGTACAGCTAAGCGATCTCTTGTGTCCAACAGGGCAGCAAGGATCTCATCAAGTTTCTGGGTTGTTGCCGCTCCTCCTTCAGGTGGAGCATTATTCGCAACGTTCCCCCTTGTTCTAACCATTTTCTGTTACAAGAAAATTCAGGTTTTTATCAGATTATGGACACAATAGGTCCAAGAGCTGCAACCTTCAGCTCTGATACCAAGATGTAACATCCTCAATTAATACCTTAGAACAAGTGAATTTTTTTTTTTTTTTTTTTGATATTTGCATCCTGGTTCTAAATACATAATTTAGAACTCACAAATCAAATAACCATTCATATAACAGACAACCATATGCAGCTGTAATGACTCGGAGTACCTCCGATCTATTCATTCCATGACTCGGTAATCTACCGATCTATTCATTCCATGACTCGGTAATCTACCGATCTATTCATGAGTAATAAGAGATGGCGTTTTTATTTAACGCTTCACTCTCGCGGTTCTCTTCCCTATTCTGGGATTCAGAATGTTCTGTCCAAGGAACCTAACTGAATAATTGTTACCATTATTCATCGGCATCTCATCCCTTAGACTAGGTGAATTAGGACAACGCAATCAACAACTTGCGATACTTTGGCCAAAGATTTGAAACATATTGTTATGTCTAGTATTCCTTAACGGCATACTCGTCAATCTGGAATACGTCCTTCACCCCATTCTTATGTTATATAGAATGTCTTACACTGACTACTGTCAGTCCTTCCTTTCACAACTTAATCACTCGGAGACAGATTAACAAGGTGATAATGTTATATGGATGCCCACGAGTATTAGGGATACGATGACATACTGGTTTAACCCTGCAGTTAGACCAGTGTGTCAAGATACCCCGAACCTCCTAGGCAGCCTTATAACATGGCCACATTCCTAATTGGTCCCTGAGTAATTCGTCGAGATCAAAGTGTAAATCTTAGCGATCAATGCAAAGGGTGTCGTCATAAGTCACCTGCATTGTTGTAACTTCGAGAAGATCCTAATCTTCTCGGAGGTACAACCCTGCAGTTGTCTTGTGCCGTCAACCTTTAAATCCACCTCGAAAAGATCTACTTACTAATATGCGTTACGCACGTTGAGTTTTAAATTACTTTAAAGACTTTCCCCATAGGTTAGCCTTTCCCAATCCCTGGATTCTTCGTCTTAAGATGACCTTCTCAATAAAACCCATTACATGGTAGAGGTATTAAGGTCAAGCTCTCATCAAGGAGTCATTAGAATACACATGATTCTAAAACAACAGAATTGGACATTATCTCATTACCTTCATATGAGATTGCCATCTGAACCCCATTAGATTTATTTCAGTTCTCTTAACTGAATTTATATCATACTTATTAGTATAAAGATATAATTGGTTAAGAATCCAATTTAATGTTGTCCTGCCATACTAGGACTAGGGATTAGTAATTTACCTCAGCTTGATTAGTGTTCTGCTTAGGTTCGTTTTAACCCTATCTTTTAAAAAGACAATGATTTAAATTTCAATTTAGCTTTCGATAGAACAAATTAGAACTACTAAACACTCATAAGAATTCAATCACATTTTCTTTAAGCTTTCATTGTCAATCACAAAAGCATCCAATTACACAAAGATAACATTGCCACTCTGGTATATAAACCGAAGAAGGTCAACTATCAGAATTAAGAATACAACACATAAGTATCAAATACTTATTTTCATTCCTTTCATAACTATACAAATACATTTTATGCAAGCAGCATACTTGATACAATGCTTAACGGAAAAGAAACATCTTTCCACATATAGTACATTTAGAAAATCAAGCTGTAATTCATTATAAATCAAATTAAACAATCTGATCATCCTGTCAGATCTGCATTGCTTTTACCACTTACGGCAACCATCTGCAAAAATAGTCAACATGAGTCAGTTCGATGAACTGAGCATGATAAGCACTAACTTTTAAAACAATTGCAATCCGTCAATTGTTTTCATTAAACACCCTGTTTAAATGAGTTCCATTATCCAAACAAGTAAACATATTCAGACTATGCCCTTGTAATACAAAAATGACTACAAACGTGTAACTCTATCATCGTTACAGAATAGTCCTAAACACTTCTCAATTATTTCATCAAATATTAAGAATCAAAGAACGAAAGTATCCAAAACAATTATCTTAAATCCAAGATCAGCAACATTGGACAGATCGTTAATTTCATCAGGAAATGGAAATATCATAACAACTCTTGAGTATATCAATATGTTAAAAACAGCTCCTACTGTTACAGATATCAACATGTATTATAATAATAGAAGAGAAAGGAACAAATCATTCACACTTCCTTTCACACAAGTTCACTACTGTACCGTCTCCTCATATGGAAAGCATTCATCCGGTAAGTATACGAACAAGTCCGACAAGCCACAAGAAGAATCGTTGTTTTAAATAAAGAAATAAAACACAGCAAATAAATCAGTCGAGTCCATCAACAAAGACACTGCTTTATTACAATAAAGCAACTACAGTCAATAGCCCCCATGCCGAACAACATGGTCTTTCTACCAGACAGACTCAGAATGACCTCACGCAAGAAGCGACAGGCAAGAAGACAACTACTGCCGTTACCTATTTAGGTACAGTTAGCTCCTAAATTCATTCATACTCAAAAATGGATATCAAAGTAAGGAAGGCGTAACACGCCTACAATCCCAATAACAATCTACAGCCTCTTCAATCCTTTTCAACACTGTAAGGCTTTTGTTCCCAAGGTCGAATTCAAAGGAACTCAATTGTTGCCACAGTCAATAAGAAACTCGAACTCCTTTTGAACAATGACATCTCCCTACGACTTAAGCAGAGAGAAGTTTAAATGAAACCCACGCATCACACACAACCACATCAACTGGCATGAAATCTAAAGAAAACACAACATAGAATATCGTAGCTACATCTGAATGAAATCAGAGTAGAAAGTATGGTATCCATGACCTACTTCATAAAGCCGTTATACAAGATGTCAAGCTATTCACAGAAATCCATCAAGGCCAAATAAACATCACATGTTCAATCTCAAAGCTTATACAGAAGCCAAAAGAAACAAGATATCCTCCACAGGGTCAAACAATAGAATAAACCCAACAGTCCTAATTTGAAGCGATCACACTGGTTATTTATCAAGAATTCAACCGAGTCTATACAATAGTATTCAAGATAATAAAGAAGAATAATTAATGATTCCATCTACTCCAGTAATGATAAACATAAAAGAACAAAGCTTCAATAATTACTGATTTCGTAAAAAGAACCAACTGAACCTTCTTCAATATTTTTGAACAAGCTTACACAGAAGGAAACGAAACAGTACAACCGGGGAGTCTATACCCAAAATTTACTATAGTTAACAGAGGTCGAAAGACCTGTTACTTCTTCAAGACTTCAAACAAATCAATATCCAACATTCAAATATATAAATGTATAGCTTCCACAGTGGTCCATTTATACAAGTCATTCAATGGACTCTACAGAGTCGTTCCAATATATAATATACATATATCCATAATGCATACTGTAATGGTTAAATCTTGTTACCCCAACGAAAAAGGAAAACAATTCCAAAAGAGTTGCAATAAGATACTGTCACACCGAAAGATGTTTATTCTCAAACAACCTTCAAGACAAAACGAAACCCAACAGTATCAATAACTACCTTCATCAAAACCCACGACAGAGCTTACAAAGATTCAATAAAACTAAATCAAACAGTCCATCAAGATATCCCTTCCGATCAATTTCCACATCAAGAATCGACGACTAAAAATCGACAATCATAACAATGGTCTATACCCATCACAGAATGATTTATGGGCTCATGCCGAGGACAATTCATGGACTCGAGCATTCATATATTTCATATGTTTCACATATATTTAAGCCAGAATGCAAACACAAAGAAACAAAGCCACAGTTCGAAAATAATAAACACCCATCAAGGGATAAATGACAAGTCATTCCAGCAAGAAGATACAGTGCAAAAATCACACAAGACAACCATAGGAAAAAAATCATCTATTTTCTCAAAACATTTGAACAGAGTTGTTCTAATGAAATCACTTGAAAGACAGCAAGATTTTTAAAGGTTAGGGCCTAACATGCCTGGATTTTTGCTCAAAATTCCGAAGCAGACCACTGGAAGAGCTCGGACTTCCTTTTCCTTTTCCAAGTTAGAGCGACCAACAAAATTTTGCTATCTCCATAACATATATATTTCCCTTGACAGAGAAAAGAGCTAGATACGCTCATACTCGCCATGCAACACCAAGAAGATCAAAAGCGAAGAACCAAGAGGTGAACAGCGAAGGAAAACCAAAATTCGCGACAAGCCAAACAAACCAACAACTTCCCAGTTTGCATGCCTTCACGCGAGTTCCGAGCTCGACTACCGAGCACATTGAATGCATTTACACCGACTTTCCCGCTCAAACTCCACTGCCACCGACCGCCAAAATTGGCGGCATCCAAATAAAATTTCAGTTCATTTTCAGTTTTGGCGACCTGCCACGTCGGCACAAGTTAGCCGTTCTAAAACCTCCGCCAAGACCTGTCCTTCATACTTATCCTTAGCATTTAATGACATAGAAAATGCCGCCCATGGTTCGCACCCCTCCATAGGCCCCCATACATTTTGTTCAATAGTTAGGTTAGTATCTTAGGTTAGAATTTAGGATAATACTTATTCTAACCACATTACACATAGATACTAACTTAGGACATTAGCACTTAGCCTAGGTCTAGGTTAGATTAACACTAATCTAACCCCTAGGTTAGGTTTAGTTTTAGGTTACTAACCATTAATAATTCCAGTTAGGTCTACATTCTGTACACTCAGAAAAAGACCTACATCATACCTTCTTGAACAGGGTTAGCTCCTGTTCTGCCTCAGGCTGCAGAATCGTATGTAACCGAATTATTACCTGGTCCACGATCGAGACCTTCCAGATATACTTCCATATCGGGAACCAATCCATTTCACATGATCAGCCTGAGTCATACTCCGGACCAGCTTATTCAATGCTTCTAGACCTTGCAACCTGTTCAAGGTCTGTGATTTTAATTCATCACGAACAGACTTAGAGCAATACTTGGATCAATTCCACTGATCCAAGATTAGATCTTATAGATGGATAACTCTATAATTCATTCCGAGATCAGATTAAACTCAGATGCAAAATGAAATAAATAAAAGAGTCTAATCATATTCTGACTCAGTCAAGGATCTGCAAAGAAATTACAGTACATATCAAGCATGATTTCTAAATCGAGGAACACATCCTTTTATAAGAAATCACATATCAACACTTGTATGCTCAGGAGGAAGTAACAACAAAGGAATACTTATTCAAGCCAATCATGCCCCAGCCCAATCTCATCACGGAAATAACTGATATAGATCAAAATCTTAGGATTCAAGTCTTCCGAACAACGGTAAGCTTGCAACAAATCAATTCTTAGTTGAGCGGACTAAACATAGAAGACGACCAAGCACACACGTTTTGGTCGAATCAACCGAACTACAGATTACCATAGGCAAACATTCATATGACTATAGAAGGGTTCAAAAGAGAGAAACCTTTGGTTGTGATCCTTTGGTCCCACAGCCAGATGCAGGAGACACTCTTCTAGATATAGATACCGGCCTAAGAATCCAGGTTGCACGAATGCCTGTAGGGTATTCTGAGAAAATCACATAGTTATTGATCCTAAATATAGAAGCTGAGAAAGCATACAATTACTGGATATTAGGGATTAGGAATTGATTTCACGCATGACCATAACAGGTCCACAATGACTAAGAGTCTACGGTTGTGACCCAAAAATCCCGCAGCCCAACAAATCCACAGGAGAATTAGAGATAGACATTAGCCTACGCACACTAGTATTCCAGTCTACTTTACTTCCACCTATCATCATCAAACAATTATCCTTGCTAGACACAATAGCTAACAAAGCTAGGGAATTCTGGACTAGGCCAGAGAATCGTCCACAGAATTGACTATTTTTACCATCCACCATATGACCCTATCTAGAGAAATACATGAAACTATCCCAGGTCATTTTCCACGTATTCCAAAACCCATAGATTGAATCATGCCAAAGCTTGATATTGATTGGAGCCTTTGAGTAGTCATCCTTGCTAACCGATCTATCACACCAGCCAAAGTTAGGAGGGCTTTCTTTGCTTTAGATTCGTAAGTTCCGTTAGTGCGCATTGAAGACATTAGATTACCTAACTAGTTTGTCTATATCTCACACATATTCCATCCCCACCGACTGTCTCGGCACGACCTCGGGAGGTCGGGTGTGAGGAAGAGTCACTTGTTGATTCCCACGCTCGCTTGTCACTTTTCTCGTCAGTACAAAATTGGTGAACCCAACGTGAAACAAACAAAATTAGTGAAGCTTTACGTGAACTTCCTACTTTCTAGTTCGAGTCATAGTATTACATGTTCTTCCAAGTTTAGTATACTTTTCATCTTCTCCGCCTCATTGGCTTTCACCTTCGCTCCTTCCCATTATTCTGTGGGTATTCATATACCCCCCGAATATGTCAGGATTCGATGCATATGGCAGACCCCTCTTGGGTCTTGAGGCATACTACGCCCAACAGAATAGACAATCATCACCCTCGCTCTCAGTGTGGGGTGACAACTATTCAACTAGTCAGTTGTCAACACAAACTCCAAGGATCAGATATAGCTCGTCCTTCCAAACAGAGGAGTTGGAACAACTCGCTCAAACGCAACAAACAGAGCCTTCAGGCTCGAACAATATGACGTTCACCGGAGAATCTGGTTCATCTCCTCAGGTACTACTTAGACCACAAATTAGTAGACAATCAGACTCATACCAAGGTTTAGATGATGAATATTTGGTATGTTATGCCAGGAATGACCAACGTTCTTGAGGTATGTATCCACCTGTAGGAGGTTTACAACCACAACCCGAGGTCTCTTTTCAAGAAAATACCTCTATGCCACTGCATATAGGAAATACTCTCGAGAAACTTGGCAAGATAGTGATCAGTTCATAGCAGGATATCACATGCCTATACAAAACCATGGTATACAACAAATGCCACCAAGGCAGAATATCGTGACTTCACCAAATGAATTCATTTCAACTCTAATAGAAAAGGTTAGAGGATTAGAACTTGCCCAAGCAAGTCAAAATATGCAATTCATGCAAGCAGGGAGTTCTAATCCTCCACACCATCCTAGCCAAGTGGATCTCCTCACAGGAGTAGGCACGTTAGGCATGACTCCTCAGTATTCACAACAAATGCCAACTAGACCCACCATCTCTAGCACTGTTCCTCCCGGTCTAGTACAGAACAATCCATTCCTGGATAGTACCCCATCATACTTAAACATATACTCCAAATCACCACAAGGGGATATGTTCTCCTCTCCCGAATTTTTTCTCAAACACAGGGGCTTCCTTATGCCCCTTCCAATGCATACGCTGCGCCATATCAACAACCCATCCCACCACCGCTCCCTCAGCAGGCACCATCAATGGTCGAAACATATGCGATAGGGACTTACTCAGAATATTTGAAAGAACCCTTGGATTTCACCATACGAAGCGTCATGCTTCCAAGACCTCTTCCCGATTTTCCCAAATACAAAGGAGAGGGAGATCCAAATGTGCATATCAAAGCTTACGCTACAGCCATTCGAGAACTACTCCCATGGGATGGGGTTGTTGCTAAAATATTCCCAAAAACCTTGGAAGGCATCGCTCTCGATTGGTATTATAGAATACCTGAGGCTTCCATCCATTTGTTCAAACAACTTGTTTCAGAGTTCATCAAGGCCTTTGACATGAACAAACTATTAAGAATAGGAATCAGGGAGTTCTTACACATCAAACAAGAACACAACGAATCTGTCGCCCATTTCATCCAAAGGTGGTGTACAATCCTTTATTCCTCGGCAAGTGCTCCAAACATGGATCAAATGGAACTATGTGATTTATTCCTTCATTCTCTTAGTAGATAAGTGAAGGAAGAAGTTCAGAAGTTCCCATTACGAACTTACGATGAAGTACTTAGAGAGTGCTCTTCCAATAGATCAAGCAGCAATTGATAGTGGTCACATAACATATGGAGCAAACTGGAGGTTAATCGCCCCAATCGAACACTACAACTTATCCCACTACCACGAATGTCAATCAAGGACCTAAAATCCTTAACAAAAATCGGGGTGTAACAACAAATGGAGTAACCGACCAACCTAAAAAGGTAAATATTGTCAATACTCCATCACAAATAAACAACCAACGAAACAACAACTTTACCCCGACAGTCAATGTAGTGGATTTTAATCATCCACAACAACAACAACAACAACGAAATCCCATATAGGGTCCAAGCCAAAATTCAACTAGGTACCAAAACCAGAATTCAAACCAAAGACAAAAAACGTAAAATTTTAATAAACAACGGTTTGATCAAAATTTTGGGCCACAATACACATCAAATCAACAAACTAGGAATTACAATCCTAATTCATACTGTGGTTTCCACAAAATTCAGGGCCATGACACTAGAACATGTCATGACTACAATAAATTCATGTAACGCTTGCCAGATGAACAAAAACAACTTTTTATGGATATGTTCTTAGCAGATCCTATGTCACCAACATCAAATACCTTTTTAGGGGCAGTTTCCCCTCAAAATGAACCCCTAAAGATCTTTAATGATCCACTCCCAAATCACGATAACAATAGGCTAAATCCAACTGGGACAAACAAGGGTGCAATGACAGGAAACAATGATCATGAAGCCTCAACTTCACTAAATCCATTAGTTGCGCCGTAGTTAGGAAGTTAGCCATGACCTAAGGTAGTCAGTTTAGTAGAGTTAGACATTGAGCTACCCATCAAAGCTATAACAAGGATGCGAGAGTATTTCTCTCAGCCAAGTCCAAGCCACCTACCAGAGGCAGATGACATCCAACAAATCGTAGTAAAACCTGTGGGAGCCTATGATTTGATTAACGACCTAACAAAAACCTTCTCGCACATTTCATTCTTAGACTTACTAAAGAAATCTCCTACCCACAGGGCTGCTCTTTTAGAAGCATTAGGTTTATGTCATCTAATTAACATCACTCCACCACCTGAAACACAGGTAAATCATGTGGACTTTGATGTTCATCCTCCAGGGAAGGCAGATAGGGATGTCGAATTCATATTCGAGATAAACAAAATGCCGACAGATGCTGAGATCACACGCCGAGGTGATCCAGCCTTACATTTGCAAGTATGGGTTTATAACAACTATGTAAAGCATGCAATGGTTGACGATGGGGCGGCAGTTAACATAGTCCCCTTCTCTTTCCTCCAAAAGCTAGGGTATGGAGAAACCAATTGCTCCACAACTCGAAATACACTAAGGGGCTATGATAGTCTTAAAGCCACCTCGGTTGGAACTATAATATTACCGGTCACCTTAGGACCCAAAACCATCTTGACTGAGTTTTATATTATACATCAGGAAACTAACTATAATATGATCCTCGGCCGACCTTGGATACACCGCATGAAGGCAATCCCTTCTACACTATTTCAAGAAGTAAGGTTTTTACATTTAGGAAAGGTATTCATGGCCAAAGGTGATCCAAAACCATTTGATGTACACCTAGCTGACTTAAAGAAAAGACCAGTGTACACTCGGAGTTTGAACTCCCAACAAATCAACTTAATAAACCTACCGACGCAAAAACAAATGAAAAGTTGGTACCTACGACAGATCTTGAAGCTATGAGCCTAGCCAAAGTAACCCCAACCCCTAAAGATGAGGCTAACACTGTAGAAGCAGTATCATTAAGAACTACGCAAAAATCGTTGAACTGCTAGAAAATGATCTACCAATATTCTTACCATTCGATTCAGTAGGCATAGGATATCCCCTAGGCATTGGCTCTCTTCTAGCAGAGGATCTCTGTATGGTGGAAGTAGAATATGCAAACACAACAGATATCCCAACGATCCATATTCCCAGTCAAATATTGGACACTCCATTTTGATGGAGCTAGATGTTGTTACGGAGCGGAGGCAGGTGTAATCTTCACTTCCCCTGAAGGAAAAGTCTTACCTTTTTCCTTTAAAATAAATTTTGAGTGCACAAACAATGGCACTGAGTACGAAGCCCTCCTCCTTGGCCTCATCTTAGCTAAAATAATTGGTGTTGATAACATCAGAGTCTTAGGAGACTCACAATTAGTAGCAAACCAAGTCTCTGAGGCATATGAAACCAAAGCCGAGCACTTACAACTTTACAAAAAAGTTGTATTAGATTTAAGCAAGGAGTTTGATTTCATATCAATTGAAGCAATCTCGCGAGAGAAAAATATTCTTGCCGATTCAATAGCAACTTCAGCATCACGTTTTACTCCAAGCAATGAGTTAGAGGATACCCATTTCATGGTATCCCTTCGTGATGAACCATTGATAAAGACAATGACAAATTCTCTTTTAAACAAATGAATCTACTATCCTAGACCATGTTGATAGTGATATGGCCACTTTGGATTACTTAAATGCCTATGTGGCACTACATCTCTCCTATCATATGATATAATTGTTCTTAATCCCACATTTGTCTTCCTACTTGGAAATCCCATGGTGGATCTTCCTCACAAATGGAACCTAGGATATGCATAGTAGAAAATAGGGATGATTTGGATTTACCTCCAGCGCCACCTGAGTTTGAAAAGGGTAACGCCTCTTTGATTGAAGAAACAATTGATATTAACATCGGAACGGAAGACGAACCAAGGATATTGAAATTAGGGTCCTCGTTAACCCCAGAGGAAGTAGAAATACACACTCGGATCCTCAAAGAACATCAGAAGGCATTTGCATTTAATTATAAGGAAATGACAGGGGTTGCACCCCACATTGCGGTGCACAACCTCGTCACTAAATCTGATGCAAAGCTAGTTAAACAAAAATCGAGACCCATGAAACCCAAGGTAGCTCTCATGGTAAAAGAGGAGGTAATAAAACTCCTCCAAGTAGGATTTATCAAGCCAGTCGATTACTCCCAATGGGTGTCTAACATCGTTCCCGTTCTCAAGAAGAATGGAAAGATACGCATCTGCATAGATTTCTGAGACATCAACAAAGCGTGTCCTAAAGACGACTTCCCGTTGCCATCCATTGATGTCATTGTTGATGCAACAACTGGGTTTGAACTTTTGTCTCTCATGGATGGATTCTCGGGATACAATCAAATTAAAATATCTAAACAAGATCAAGCTAAAACCACGTTTATAACTCCTTGGGGAACTTATTGCTATGTTGTCATGCCATTTGGTCTCAAGAATGCTGGTGCTACATACCAGCGAGCTATGACATATATATTTCATGATTTAATTCATAAAATCATGGAATCCTACATAGATGACTTGTTGGCTAAGGCCAAGAAGTGTTGTGACCATCCGGAAGTACTCTGCGTCATTCTCTCACATCTGATAGAATACGAGTCACGCTAAATCCAGAAAAATGTGTCTTTGGTGTAATAGGAGGGAAGCTCCTAGGTTACATCATATCGTCATGAGGGATAGATGTTGACCCAACCAAAATTTGGGCTGTCCTCGAAATGGTTCCACCTTCGGATGAATCTGGAATCAGGTCATTTCTCGAAAGTTGGGTGCAATCCGAAGATTCATCCCGGACTTAAGCTTCACCATTCATCCAATCAACAATTTACTCAAGAAAGATTATAGCATTGATTGGACTGAAGAATGCAATGAAGCTTTTGATGCAGTTAAGTGTTTCCTGTTATCACCACCTACGCTAATGCCACCTAAGCTAGATCGCCCGTTAATTTTATATTCACGAGCAACTAATGTCTCGCTAGCCTGCATGCTGGCTCAAGAAGACGATGACAAGAGAGAACGCGTGATTTATTTCATTAGCCGAACGTTGCTCGACTATGAAACATGTTATACCCAAGCAGAACGAGAATGCCTCGCCATAGTTTTTGCAACCAAACGCCTAAGACATTATATGCTAAATCAAGAAACAAGGGTCATGGTAAAAACGGATCATTTACAAACTTTCCTCACATAAGGGTCCTTGTCTAAAAAGGTTGGACGTTTTATAACCTTAATGGGGGAATTCGAATTAACATTTGTAAATCAAAATTTGGTTAAAGGAAAAATCATCACAGATTGGTTAGCTGATAACCCATTAGATGGAGGTGATCTAGTAGATTTAGATTTTCTAGATGAGTGCGTATACTACATCGAAACCCGACCCTCTATCTCTGAGTGTCCCTGGTACGCTGATATCATTAATTATATCATGGACCATACGTATCCAGAAGGAGCTACACTGCAACAAAGAAGGTGGTTATGTATTATCGTAGCTAAATACATCATTATAGAGCAAGTGCTCTATCGGAAAGCGTTCGATGGAATGCTCCTAAGATGTGTCGACACGAAGAATCCAAGAATATTCTCCATGAATCCCACAGTGGAATGTGTGGAGGCCACTTCGGTGGTCATTCCACCACTCGTAAAATACATCGAATGGGCTATTTCTAGCCTACTCTAGAACACGACGCAGTAGAGTTCATACGCAGGTGTCATAAGTGCCAAGAATTCTCCCATGAGATCCATATGTCGGCACAAGCTCTGCAACCAATCGCTACTCCATGGCCCTTTTCTACATGGGGCCTAGATTTAATAGGGAAACTCTCTCCCTCATCCACAGACGGCCATAATTTTATAATCATGGCCACCGAATATTTTACCAAATGGGTAGAGGCTATGCCTCTTACTACTGTACCTAGCTTTATAATCGCCAAGTTCATTTTAAACCAAATCATTTGTAGGTATGGTATCCCGTAAATCATTATCTCTGATAATGGAACTTCACTTAAGAATGAAGAGGTTTGTAAGCTATGTAATAAATTTAAAATAAGCCATCATACGCCTTCCTTATAGCCAATGGACAAGTTGAAGAGACGAATAAAACACTAAAAGCCATTCTCCTTAAAACGGTGAAAGAAAAAAACAAGATTGGCACTCTCCTTAAAGTTATATCTGGCCTTATGGGCCCACCGAACCTCAATAAGAACACCAACAGAGCAACTCCTTTCTCGCTAGTATTCGAGGCAGAGGCATTTCTCCCACTCGAGGTTTAAATACCCAGTCTCCACATTTCATTACAAGGGATTCTAGATAAAGATGCTTACAGAGAAGCACGTCTTTCCCAACTAGAAAGCCTAGATGAAACTAGGTTAGATGCTGAACAATGACATAGAGTCTATGCTGACCGGATGTCTGTGGAAATATAACAAGAAAGTCTATGAGTGTGACATATATGAAGGTGATCTCGTTCTAAGACGAGACAGCCAGATCGACAAGAAGACCGGTGAAGGAAGGAAATTCTGGTCTAAATGGTTAGGCCCATACCGAGTCATGAAAGACTATGGGAACGGTGCATACCTCTTATGTACACTAGAAGGTGAGGAATTTGGTGAAATAGTAAATTCCCTACACTTCAAGCATTTTTACGCGTAAGAAGCTAGCTACTTATATATATATATATATATATATATATATATATATATATATATATATATATATCTACATTACATCTTCATATAGATTAGGATCACGTTGTCCGCTTGTTCATACACAAATTGTGATTAAAGAATCTATTCTCAAAGCAGTTCATTACAAACTCATGATGTTGTTGGCATAAACTCTTTAATCATACTTCTCCATTTTCATGATATCATCAAATTATCTCAGAATCATTTTATCAAAAAAAGCTAGACATGGCAAAGTCTTAACGGTAACCATACCAAGATCTACAAGTTTATTCTCACTTTTGATTTCTTCTTAGGGTAGGTGTCTTGCCTATGGTCTGTTCTAGAAGCTTCATGGTGTCACATCTATCCCATATGTATATCTCTTTGGAAATAAACACATACTGACATTTTACTCAAATAAACAAGTCAAACATTGATCAAACAGAAAATTTTAATTTTACACATTTCCTTGCCCCACCAACCTTTGGTGATGAGCTTACATCTCTTACTAGTGACGTAGGGTTGGGAAAGGATGGGAATTCCCTTACTCACCTATACTTTTCCCATGGTGATAAACCCACGCTTCTTACTAGTAGCATGGGGCAAAGTGTAGGGGGTCCTCTTGACAAATAAATGCAAAAATTCATACACAAACAATTCAAACTTTGAAACTTTGAGTCAAAAACAAATGAATCATATGTTCAAAGTCCCAAGAGAGTTAAAATCCTAAAAACCCATATTTTTTCTACTATGTGGACATCTATGGGTCTAAGTCTGGATAAACAACAAAACAAGTTGCATCCCAAAACTATGAAGTCACTCGAGTAGAGTAGACTTGTGGTGTCCTAATTTGGTTCCACCAAAGCTTTGTCTTTCTTTCATCACTATCATTTCACTACACCTCATAACTTGCACCCTTCCCAACTCTTGGTGATAAGCCCTCGCATCTTACTAGTTGCATGGAGTTGGGGGTAGGGGCATGTTTATCTGTTCATCATACTGGTTTGTTTTCATCACTTTGCCAAAACAAACATGAAGTATCCAAAATTGCTTACAGAAACTAAGATTCAAAATCACATTATATCTACATCATCATATATCAGCATCATGAAACATAAAAGGGAAAGTAAAACACTTGCATCATTTGTTCACCATTGCATATATTCTAAAAGAAACATATAAATGTACATCATAGCATACATGAGGAAACTGGAAATAGAAAGAAAGCCATGAATGCCAAGATTTTGATCTAGAACGAATGCATATATATAAATAATCAATGTTTATATACAATGCCATCATGCACTAAGCATGGTCAAAATGCTCAAAGAGCCCGGGATATACAAAACAATATATAGTACAAAATCTACGAGAGCCAAGTGGCTTCTCAATCCCTACGGGACCCCTCTGAAGGTGCACACCCATGCCTAGGACTCCAGCTATGCCGGCACTCTGAATGCATAGAGGGCTCAAGATCCCAAGGGTAGCCATAGTCTCACCACGAGAATCACTCCTCATCAAGTGCTCACCGCCATGTACCTGCTAGCTTAGTGCGAAGGGTCGATACCATCCTGGCCACATCCCGCACGGCCAGGAGCAAAGATGTCGGTATGTCTACTGCGCTTCACGAAGGCTCCCAAAGATCCACGGATAGTGTTGCGTGGGTCCTCTCCATGGGGATCATCAGGGTATCAGTACATACCCTGCGGATCAAGTCCCGCCACTCATCGGTGGTCTCTGCAAACCAAGGAGAAAACAAATTAAAACCAAACAAGAAATTAAAAGATACAAGATAACAACTAAAATGATCTTAAGTTAAACAAACACTAGAGAGGGGAGAAGGTAACTTACTCGGATCACCAGGCCTCCATGATGGGTCTATGGGATCAGCACCTGCCATAGATGCCACTACCGACTGAGGGGCTGCTCCTATGGCTGGAGCAACGTAACGCCCCGCAATAGACTCATCCTCCCCATGGCCCTGGGAGAGTGGCTCCTCTAAAACCAGAGTCACCCTCTCTGCACTCTGCTCAGCCCTCTCCGCCTACATGATATCCTGGGTATCATGCCACTCAAGATCACTATCCTCGCTCCTCCTCTTTCTCCCCTCGTAAACTCCTCGACTCGAGTCCACCTCAATGGGGTCATTGTTGCTATGGGCGGACCCACAAGCAATCTGGAGTAAAGGTGCCCGATGCGCACCGGCTCTCCTCTCGCACAAACTATCCTCCTAGCTACAATATAAATGCCAGGGAGTAACCATTGTATGGTAGGCCAAACTGCTGAGGAACTTGGCCAAAGGGGTGCATCTCCACTCGCCCTACTCAGTCAATAAGCTACCTGTCGTGGAGCAGGAGATCAAGGTAAGAGCCTCCTTGCCCCATATGCCTACCATAGTCTGGTATGGTGTGGCCTCCATGTCGGCAGTAGTTAGGGAGGCAACTGGCTGATGAAGTGCTCTAAGCACCGACATATCTGTCCATCTGGCTACCCTCACAGCTCCAGGATCTGCCACCGCCACACCCCTGCCATAAGGGATGAAATGCTCATAGACCCAACTCATGACTAGAGTCGGGTGGCTCAATGACTACCCCTGTAAATGGACCACCCTATATAAGTCATGGTAGGTGGTCCCAAGAATGTCTACTCCCCAGGCATATATCCAACCGTGCCCCTCTATCTGTGCAATATTGGGGGACCAGCAGTATAATAATGTATCTCCTCCCTTGTCCCCGATCAGTCTCGAGGCAAGGATCCCCATGATGGCCTAGCGAAGTAGGGGGATGGGCAAAGAAGGAATAGATCGAACTCTCACCCCCTTCTTCGACCCCGTGGATATGACTGCATCTCCCATATATGTGGCCCACTGTGTGCAATCTGTGCCCGTGAGCCTGCTGTCTCTAGGGTGAGTCATCTCCCGATGATCGGGACCCCCAGAATGTGATAGACATCCTCCAGTGTAATAGTCCACTCACCGTGGACCCCAGGCAATCGGAAGGTGTTCCAATCTACATCCTAGTATGAGAACAAGTCACAAAGGATGTGACTAGATGGTGTAACGTGGGGCACGCGTGAAATGCATAGTATCCCAGCCCGCTGAAGAGTGTCCTCCTCATCCTGTGAGAGGGCATCTAGTACCCCTGGGAGCCAATCACACTCCCTCTCTTGACTCCACCGGATATACTCCTCTCTCGCCTGCATACACCCAAAAACACACAAAACAAAGCAAGTTAGCATCCAAGTAATACTAGAAAAATCATGAAAGCACGTAGAAATGCTAAAAATACAAACACAATCTCAAAAAGAGGTTCCTTTTACATTCTGTGCAAAACCACCGCCCTGAGCAGGGGGCGGTTTTGTAACCGCCGCCTTAAGGGTGGCGGTCGTGTAACCGCCACCCTGAATAGGGCGGTGGTCATGTAACCGCCGCCACTGGCAAGGTGGTGGTCATGGTCCGAAAACCCACACAAAGTTTTTAAATTTAAAAATCCTAAAAACATAAAAATGACCATTTTACCTAAAAACAAAGCCTACCCAGTAGGCGCCCCCCCTAGGTGGACCTTTCAACACTGACATTTTCAAAAATTACCCCCCCATGACAAAGTATTTAGCATTTCAAATTTAAGGTGATAAAAAGGAGAAACTGAAGAAAACTAACCTGTGATCTCACGGGTCGATGTGCCGCACGTGGAGGCATGATCGCTATCTCGTCATGCAGATGTTTTGACTCTACTCACGCAAGAAACCATCACCGTGGGTCCCAGAGCTCAAAATCAATCAAATCGACTCACACAAATGAATAGGAAAATGGGCCCACTTTCATATATATAGCACTCTGATTCGTTTTAAAATGACTTTTTCACAGGTTTGGAGCGCTGATGGAGGTAAGTTCCTATCCCCGCACAAATGGTACATTCTCATTCCCTGTTATTTTAGCGTTTATTTTTCAAACTATTGTGTCTATCTGCACTTGAGTTCTCTTTTCATTTTGTAGGTAACGGGAATTTTGGATGGCGTCATTTCAACACATGGATGTATCAGGTATAACTTCTAACTTCCCATTTCGGGACTGCCATACTCGGACCCACCGTTTTACGCCTCTTCATGGCTAAAACACTTCTCCAAGGGGGCAATATGTATGTACCCAAAATTGTAAGGTATTGTACTGCCAGAACAACGTGACACGTGCCCCAATGATGATACAGGTCTCCTCGCAAGGTGTTTGGGATCTCGGAAAAGCTCTCCAAGTGTGCGTTAACATCCCGCATGCCCCACTTATCCCCGCGTGCTTATATGGTGTTTGTCATTTCATAGATGATATTAATTTTATATATAGATGGTTTTAGATTTATATTTCATATTTTGGCATGGATATTTTAATGCAAATGCCACGAGGCCAAAGGAGGTATTCTCTATTTTGCGGTATATTTATATTCACAACAACATCTTGGGGATTGGAGATTAATGACATTGGAATTCTAGAAGAATTCAACTAGGGTCACCATGGCAACATGTAATTGCGTGTGTGTTGGAATTATTGGGTTAGGGGAAAATTGTGAACAAGGGGTCATGTGTTGTCTTTTATTATTAGTTCCCTTTTATTAATGTCAGTATGTGTTCTTTTAGTAATGTAATTTACTTGGTTTAATTATTTAGATTTTGGTGTATGTTTTACCCCTTTATTATTAATGGGTTGTAGTGTCTTAATTAATTTAATTTAACCTTGTCCTAAGATAATTAAAGATGTGACCAAAATGATTCCATTAATTAGACTTGATTTTCTCTTTGATTTAGTGTTGTGTGTTGAATGCTTGAGATCTTGAGTGTTGTACACCCTACCCTTCATGGGAAACTCAAATTTGGCCTTAGAGGCCAAATTTAGAAGCTTGTGGGAGAAGAAAAACTTGTCCCACACCTCTTAAATGGCCATGCCAACCCTACCTATGGGTTGGGGGATCAAAATTAGACCCTATTACATGTTTTGGGAGGATAAAAGGTAAATTGTTTATTGCACTTTCATTCAAGAAATTAAATTTGTCCTTAGGGGTGTGGGCTTAAACGGTGTGTGTAAGTAACTTATCATTCCTTCAACCACTTATTAATGGTGCTTTAGAATATGAGGTTGACTAAGGTGATGTGGAGTGGAGAGGAAATGAGGTGGCATCCTACTTGGAGCCACATCATCCTCCTCTCTCCTTTTTCTATTTATTGAAATTATTTTGCTGGTTTGGGGGTTACTTCATTTTTTTGTTATCTTGTATTTTGGAGAGGTGGAGAGAATTGTTGAGATTGCTTGTGGATTTTTGGAGCTTATCGATGTTTACTCAGCTTGGAGGAGATTAGATATTTACACTTGGAACAAGCTCTACTATGGAAAGGTAGGAGCTTTCCCTTGTTTATGTTATGCTTTACTTTGTGTTTATATGCTTGTGTTGAGTATTTTTTTCTCTTGGAATTCTTGTTGGGTGTGGGTAGATTGCATAAGTTTAAAGTAGGAGGAGACTATGGGGAGTTTTCATGTAGGGAGGCATAAGAGTTTACCCCTTTTGTGGAGGGAGTTTGGGTTGGATGCCCCACCTTGTACAAGGAATGCTTACATTTTTTTCTTGTTTCTTTTATGAGGGAGGAATAAGAGATTGAGGGGGCATCAAAGTATATGGGAGGTATAAGGGGTACTTGAGGGAGGCATAAGATTATGTAGGGTATTTGATATTTTCATTGGAGGATTTAATGTGGGCATCAATTCCCATTGGGAGGCATAAGTAGCCTCCCATAGGTCTTGCTCCTTTTCCTTTCTTTTTAAGGCTTGTTCACATGTTGTTTTGTTGTTTATCTTTCATTCTTTTGTTGTATATGATTGAAATGTGGTTGGAATGGTTGTGAATTTTTTTGTGTTGTTGAAGCTTGTTGTTGCCATGTGTTGGAATTATCTCCCATTGTAATGTGGTTTGGGGCTTAGGGGCCAATGGAGAGGATGAATTCTCCTCTTTATTGGATATCTTGGTAGGGTGGAGACCATTGCCTTGGTGGAGACACTTGGTTTGAATATGACATCAACAAAGAGTTGATTAAATGAAGGAAATAATGACACCCATCATTTTTAGCACTATTTCCGGGGAATACAATAGTTAGAATTGTCTAATTAGGTGTCAACAAGAGCAACAATCATATATCTAGTAATTGAATAATCTTCCCTACGTCATCATAAAATTTATGAGTAGACCAAGAGGCTCCAAGGGTCGATTCCTCCCAAAATATCTAAACAATAATCATCATCATCTTTTTGATCAAATAATGAAGTTGACCAGAAATTAGAGGCACCATTGTCCCCTATTAGACAAAAAGTATAATTTCCACCTTTGGAAATATTGGATCAATCACTAGAAGGAATTTGAACCTTTAGAAAGAAAATTATATCCCAAGACTTGTTTAGAGAAATTTTTGATTCACAATTGAGTAGTCAACCTCCTACCCCTGACTTTTCACCTTCCCCAAAATAGATCACATACCATATTGATTGGGAGAAAAGTCTAGAAGGTACTGTAAAAATGGCATGAGAAGCTGAAAGAGAATCGATAGGAACTTTACTTATCCAATTTAGTTGGACGATGATGATACACCCATAAAGAATATTTCACCTGCACATTTACCCACATTTAGAGGAATGTCATTTGAAGATCTTGACCAATTTCTATTTGAATTTAAATTACTGTGTCAAACTTATGATTACAAAACAAATAATCAAAAACTCAAGTTGTTTACATCTACCCTGAAGGATGCAAAAATGAGGTAGTTTATAGGATTAACATCTAATTCTATTACCACTTGGGAACAAATGGAAGTTGCCTTCCTAGACAAGTATTAAGATTACTGTAGAGGGAGGAATAGGAAGGAAAAAAATTTCAAAATCAAGTAGGAGGAGGATGAGAATATGGAATATTATTTAGATAGATTCCTCTTTGTGAGTAAAATATGTGGATTTGTACTACAAGAGGAGTTCATAAAAACCATTTTTCTTAAAGGTCTAGATGATGAATCTAGGAGGCCCTTGATTTGATGGGAGGTGGAAATATTAATCAATTAATAATGAATGATATTAAAGAAATTTGTAGAAGTTATTCAAGAACAAGGGGTGGACCTAGGAAATGAAAAATAGTTAAAATTTTGAACCCAAATATGAAAAAACTGATGGATGAAATGGAAAAATTTAAAACAAATATTTTAGTTCAATTAACCTCCACCATGGATGGATTGTAAGCTAAAGCAAATGCTAAAATTGAACCATTAGCTATGTATTTTCCTAGATGCAGGAAGAAACATGCAATAATATATTGTCCCTTGGATAAAACATAAATGTGTCTTATATGTGAATCTAGGGACCATGAGAGTAATGCATGTTCTCTTCTTCCATTTATTAAAAATCAGCTTAAACAAACCAACACTCCATCCATATCAGAAGAAGTAAATTTTGTCTAGAGACAACCTAGCTAGGGAAGTTCATGCCCAGGTCAGTTCCTAACCCCTAGATGATGCCATGGGAAGCTCATATAGTACCAAAAAGTTAGGGACAACCACCTTGGGTCCCTCAACCAACATGGAATCCTAAGGATTTTTCAGGACAATCTTGGTATGCCCAAGGACACCAACAACCATAGTTTGGTCAAGGTAATTTTAATTCTTGGTCATGACCTAGGTGGAGCCCTAATAATTATGCTAAAGGGAGGACATATTCCAATTAGAATCAACAAGCCATAATGGTTTCCCCAGCAAAAAATTCACAAAATGAAAAATGTGGTACAAAAACAAATGCTAGCACAACCATTGTTAATCCCAAAAAAACAAACTCCTGTCTATGGGGCAAAATAAGAAAAACCAGTGGATCTAAATGCCATGGATTGTAAATATATTCAAACCAGATCTGGAAAATTAATTAGCAGCCCACCTATTATAATTACTGAAATGACAGAAGAAACTAAAATCCCTAGTGCGGTTGTTCCCAAGAAAGATGAAAAAGAAAAGGATTCAAGTAGCAACTCTGTTGAAACTCCATTCCTAGAGAGATTTCAAGAAGTTATAGGGACCAAGGAATCTGAGTTGGTACATGAGTTGAGGAAATTAAATATTGAAATACCATTGTTACAAGCAATCAAGGACATTCTAGAGTTGAACAAGTTGATCAAGATGTTATGTTTAAAAAGACATGGAAGAAAGAAGCAATACCCCGGGACTATTAAAGTAGATGGGAAACTTGCTGATTTATTAGCAGGAAAAATCTTACTTCCCAAATATGGAGATCTGGAAGTCTGTTATTTCTGTCTCTATATAGGGATAAATATATACATAATGTTTTGATTGATTTGGGAGAAACTATAAATGTGATGAAAGTGGAAACTTTGAAAACATTACCATTAACTGTATCTAACCTAATAACACCATATTACGGATGGAAAACCAATCCGTACAAAATCCGAGAAGGAGTTATTGAAGATGTGGTGGTTATGGTGGAGTCATGGGAATATCTGATGGTATTTCTTATATTGCATCCAAAAGGTAAAACACTTGGTTATCCCATTATTTTGGGCTGACCATGGTTAGCTATAGTTGCTACCTTAATCGATTTCAAATCAGGTGATATGACTATCTCAAATGGTAAGAGTTCTAAGAAAATTTCTTTATACCCTCTTGCACGACCTTTTATTGATAATCAAGAGCAATTGTGGGTTGATGATCCTGACACTAATAAACAAAATATATCTTCTTTGGCTATGATAACGTTGCAGGATCACATACAGGAGATGGAAGATATGATTAATCAACTATTGAACAAACACCAAATTTCCTTGGAACAATCTTTAGTAGTTCGGAACCTAAAGAATTAGTTCCGAACCTACAAATTTAGTTCTAAAACCATCACATTTAGTTCCTGGAACGTTCAGACTTATCTCCAAAACAACAACAACAACGATCCCATGCAAATGAAAATAATTTCACTCTAGAGGAATGAGATTTTTCTTAGGGAGGAGAATAAATAGCCAAGGAATTAATAATTTCAGTTTCAAAGATATTAGGAAATGGTGAGGAAATTTTGGAAAACAGTAGCGACGAGGAGTTTAACCGACAACAAGATAAGTATCATAACTCTTCTTACTGTCCTTTGTCCAGTATTCTTTCTCAAGGGAATTTTGGAGATGTTTCTACATATCATATGTTATTACCACATCCATGTCCACTAAACACCTTAATGAAACCCTTTCAACAAATCAGTTCATCACACATTAGAACCAAACATGTTGAGATTCAACCGGGTAAAATTTTGAACATTAATAGTTGGTTGAAGAATGATGAAGAAGCTAAATTGTTTGATGTTCTGAAGGATCATACTAAAGATTTTTCTTGGGACTATAAAGACATGAAAGGAATCCATCCAAGTATTTTCACCCATCACATCTATACTAAAAACATTAAACCAGTTAGGAAACCTCAGAGGAGGATTAATCCAGCCTTAAGGGACATCGTTAAGTAAGAAATTGAAAAACTATTATAAGTAGGTTTTATCTACCCTATCTCTAATAGTTAGTGGGGGTCTCCTCTTGTAATTATGCCTAAAAAGAATGGAAAATGGAGAATTTGTGTTGATTATAGGGAGCTAAACAAAGCCACACAAAGTGATTATTTTCCCTTACCATTCATAGATCAAGTTTTGGACAACCTTGCAAGTAAACAATATTTTTCCTTCCTGGATGGCTTTAGTGGATATAATCAAATCAGATTTGTTAGTGGCGATCAAGATAAAACTACCTTTACTTGTCCATGGGGTACCTTTTCCTATAGGGTATTTCCATTTGGACTATGTAATGCTCCAAAAACCTTCCAAAGAGTTGTATTAGCAATTTTTGTAGACCTAATGAATGATTGTGTAGAGGTATACATGGATGAATTTATTGTGCATGGAGACACATTTGATGATGCTTTGAAGAATTTGGATAGAGTACTAACAATATGTGAGAAAAATCATTTATCTCTTAGTCATGAGAAATGTTTGATGATGGTTGATGAGGGGATTTTATTAGGAAACTACATTTCAAAAGAGGAATTCAGGTTGACCAAGACAAAACTATGATTATTTCATACTTGCCTCAAACCCCCATAGATATCAAGTCATTTTTATGGCATGTTGGATACTATAGGTGTTTTATCAAGGATTTTAGTAAAATTACTACCCCCATGTTTAGTTTACTTACCAAGGATTGTGAATTTTGTTGGGATGGAAAGTGTCAACATGCTTTTGAGGAAATTAAAGAAAAATTAATCACTTCCCCAATTTTGAGAGGACCTAATTGGGAGAAACCTTTTCACATACAAATAGATGCCTCAAATAACTCAATAGGTGCGCTTTTGGGATAGAAAGATGAAGAAGGGAAAATGTATGTTATTTATTACCTTAGTAAAATTCTTACCGCCGCCTTTGAGATAAATTACACTACCACCGAAAAAGAATTTTTGTTGTGATTATGTAATTAATAAATTCGAGACATTATATCACGAGGTACAAAAATTTGTAAATACAAATCACTCAAAGAATTAGATACTTAATGAACAAACCAAAGTGGTTGGAGGAAGGATAATTAGATGGTTATTAATTTTACAAGAATTTGATATTACCATAGTAGATAATCCAGGGAACATCTAATGTGGTAGCTGATTTCTTGTCAAGACTAACCACTACAAGGGAGAAAGATCTAGTTAAGGATAACTTTTCGGATGATTAATTTTTGCTATTTCAGGTGATACACCATGGTTTCCTGATATGGAAAATTATCTTGGAACAAGGAATTTTCCTCCTTCTTTCACTAAGAAACAAGTGAAGAAGTTATTCAAAACCAATGCACAATTGAAATGGTTAAAGGGAATGTTGTTTAAATGTGGTCCCGATTTGGTTTTACACATGTGTGAGAGAGAACATGAAGTCTTTGACATACTCGGGGCATGTCATGATGAACCAAGTGGAGGACACTTTTCAAGTAAAATAACGACTCACAAGATAGTTAGCTTTGGATATTATTGGCCATCTCTATATAAATATGTGAAGAGATATATCAAGCGATGTGATCCTGTCAAAGGATTGGACAACCAACCTTTACCAGGTGAAATGCCTCTGTAACCTCAATTAGTGATTGAACCATGTGAAAGGTGGGGGCTGGATTTTTTTGGTCCCTTAAGTCCTCCTTCAAAAGGAAAGGAGAACATTCATGTGTGTAATTTTTATGTGACAAAGTTAGCAAAGGTGCGAGGCTTTAACAAATGCCACTTTGAAGAAGCGGTTGTTGATTTCCTTTGGCAAAAAATTATAATAAAGTTTGGGGCACCAAAGAGTATAGTTTTAGATCAGGGGCCACAAGTTCATGTCTAATATGATCTAGGCCTTCACAATGTACTATCAAATCAATCATAGGAATTCATATCCCTATCACCCACAATCAAATGGACAAGCAGAAGTAACAAACAAAGAATTGGAAAACATCCTTACCAAAATAGTTGAATCAGAAAAAGAGATTGGGTAAAGAGACTACTTGAGGCTATTTGGGCATATAATACAACTTGGAAGACTACAACAGGGTTTTCACCATATGAGTTAGTCTATGGGAAAAATCCCTTGTTACCTATTGAATTTGAACTACAAACATTGAGGACAACAACTAAAGTGGGTATTGAGTTGGATGCAACAAAAAAGGAAATAATTCTTCAACTCAATGAATTAGATGAGTTGAGAATGGAATCACTTCAACAGAGATAGAGATAATCCAAGATCAAAGTAAGTAGTGGCATGACACACATATCAAGAAAAGGAAATTCAAGGTAGGGGATTGGGCATTACTGTTTGATTCCAAGTACCAAAAATTCAATGGAAAGTTGAGAACTAGATGGTGTGCACCCTATAAGATTGAGTAGATATTTGACAATGGATCTATTCAACTAATTCCCATTGATGGCAGAAAAAGGACACTTTTGGTCAATGGACATAGGCTGCCTCCTACTAGAGATGAATTCTTGAAGCGATTGGATCAAGCAAATAATTTGATCATATGGAAGAACCTATTTCTTCCAAAATGATCAAATAATCATATGATTGGATCAAAATAAAGGGAAGAGAATGAAAACCACCAAATGGTGTTCTCTTCCCCAAAACAAAAGAGAAAAATATAAAAATATAAAGGGAAAGAATGAAAACCAGTAAATGATGTTCTCTTCCCCAAAATAAATTCTCTCAAAGATTAATTAAAAATCAGCAATTGTGATTGGTCTCCTCAATAAATGGATAATGCAAAATAAAAATAATTTGTTTGAATTCCAGTTGTCTTTTCTAACCATTTTTCCTTTTTTACTTTTAGGAATTATGAGTCATCAAGATAGAGGGATTACATCAGAAAAGAATGGTAATTATGTCTTAAACTTATTAAAGGTTAAATTAAAAGTTCGCATGTGTGATTAGACTTGGTTTAAAAGGTCGGTATGATGAGTCATTTATTGTGCATTATGATTAAAAGCAAGTAATCATGAGGTTGATGTTGATAGAATAAGAAAGTGGTAGCGCATTTATAATTACTGCCTTCCACATGAAATAAAAGATGAATCGAGTTCATGATAGCCTATTCCTCAATTAGTGTAGAGCAAAAAAATCTTCTTTATGAATTCTATCTCTACAATCTTATCTTTGGAAAAGAACATGTGCTTTATGATCAATTTATATGTAGGGAAAAGCGAATCAATGCATTTTTTTGTTCTTCAAAATCGAGGCTACATAGAAGAGAGATATTCGAGCATCAATTAAAATCTAGTTCGTTTGGTCTCTGCATGAGGGTTCACTATGGTAAACCATGCCTTTACTATACATTTCAGATCCCATGCTTTTGATAATTAGTTCAAGGCACTCTACCTGGCTAGTTTACAGAAAATTATTGATGCCTTCACCTCTTATGAGGAGGAGAACTTTGAAGAGATTTATGATGGATGTTTGAAAATATGGGAGTTTCTCACAGTTTCATTGAGAAGAAGAGAAGTAATATCTCCCACAAACTTAATATGGATCTTAGAAAGAGCTAAAGCCTTGTGCACAATAATCCCTCAAGTCAATGAAAACGTAGGGGCATATGGATGGGAATGAGAACAAGGCCTCCCCTCCTTCTCACCCCCATGTCTCCATGGAAAAATAGAGAGCCTCAAGAACCCACTCAATTTGAGGAAAGGCAGAGGAAAGTAGAAGCAGGCTCAGGGTATAGTACTTCTAAACTAAAACACTAGGATATAAAGTTTCAACCATTTGACCTGAGCAGTAAATAGGAATGCAGAATACACAACCCAAGATTTGAAGAGTAAATTTTGTAAGGGTACTTACAAACAAGTAAGTATGGGGAGATGATAAGGTCAAAATATGTCTCGTTGATGAACAATTAATGATTTTATTTTAATCTCCTTTTTTCAAGTTTGACAACATTTTGTGACTTTTGTTTGATCTAATGTAAGTTAGGATGTAACTATCCATCTTTATTTGAGTTTAGTTCTAATGTTTAAAAGATCTGTAATTCCTAACAAAGTGTGTGGAAATTTAATTTTTGTAATAAAACAGGTCATAATCAGTCAAAGAATGAAGTATGAAGTGATCAACATGTTTTTGGAGCCTTGGCTTCAATACGGCTTAGTTCCAGAACTTCCAGACTTAGTTTTGGAACTCTATCACACAGTTTATGAGATCTATCACTTAGTTCTGAAACTTTCAGACTTAGTTCCGAACTCCAGCACTTAGTTCCAAAACTCCTACGTTTAGCTTTGAAACTTTCACGGTTAGATCTAGAAGAGTCCCCTTTAGTTTCATAACTTCTCGAAAGTTTTAGAGCCAATGGGAATCTATTTATTTTGACAACATCGAGGATAGAGCAATGAATGAGCCTTTCAATCAGGAGCAGATCAGAAGATTTCTTATTCTTCATACTTGAAGATCTAGGAATAACTTATTAGACATCTATACATCCAGCAAGGTTCCAAATTCAACATTTGTTTTGGGCATAATTCGGTTCCATCTGAATCGGTAGAACAACTATGGTTGTAAATGCATCTTTGAAAGAAATACATATATAAAGACCTGTAGATAGATAAAAGATATAGAACATACATATAAATACAAATAGAGATAAAGAGATAGAAAGATTCAATATGTTTTTGTAAGAAAAAATATTTCAGCAATAAAATAGCCACTTTGTTTTGAGAGAATATTACCTTGTCAAATCCTAATTCAAGGTGGAGCAAGGGCCCACTCCTCCAAGAACCAAGATTCTCATTTCATTGGTATTTATATTTCTAAAGAAAATAGTGTAGATCTATTAATTTTGTAAATGTATTTGATTCTTTAAATTAAACTCTATTTTATACTTGTCCCTGTAGGTGTTATAGACTAGATTTTCATTTCCTTGCAATATTTTCATAACATTTTTAACCGTGTGTTTATTTCTGCATTGTGTGTTTATTTCAACAATCTATTTATTCATGTATGTGTGTTTATTTCTAGCAATTCATTCCAATAATGAGTGTTTATTTCAGCAAGTTTCTTACAACATAGAGATAATAAGGCTTTGGCCATGGAATCCTAAAGACACTGCAAAACCCTCGAAAATAAAATAACAAATACCTACAGTCAATTACTAGATCACTAATATTTCTTGTTGCATATAGCTTCGAAACCACCCTTGGTTTGAATATGACATCAATAAAGAGTTGATTAAATGAAGCGAATAAGGACAACAATCATCCTACCTATTCATCTCCCATAGTGCACATGTTAATTAAATTAATTAATATCCTCACTTAACCACCTCACCTAGCCACTTTACTCAATGACTTACACAAACCATATTAATGACCTAAGACCGAGTCTAAACCTATCCTAACTAACTAGGAATTTGTATAAACCTATAATTAACTCCTATTAACAAACCTACAAGGAATACTACTTATCTTACAACGATATATCACTTGAGACTCGTAGAAGGTTGGAGATCATGCCAAAAATAGCATCAATCTAGCTATTTTTGGCCAACCTAGATATTCCCGCCTTGATCGATGCAGCTTATATCTCAACCGATTTTTGGTCACCTAACCATTTCTCGTTAGGTTAAAGATGTTTTAATAAGCCTTTCATAGGTTGGTCAATTGATTCAGGATCTCATTTCTTCTAGAGACTTAGATCAATTAAATTTCTTAGCATTAAGGAAAAATAAGATACACGGAGCACTACTAACATCGATCACCATTCATCATCCTCTTCATGATCACATATTCACAACAAAGAGGCATGGAGGTATAAACTATCGTGGCACAAATACAACAACACTTTTATCTAGATCTCTACTGTTACCATCTTCATCACCTACATCCTCTAATCTATTTTCTAGTAAGTATTCAACATCTCTTCATTGAATCTCTAGTTTCTTTGTGTAGATTTATTTATTCATCTCTATAGTTTATTTCTCTCCACACCCATATACTTCCTCCCTTCCATCAACCCATCACCTGATCATACCTATACTTTCCACCCATTTTCACCCTCTCTTGATCATCTCTGAGTCTTTAAAACCATTTTACGACCCCACCCTCACCATTTCCAACCTCTCCATAACCACATGGAGTCTAAAAACTAATTCTAAAATAATTCTACTAATTGCCCCTACCGATACCGGTTAATGTGTGCTGAAATATTTCTCATACCAGTGAGCTATAACCCACTTCCTAAAAGCCTAGAACCACCTCTAATCATTATCGGACCTTACCTAGAGCACCGTGCACTGCACTGCAACTCAACACCAACCAATCAACCCTCTCGTTTTGACCTTAAACAACCTTTTGAATGACATTTCTTATTGTTTTGTATGAGATACCTAAATCATTTCAATTCCAATAGGATATTTACTTCATGTATGATTTAAATAACATTAATATTGTTATATAAAAGTGGATTGACAACTGTTCAAGAAGTATCATGCTTCCCGGATCTAGCTTCCGCTAGGAATTCCACTCATTATTTTGTTTAACTCTATTTAGTGGTATTGTTTTGAATTTATAGGTAGTTCCTCCTAGCCAAAAGGGAGCTCTCGCAATCAAATTGGATCAGGAAATTAGAACACACACACAACCTTCAACCAAAATAAAAAATAGGTATTCCTCATCATACCATCATCGGTCTACCTAACCATCGTCAATTATCTTCTTTTTTAGTCATTTCACCAAAAAACAACACTCACCACATTTTCTTTTCTTTTCGAGGTTGATTTTAAAGATCCAGGGTATGATGATGCTTCGAGGTTCCTCGAAGCATCATCATACCCCTGGATCTTTAAAATCACTATCATATTCATTTTTGTCTCATTTTCATCATTTATTTCCCCATTTGTAAATTTTTTGATTTCCTACATGAATTCTAGTATCGGTTAACATAGCTAGAATTGATCACCCTATCACCATCATTGGTTAAACCAACTACCGTTGGTACCTATTTGACCTATTTTTGCCTCCCAAATTGTTTTTCTCCTTTTCTTTTATTTTTTTGATTCATTTACGGAAAAAATATCACCAAGCCTATGCCAACTCATATGGTTTTGACATGTAGTCAAGCCAATTCCCTTGTATTCCACGCAAGCCTTCATCCACTCATGCCTATCCCACCACGCCACCTTCCTTTCATCCTGTCACCTATGGACCCTACTCAACCCATTATCATATGTACCAGTGACGAGGAGTTTTCAAGACTCCTTGACCAAAAACCTACTGCCTTACAACATTATCTCACCCGTTTCTCTACTTGGGATTCATCAGGATAATTGGTATACGAAATGCATGTGTCCATCCCCCATCCCTCTCCCCGACTTCCATGTCAGCTAGTACTAACTTGGATTTACCTTCTTCCACCTTACCACCTGTAGTATCCCTACTTGACCCCAAATCATCAATATCTCGAACATCTACAACATCGGTCACACTTTTGACGTTATTTTCTCCCATGGTGTCAACCATTCCTTCATCAGCCACCTTGAGCATAGCCTTGTCTGCACCCACCACCTCGTATATACCTATTGCATCGCAACCACCCATGGTGTCGAAAACCCATACCCCATTCCAAAACATCATCCTCTCCATCCCATAGTCCTCAACCTCCAATCACTACAAGGATCACTATATCCACTCCACCTACTTACACATATCACCAACAACCAACTATCTTGTCTATCACCTAGTCGGATATTTTCCACCTACATCTATTTCCCCTTGTATTTCTCATATTTGGCACCACCATATACTTTGGAAGTCCATCCACATCATACATTCATCATCAACCCCCTTATACTATAGGGGGTGCCCATTCATCACAACCTACCAATGACCTTATTAAAATGATGATGGAAAAGATGAAAACATTGGAAGCATTAATTTCTAGCTCTCACTCTTTTAACATATGATGAAATGTGCAATGACCCTATTCATCCATCTATTCCCATTCTTCCATACTATATGCATTAGGAAATGCTCAAATTCAACTCGTTCAACAACAAAGAGGACCCACCACAACATTTTTTTATTTTAAACATGGGTGTTATTTAATCACTTATGATGATGCTCTACTCTTATGGAAATTCCTAATGTCCTTAACAGACCCGCATTAGATTGGTATAATTGTTTACCCCGAAATTCCATTTATTCATTCAACCAAGTGGCTCAAGCCTTCTTAAACCATTTTTCGATCAATATCGTTAAGAAGGTCACCATGACCGATTTATACTCAACACGACGACAATATGACGATGAGTCTATCGCATTTTTTTCTCATTGGTGGAGCCGCATCAAGCAACTTTACATTCCAAACTCCCAAACTGAGCTTATAGCGTTATTCACTAGGGATTGTGCCAGGTACATATCACCAAATATCCAAGTCTAAACCTTTTGTACCTTTGATGAAGCATTCACCATGGCTATAAAACTTGAAATCCATACCATATAAGAGAAGAAAATTCAATTGTGTAACAAAAACATTACATTCAAGTCAAATGAGGCCTCTTCCTCTTCCAAACCACAAAATAACTATTCCAAAGCCAAAGGATCTGCCAACATAGTAGTTTTAAAAGTTGGCCCATCTCACCCATCCAATCAATCGAAACCTTCTTCTAACCTTTCTCTCATTTAAACTTTCTAGTTCAGCCAGAGCAAAAAATTACACTCCAATCGAGGAGCCTTATTCTTCAATATTAGAAAAATTCTAAAAGCTGGAGCAATTGCTCTACCACCCATCAAACCACATACTAGTTTTGAACTCCCGCTCATCCTATGCTTGCATGGTACAAGGAACATGACTATTACAACTATCATCGTGTTAAAGGCCATAGCGATGGTAATTGTATAACCTTCAAAAACATTGTCTAGGAAATGTTAGACAATGGAGATCTTGTCTTGGAAAACCCAAACACACTAGCTAATTAGAACTTGCATATCTTCAAGAATTCATTCCCTAACCATACCCCATCATCTAACCAAACCAACGAACCTTAATATAATGACAATAATTTCCATGAGGTCCATGTGATATTTGACATCGTAATGGCCCTTCCTCAATTTTCTCTTATCCCCTCCATCGAGGAGATTCTATCATGAGATCCTTTACCCAGAGAGGAGCCTATTTCATCTACTCCTTCACCCACAGAGGAATCCCCTTCATCTCCCCTTCACCCATGGAGGAGACCACAATATCTGCCGATGCCATTTCATCACTCCCCTCACAACCTAATGAAAACCTATATGGTGTTAACTCTCCCACCCACTGGAGAGTCATGCTCACCTCTCTCTCCACCAAAAGAGAAACCTACCTTATCCCACATGTTATCTCCCTACCATGGAGGATCCTTTAGAAGAACCACTTCATGTTAGTGACAATTCCCCATTAGCCTTCCATGATCCAGTTTATTTTCTCTCGGCCCTCTTACCTATAGAGTCTAAAGCTAACCAACTCCTATCTCACAGGATACTTTACAAGGATTACTACTAATTCAATGTCATCTCCTCTTATAACAGTGGAATTTTTATGCTTGGATAACCACTTGGATTATGTTGATAATTCCATGCTTTGGGGACGTCTCTGGCTACCCTTTTCAACCCAAATGCAAATATATCACTTCTTTATCCATTTTTAGATGACCAAATCAACCATGACCATGCCTATTGAAATAACCTCTTCTTCATCACCCTCACCTACATCCAAACCTTTACCAACAACCAAACTTGTTCCTATGCCTAAGAACCTACCTATATCTACACCTTCCCCTACGTCCAGAGCCATCACCACATTGGGTGTCATGCCGACATCAAGCCTAGTCCACCCTCCTATCAAATTGGACTTAGCCACATCTTCACAAACCCACACAAAAACTATTCCTCCACCTAAAAGGAAGACCCAACCTTCTAGGCCACATACACTGGTTTCACCCACTACTCCTCTATCACCTTCACCACTTGCCCTCCATCCTAGGACCTCACCCATCGACCTTGGCCAAGAAACCTCCTATCCAAGGAAAACCAAAAGCACAACAACCCGCCTCTTCATCACGACCTTTTCACACCCAACTTACCTGCACAGGGCACACCTTCACCGTTATCCATATATTTCTTACCACCTATACCCCCACCACCTACAATAACCTCATCAGTACCTATGAAATTTCCTTCTCTTTAACCCATACCTTCCACCTTGCCTCTACCAACAACCTTCACCGTGCCTCCTTTATCACCTTGGCTAACTCATCCTCTTCCACCATCTTCCTTCCCTTCCACATCACATACTCCTTCCTCACCTTTACCCAGGAAGGTGTAACCAAAATTGAAAAACCCACTACCCTCTAAAGTAGTAGTTAAGCCTACAACACCTTCTATCACTAGTTCATCTACTACACCTTTACCCAAGAAGGTACAACCCAAATCTAAAACAATACCACCTACCAAACTAGTGGTCAAACCCATTTCACATCCAATTCCACCTCTCGTGGTGCCTCTCCCACCAAAATCACCCACACTTCAATCTAGACCCACACTCACCTCACATTGTGATCCATTGGCAGGGTCTTACGCCAACATTCTAGCTAACCTTTTAGAGACCTCTATCATCACATTTCCACCCCTTAGACCTTATGACCCACTCAAACCCAAACCAAAAGGGTTTGACAATAATAAAATTTACACCTACCATCATGTGTCATGGCATGATGTAGAAAGTTGTAAGGCTCTTAAAATTATTCTCCTTCAACTGTGTCCTCTTGAAGAAAAATTTGACGATGATGATATTTTAGATGAGGACCTTGTTCCACCTTCACCTATCACCACACGTCCTAATCCTTTACCTATTTAGTGACCTGCATCTCCACCTCCATAACCTTTTTATCCACCTCCAACATTCGAGATCAACATGGTATGCATAAGAGAGCTATCCAAAACCCCACAAATATTTCAAAGCATCCAAATTATTTCAAAAAAACTCTTTTCTTCATTCTATTATCCATCCTATCGCTACACATATCATGACTCAACTTCTCCTTCACCCCATATCAATATGGTTAACATTGTCACTCTCGCACCCAAAAGAAAAAGGAAAGGAGAAAGTAACTAGTTCATCTTCCAATCTTGTGCCCAATATACCATTCTCACCCACACTAAGAATTACCATTTGGGGACCCACATACCCTATTTATGACAAGATCCCCCATCATACAATGATAAAAAAATTACACCAATCCCCTCTAAAAATTTCTTTGTATGATCTTGTCTAAACTTTTGAATCCATCAACAGCCCTCATAAAGATTATGCAATCCATTGAGGTTTTACCTAATGACCCTATGCCTGTGGCCTCCATTATCACCCCTCACCATGTGGCTTTTCTCACCAATTCATCCCCTTCCTCTACACCTACCACTACTCACCCAAGTAGTTACCCTCGGTTTCTCGACGATGAGATTATACCTCTCCAATCGATGATCCCGATCTCACCATTTTAATTTTGGTTTACATTAATAATATACACATTTGACATGTTATGATCAATGGTGGTACCAAATCAACATCATCTCCTCCCATGCATATAACCAAATGTGCATCCCTACTAATTACATGCATAATAACCCAATTATGCTACATTCATTCAATGATGCCATCACTTCCACCCTCGACACCATCAACATCCATGTTTGTGTGGTCCCCGTACCATTATGAAATTGTTCTATGTCTTAGAGGGGGAGTTCCAAAGACACCTCCCATTACTTGTCTAACCTTGGATCCATGTCATGGGTTGTGTCCCTTCAACCTTACATTGCTGTGTAAAATTTGAACATGAAGGACATAACTATACCATTCCAACTAACCCATCACCATTCAAAACCTGTAACATGTTATACCAACCTAATGATGTCCTTGTACCAGTTAAGGCATCTACCACCACTTTCCCACTTCTCCTTCACCCATAACCCCATCCACCAATGTTGCCGCTACCTCTCCCACACCTAAATCCTCTATTTGCATTGTTGTTATAGCCTCTGCCGAGATGACCCATCCACTAACCCATCTACTTCTCAACCAACCAATGCTTCTTCTTCATAATCACCTAGTGATTCATCTATTCCTACTACCCATATACCAACTACCGATCCCTTAGAAGGTGTTTTTCAATGTCTCACTCTAGGGGAGTATCACCTATACAACATCGACACATTACTTACTCCTCAAGAGTATGGTAACCTTTGCCAACATACTCACTATGATCACCGCATAGGCAAGGTTTTCCCTTATGGCCATCCTTACCTTCATACCAACTTAACATATGGGGGACTTGATACTTATACCTACTCACCCAAGCCACGTTCCTAAATGTAACCATTTTCATGTTACCTCCAATCGCTCACCAACCACTGCTTCACCCACACTTTCCTCCACCATTGTGCATGGAAAGGTTTTGGCTTTGGGTTCTTCAAACATGGCCTCCATAGTTTCATCTACGCATACAACTACTAAACACAAAGTCCGCATTGATGAATATTGGCTTTTTCAAACCATCTTCCAAGAAATCCCATGTCGAACTCAATGAGGAAGACAAACCTTCCCCACCTCATTCACAAACTTTACCACCTTTACCTAAGGATTCTATGGATTTAGAATCCATTCCTCCTAACTTTTTCTTTCATGAACACCATTTATTTGGGACCTATGACTTATCAACGAGATGGTGAGGCTCCCTCTTCTCTTTCCTTCCTATATCTTGACATGATTGAGGATGATATGCCTTGTATTAATATCATTTAATGTCGGGACGGTGAGTCTATTCTCACCTACCTTGGTGTGGAAGATTCTTATATTACCCAAGCGTCGCCTTCTAAGACACAAACCATGTTAAATGAATCAACCATCAAAATCAATATTAACACTCGTGATGACGTGCACATTCTAAAGATAAGCCAATATTTATATGCCACTTAATAGGAAGCTTTTACTTCTTTCCTCTGGGATCATAACAACACTTTTGATTTCTCCTATGCTTATATGCGTGGTATTGACCCAAAAATTGTCGTCCATAATATCATAATTATTCTTGAAGCCAAACTCATAAACGAAGCTATAGAAAATACATCCTCACATTCCCTTCTTGTCAAAGAAGAACTCGAATGCCTTCTTTCGGTTTCCTTCATCCTACCCATTGATTATCCCCAATGGATCTCTAACATTGTTCTATCACAAAAGTAATAGGGGACTCTAATTTGCATGGATTTCCATGACCTTAAACTATCTTGACCTAAAGATGACTTCCCTCTATCTATTATTGACCAATTAGTTGATCTTACCGCCGGCCATGAGGTGTTACCACTCATGGATGGTTTCTCGAGTTATAAACAAATATTACTCACCCCATAAGATCAACACAAAATCACCTTCATCACTCCTTAGGGATCCTTCTACTATCAAGTCATACCCTTTGACCTTAAAAATACTTGTGCTACATATCAGCGAGCTATGACTTATATCTTTTATGACATCATGTATCACATATTGGAATATTACATTGATGATCTCCTTATAAAATCTAAACATCGAGATGAACACCTTACAATCCTTAAGGTCATCTTTAATTGTCTCATCAAGTATTGTGTTTGCCTTAAACCTAAAAAGTGTTTCTTCATTGTTCTCTCTGGAAAAATCCTTGGTTTTATCATTTCTTTGCGTGGCATAAAAGTCGATCCAGCTAAAATCAAGGCTATTCTAGAAATGCCTCCACCTACTAACCTTCATCAACTTCATAGTTTGCAAGGCAAGTTGTAATCTTTTCATTGATTTATTTTTCAAATTTTCAACCATTGCCACCCATTTCATCGTCTCCTCAAAAGGATGACTCCTTCAAATGGGATGATGTATTCCACAAAACCTTTGAGGCCTTAAAACAATACCTCCTCCAACCACCTGTGCTCATTCATCCTAAGGATGACCAACCATTTACCTTTACATTTTTGCTCACGATCATTCCTTGGGTGCCATGCTCGCTCATCACGATTATAAACACAGGAGCAAGAGGTTTATTATATAAGTCATACGCTTTTGTAGTACGAAACTAGATACACCCATGCTAAAAACTCTTCTTATCCTTATTTTTTCATCACCACTAAGCTTCAACATTACCTACTCAACCACAAAACCTTTTTGTCACCAATAATGACCCCTTACATTACATGTACACCAATCCCTACCAACATAGACATGTTACATGTTGGCTCATGCTTCTTGGAGACCTAGACCTTGAATTTACTCATCAAAAATATTTCAAAGGTAAAACCATCACTGACCAACTTGTAGATGAAGATATAATTTACTAGATGACCTTATTATTTGATGGTTCCAAATGTCAGCGTGGGGGTGGTGCAACCTAGTCATCCTCATTCCTATTGATGGTGAGCCTATGAAATTATATGTCAAACTAGATTTTGATTGTACTAACAATATCACCAAATATGAAGCACTTTTCTTAGGTCTTCAAGCTGTCATTGCCTTAGATGTTAAATCAATTAATATCTTTGGCGATTCTCAACTGATCATAAATCAAGTCAATTGTATATACCAGTGCTGTAAAAAAATACTTTAAAAGTATAAACATCATGTTGACATAATTTTGACTACCTTTGACTGTTATGAAATTCAAACCACCCCACGTTCTACTACAAAATTTGCGTGTTCTAGACAACTTGTACCTACCCCAAATTGTAAGGTATTGTACTACGAACAACGTGACACGTGCCCCAATGATGATACAGTCTCCTTTTCAAGGTGTTCGGGATCCATAAAATCTCTCAAGTGTGTGTTAACATCTCGCATGCCCCAAAAGCCCCTTTATTTTTCCTTTTCCCCTCTTTTCTTAGCCTTTTCTCTTCATTGACAAAACTTGCTGCCCTGCTTTTTGGTGGCGGTCTCGTGACCTTGCCTACCCCGAAGCAGGCGGTGGTCCTAGAATTTGGCCATGAGCTCAAGGCGGTCGGTCCTTTACGCATTTTTCGAAAGCTCTTTTAACACGACTCATGTAAATTCAACATTTTACCATTTCTTTCACCACCATAAAAATAAATCTTGCATTTATGATTCTAGTTCCCTATAATAGTGTTTTGCCATTGTTTATAGTTTAAGAGTTCTATTTGGCTTTTACCTTGGGTAAATGCAAATGCTATAAATGGTTGGCTTGTGCTCAAGAAAATGGCCCCTCATTCACTTCTCATCTTCTCATTTTTAGTAATTCAGTCTTTTATTTTGCTAAGGATTCATAGTTTAGTTCATTACATGCTTAGTTAGCATTGTTTCTTACCTGGTAAGCCACATATCCATCTTGTGCAAGCAATGTTGTTATTTCATCCAATCCATTGGAGTAGAATAGCTTAGGAAGCCATTAAAGTTACAAGTTTTGCTCCTCAAATAGGATAGTTTCAAGTTCTGGATGCTTTATGTTGCATGACTCACAATTCAAATCCCGCTAGGAATTGCATAAGCCAAGCTCGTACTCTTGTGCTATCCCTCTCCTACTCGCATTGTATTCGGTGTGTATTTCTCGAGCTGCCTTTATCCCAAAGTATCTACAAAGATGCTAGCATTACATGCTTTTCGGATCCATGTGAACACGAAGGAATGAGGAGATCACACCGAGGGGACAAGATCACACACACCATCGGATTTGCCAGCTTTCTTTAAAATCCAAGATCTAGCTTTCAAAGTTCTAGTTAGAATCATATCAAATAGAGTAGTTAATTGCTTTATTTTAGTAAATTCTATTCTTGATATTGCTAGGGAAGTTGTGGAGATTGATAGTTTCTAAGAAACTATGATTCACTCCTCACTTAGAGCGAGGTAGGATCGAGAATCTTGCTAATAGATTAGATGAGCTATTTTATTTTTTAGAATAGATCTACAAATTGCATTGAATAATAAATAGCTACACTCGGTTATTTTTTTTGTTTTAAATTATTATTTTAGTTGTCTTTCTAGATATTTTAAATAGTTGTTTTCTTAAATTCATAAATTTCATCAGAAAACACAAAAAAATACCAGAGAAGTTATATATCTTGGATATACTTCACATAGGTAAATTTTATTTTACTTGTAGTTCACTTTACTTTGTTGCTTTTGTATGATAATCATGGGACCTAGAGAGCCCAAGGAATACATATTTGAGCCAATTGTGCCCCAGCCCATTCTCATCATGGTAATAATTGATATAGATCAAAATATTAGGATTCTGATAAAGTCTTCCGAACAATGGTAAGCTTGCATCAAATCAATTCTCGATTGAGCGGACTAAACATAGAAGACGACCAATGCACACACATTTTGGTCGAATCAGCCAAACTACCTTACCCTAGGCAAACATTCATATGATTTAGAAGGGTTCGAAGAGAACAAACCTTTGGTTGTGATCCTTTGGTCCCATAGCCTTTGTAGGAGACACTCTTCTAGATATAGATACTCGGCCTAGGAATCACAGGTTGCCTGCAAACTGTAGGGTATTATTAGAAAATCACACAATTATTGATCTAAATATAGAAGATGAGAAAGCATATGATTACTTTGGATATTAGGGATTAGGACTTGATTTCACGCATGACCATTAAACGGTCCACACCTACTAAGAGTCTATTTTGTGACCCACAAATCCCGCACCCAACAAATCCTAGGAGAATTAGACATAGACATTGGCCTACGCACACTAGTATTCCAGACTACTCCACTTCCACCTATCATCATCGAACAATTATCCTTCTTTGACACAACACTAACAAAGCTAGGGAATTCTAGACTAGGCCAAAAATTGTCCACTCTTTGATGACTATTTTTACCATCCACCATATGACCTTTGTCATGGTTCCAAATGTCACGAAACTATCCCGGGTCATTTTCCATGTATTCCAACACCCATAGATCAAATCACACTGAGCTCGATATTGATTGGAGCCTTTGAAAGTCATCTTTGTTGATCGATCTATCACACCACCCAATTAGGAGGGCTTTCTTTGCTTTAGATTCACAAGTTCCTTAGTGCGCATCAATTAGACATTAGATTGCCTAACTAGTTTATCTGTATCTCACACATATTCCATCCCCATGTCTATCTCGATGACCTCGGAAGGTCATGCGAGGAAGAGTCACTTGTAGATTCCTTTGACGCTCGTTTGTCAAACTTTTCCATCATAAATTTACAACCACCATGCCTGTCTTGCATCTCAAATACTCACTTCTCCTTCCGACTCAAAAATATTTTTGGCAATACAGAGGTTGCAATCACCTTCTTATTTATTCGAGACGTCAACCTCATCATAACCATTAAACCTAAGCCATATGACCTTTGGTATAAGAAGTTTGCGGACTACCTTTCCCTTTCAATTCTACCTCTGAACCTTACTTTAATGAATGGACAATGAGCCTTTTCAAAAGTGCCTCTTGCTATGTCATCATGGGTGTTATTCTTTAGAAATGTGGCTTTGAAAATATCCTCTTACGATACCTAACAAGTTTTGAAATTCCCTACACCATCAAGGAAGTTCATGATGGAATTTGTGGAGGTCACTTTAGTGGTTTAGCTATCGCTAAACGCATTCTCCTCCTAAGGTATTATTGTCCTACCTTAAACCGTGATTGTTGTGATTATGTAAAACATTGTGTGAAGTGTCGCAAACATATTAATCTTCATCACATGCCTAGTCACACCTTACAGGGTTACACAAGACCTTTGGCCTTTCTCTCTCAATGGGGTTTAAATATTTTAAGAGAGAGAAATCCTCATTCTTCCCAACGTCATCAATGGATTATTACCGCTACTGAATACTAAACTAAATGGTTAGAATACATACATCTTATTTCTATAAAAGCTAAGAAAATATGTGAATTAATCAACCATCACATCATTTGTCTCTTTGGTGTTCCTCATTGTCTCATCACTGATAATGGAAAAACAGTTCAAAAACAAAACCCTATGGAAAATTTGTGTCACCTTAGACATTCAACTCAATTTTTATTCACCTTACTACCCTCAAACAAATGGCCAAGCTGAATCAACCAAAAAAACCTTAAATAAAATTCTTATGAAATTTGTTGATGATACTGGAAAGGATTGGCATACACATATTCATTTTTCCTTATGGTCTTATCACACTAGTATTCATACTTCAACTTCTGCCACACCTTTCTCTCTAATCTACGATACAAGAGGATGTTCTCCCTCTTGAAGTCCGATTTATCTCTTCATATCTCACTTAAAAAGATTCTTAACGATGATGAATTGCACCAAGATCATTTGGCATAACTTGAGTTATTAGATGAGTGTCGTCTCAATCTCTCGACCATCTCTAGATCTACCAAAATTTTATCAAACATGCCTATGATAAACATGTCCATGAATGAACCTTCTATGTTAGTGACCTTGTTCAAGGAAAATCAACATGTAACAAAATAAGAGAAAAGTAAATGGGGAAAATTTTCTCCTAATTGGCTTGGACCGTATATTGTTACTCATACATATGGATCATGTGCTTATCATTTGTCTTCACTCGAAGGTAAACTGAACTTGATCCCCTCAATGCTTTGCATCTTCAACCATTCTATTGTTGAATCAATTCCTATATCACCTTTTATCCATTAAGCACTTGTCCCTTGAGCACCATTCACCTTCCGCTTACCTATTTTAAGGAGAAATAACTAAACAAGAATCATGTGATTACCCATCACCTTTTAAGCCTTATCTTCAATATGAGTACCACGACTCTACTCATGGTGTGATTCTCATGGATACTTTTTATCTTTTTCAAGATGGAATCCCATGGTCATTCATCACTTAAACCCTCTCTTTCATAGTTAGCCTCTGTGTGCTATGGTTTTGTCTCGTAACACAAGAGCCTATCGGTCTCTATAGTCTTGTCCATGACCTAAAAGTCCAAAGCAAAACAATTTCAAAAGTAAAATGGGATTCAACTCCTTGAGTCAAAATTCTAGCAAAAATATGACTCCCTCAAAAAGGACATCTATTCTCTTTATCTCACTGCTATAAATAGACTACTCCCTTAAAGGAAAACTATACAAAGCTAGCCATACTATACATAGTCTATCATAAAAAGAAGACTATTCTTGTAAAAAATAAAATAAAATATTTTGAAGCTTCCCGCATCAATCAGCTTCACAAATACCTCAAGGAGAAAATCTACTCATCCCACATAGACTTCCCACATCAATCATTCTATCAAAACAAAAACAAAAGAAAATAAAAAAGGAAAAGATTAAATTTTTCATCATGGACTTTCCTATTTTTATCTTGGATCTCTTATCAAATAGGCATGTTGTCTCACACTAGGTTATGATAAAACCAACCTGATTTCACCTTATCATCTTTTTCACCCTATTTTTCTACTTGCTTAAGGGACATGCCACAAATGTGAAATTTTGTGATCATGTGAATTTCTTCACCCTTTGAATAGTCAATCAGGAAATGACGCTTTTAGGGTCCTACGTTCATAAGCCCAACTTTGGTAGGGTAGAATTTTTATGGTTCTTACCAATTAGGTGGCTCTTTTGGTCACCTCTTACCCTTCACCTTCTTCATTACTTGTTGATTATCATATATCGGACTAGACCATCTACACCTACATTTTAAGAATTCCTCTTTCACCAACATCACCATGCCTAACTGACCCAAACTCAACCATACCTAACTGACCCAAACTCAACCATACCTAAAATCACCTAAACTCAACCATTCCTAACTGACCTAAACTCAACCATGACTAAATGAAATAGAATCAAAACATGCCTAAAACCTACTGACCATTCATCTATCCTCATCATATTCTTCCCTAGCTTACGGGAGAGATACATTAGTCTCGAGGCCCCTTTTTACCGGGGTTATGTAGGCAACACTCCAAGGCATGGGGCCCCTTTTCACCGAGGCTATGTAGGTAACACTCCAAGGGCATGGGGCCCTTGGAGGTTAGCTCGGCCACTCTTTACCCTAACCTATTTTCCCCCATTTTCCTATTCACATTCTACCTTAGTTTCCATTTTCTACAACACTTGGAAATTAATACAAACATGCATACCTACCATTTCATCACATCATACATCAATCAGTTCACCATTCCATGATATCAAATATTTGGAAGTTTAAACCATAACATAAATATACATCATCATTTATTTTCCATACTACCAATAACATGGAAATTAAATCAAACCCAACAACATGACCAAATCATACCTAACTGACCTAAAACTCCACCATGCCTAAATGACCTAGACTCCACCATGCCTAACTCACCTAGATTCCACCATGCCTAACTCACCTAGACTCCATCATGCCTACATGACTTAACTCCACCATGCCTAACTCACCTAGATTCCATCATGCCTACATGACCTAACTTCACCATGCCTAACTCACCTAGATTTCATCATGTCTACATGACCTAACTCCACCATGCCTAACTCACCTAGATTTCATCATGTCTACATGACCTAACTCCACCATGCCTAACTCACCTAAACTCTATCATTCCTACATGACATCAACTCAATCATTCCTAACTCACCTAGACTCCATCATGCCTACATGACCTCGACTCAATCATGCCTAATTCACCTAGTTTCCATCAATACACAATAACAATGGAAATTAAAAACATAGATACATCATCCATACAATAAATATCATCATCTATATAACTAGGAAATTTTTTGTGTATCAATACACATATACACAGATACAAATACATACAAGTATCTCAAATCACTCAGATACAACCTCACTATCTTTGGCACATAGGTTGGTATAAAAATCAAAATCACAAAACTCTCATATATAGCCTCACTATCTTCAGCACACAAGCTGGTATATATATCAAAATCTCAAAAATAATAATCATACCAAGTGGCTAATCATCACCCACCTCATATCCTTCGGGCAGTCTCACCTGTCTCCTCCTCCCGACCTATCTAGCTGCCCTACCAACATCTCTCCACCCTCCATGGGTCTCGATCTAATCTCCACCTAGCCCTCAGTTGGGCCTGGCCTATGTGAACTAGTAGCCTCACCCTACCCACAAGCCTAAATTACCTATACATTTCCTTAATCATGTTTAGGGACTTGTTATTTACCTATACCACGGTCTTACCCATGCCATGACCTATATATGCTGACCATAACTACCTTTTGTGACATTTGAAATCATGTAATCGATATACCTTACGATGATGTTACCTCTCCTGTGGTTTAGCCTAATGACCTTACCTTGCCTATTATTGTGTTGTTTATCCTAACCAAACCTTTGTTGTCTTTGGATCATACCTAAAAATCCTACACCTAACCAAAGTTGTGTTTCTCGACCATATCATATACCCTATATACCTAAATCAATTCAACCTCATTTGGATAAACCTATCAACCTTGGATGATGTAGAGTTTGCATGCTCTTCTACCTAGTACCGTGTTGCATTCTATACATGTGCGTACATTTGATTACCATTACCTATTACCCTATTTGACCATCACCCATTACCCGAAGTGCCCATAGCATTACCCATAACCCACCTACCTTAACTTTATTCACTCACACATTTATCAAACCACTCACTGACTTTGTCTAACACCTCATTAGTTCCTAGTTTAAGGGGGATTACCTCCATCCACACTTAGGGAAATATAACCTTTAGCCCTACTTGGGAAATATAACCTCCATTCACACCTGGAACACTAATTTCCTATTTTTGTCGGCGTACACTTATAACTACAAGCTACGTAATAAAAAAGAGAAAATGTAGACACCAAAATTTGGTCATACTCTCCTTTAAACCCATGTTAATTAAATTAATCATATCCTACCTATTGATATCCCATAGTGCACATGTTAATTAAATTAATTATTGTAATTGAATTAATTAATATCCTCATTTAACCACCTCACCTAGCCACCTCACTCAATGACTTACTCAAACCTCATTAATGACCTAAGACCAAGTCTAAACCTATCCTAACTAACTAGGACTTAGTCTAAACCTAGAATTAACTCCTATTAACAAACCTAAAAGGAATCCTACTTATATTGCTATGATTTATCACTCAAGACTTGGCAGAAGGTTGGAGATCACACCAAAAATAGCAACAATCTTGCTATTTTTGGCCAACCTAGATATTCCCACCTTGATCGACGTTGGTTATATTTCAACTGATGTTGGCTACCTAACTACTACCGGTTAGGTTAAATACGTTTCCAAAAGCATTTTCCCAGGTTTTTCAATTGATTCAAGATCTCATTTCTTCTAGAGACTTGGAGCACTTAAATTTCTTTAGCACTCAGGAAAAAGAAGACACGCGGGAGCACTACTAACATCAACCACCATTCATCATCCTCTTCATGATTATTAATTCACAACAAAGAGGCACAAAACTTTGAACTACCGCAACAAGAATAAAACCACACTTCTCTCTGGATCTTTACTATCACCATCTTCATCACTTACATTCTCCAATCTATTTTCTAGTAAGTATTCAACATCTCTTCATTGAATCTCTAGTTTCTTTGTGTATATTTATTTATTCATCTTTGTAGTGTATTTATCTCCACACCCATATACTTCCTCCCTTACATCAACCCATCACTTGATTATACCTAGACTTTCCACCCATTTTCACCCTCTCCTAATCATCTCCAAATCTTCAGAACAATTTTATGACCTCACCCACACCATTTCCAACCTTTGTACAATCACATGGAGTCTAAAAAATCAATTCTTATAGATTTCTACTAATTTCCCCTACCAACACCAGTTTTCCAAGCGATATCGGTCATTTAGCCTAACCGCATTAGTCATTTAACCGACGCTAGTTACTAGTTACGCAACATAGCTTAGACCAAAGGTGAGCTAGTACCCACTTCCTACTAGCCCAAAACCACCTCTAATCCTTACCAAACCTTACCCAAAGCCTGTACCATACCTGTAACTCAACACCAACTAATCAACCCTCTCGTTTTGACCTTAAACAACCTTTTGAATGACCTTTCTTATTGTTTTGTATGAGATACCTAAATCATTTCAATTCTAATAGGATCTTTACTTCATGTATGATTTAACTAGCATTAATATTGTTATATAAAAGTAGATTAACATCATGTTCGGGGTATCATGCTTCTCGGATCTAGCTTCCGCTACGCAAAGACACTCATTTTTTTGTTTAACTCTATTTGGTGGTATTGTTTTGCATTTACAGGTAGTTCCTCCTAGCCAAAAGGAGATCTTACAATCAACTTGGATCAGGAAATCAGAACACATGCACAACCTTCAACCGACATCACAAACATGTATTCCTCCTTGGCCTACTACCCTTATCTGTTTCATTAATTTTCTAAGAATATGGTGAAAAATTTAGACATAATCTGAATCTAATTCTTGTCTGGTTAATCTTATTATAGTTATTGTTTAGTTTATTTATTATGATTCTCTAATATATAAATATGGATTACGAACTATGGAATGTTTATGACTAGTTATGAGTCTACAATATGTTTAAACATCATCATGCTAACATTCAGTATAAGTAACTTTAAAGAGGGACCTGGTGCCCTTGCGTGCTTTGAGTGAGTGCTTAGATTTAGCTAAGTGATGTGCCAATGTGCTTGGGTTATTCACAGTAGATTCTAGGCTACATCATTGGTTCTATTGCCGAATCTCTTTTCCAGTTGTTTTTTCAAAATGTTTCTGATGAAGAGATATTGTTTGACCTTATCAAGTGTTGAGGAGTGGATAGTAGATCTAGAATAAGAATACGCTTGGAGATTCGACACTAGATCTGAGTTTGACACGTGCATGTCGGTGGAGTAGAACTTGTATGAATGTTTATATGAGATTTTATTTGCTATCTTTCAGATAGAGCTGTATGAGTGGCTGGTTGCATATGCGTCTAAAAGGAATTGAAGTTTTTGCACACTTTTTTGGACACAGGAAAAATTTCAGGCCCTCTATGATGCTGATCTGATTTGGATGCACGTTGTGGACACTTGGTTCCATGGTGTTCTAAATATATAAATTTTGGAGTACTCAATTTCCACTTATTCTTTCCTAGAGGTATATGAGTTTCATTTTTTCATTATCCCAGGGGAACCTATCTACAAGGCATTCCACTGGTGATCAAAGTCTTGATGGTAACCTTAAATTTGGAAGAGAAGCATATGGCTAGATAAACCCCACCACGCATGGGGGCATGAGCAATTTTGGTGAAATATGGTAGACTAGTGGCGAGAGAGGAAAAGGGAATAAAGGAATCTCAAGTTTAATGAGGTGCATGAGAGGGATTTAGAGAAGAAATGCAAGGTTGTAGAATGGATGGTGTTGTGGAGAGAGATGGATCAAGAAGGATTTAGAACTCATGCAGAGGACTTAGAGCTAGAGAATTTGGAACTTCCCCATTTGGGTAAGCATGATAAATAACCCTCCTCTGCCTCTTATGAGAGCACACCAACAGAGACAACATGGGTCGTAGTTGCTCATTTGAACCTACATGGTGACCTAGCCATTGCGCTTAGTTTTCTCGTTTCTAGTAAAACTAGTAGTCAGTAAGATAGTTTGGGTGGTAAAATAATAGGAGTGAATCAAATAGCAAGTACATATATGGCTAGGAAGACATCTTCCTTGTTATTTGGAGGTACCTTTTTAGGTGTGTCGTCGAAACAAAACTCAGTGCATAGAATTTTAGACTCACCTCTGGGAATAGTACCACCTCATAGACTGTAGGAGTTTAGTTTAGTACCACTTTGTTGGGGCACAGGAATTATATTCTCTAGTTCACTTCCTTATATAGGTGGAGGATCAAGTGGAACATGTGGATCTAGTTACTCGTGGATCTAGTGGGTCTAGAGGCATAGGTAACACATGAGGTTACGGATCTATTGGGTATGGTCCTCACCAACCCCCAAATTTTACATGGATATGTCACTTTGTCTTCTAAAGTATAGGGGAATAGAATATGTTGCTAAGAATTTGAACATGTGTGAGATACTATGGCATGTAAAAGGGATCATGCTTTCTAAGTGCAAGGTAAGTCATTTTGTAACTATGTTGTAGGGACGAGAGCATAATTGGTACAGAAGTATGACCCTAATCGACTTGTGTAGATTATAAAATGTTACAAGATGATTTCCTTAAGGAATTTTATATCCCTAAGTTCGAGCAGAAGATTATAAGTGCACTCAAGGATATGAAGCAAGGCACTACTAAGAGTGTTTGGGAATATGATGCCCATTTCAGAATTCTTTTTCAAAAATTTCTTATGATGTCCATGCAAGCCAACATGCACATTGGTTTATCAAAGGATTGATCACACCTTTTAAGAGGGTGATGTCACCTAAGACATATACAGATCCACGAAAAGTACTTGAAGCAACATTGTGAGCTGAGGAAGTTGTAAGTATAGACACTAGAGAGAGCTCATTCCTAGAAGCTCAAATTACATCTATGAAAAATAAGTTGGAGAAACTATCGGCCAATTCCATGCACGAGATGCACACTATGATTTTGTGTATAGATTGTGAAGTAGAGGGGCACACTAAGGATAGTTGTCCCCATAGATCAATGCACTCATTATTGTTAGACTATGAGATATGTCATTTAGACCATGATGCAAGTCATTGCCCATTATTACAATGTGTGATAAGGAAGAATGTATCTTGCTATTTGTAATATTTTCCTATCCACACCTCACAATATCAAAGACTACAAGTTGATTGATCGATCCATGATTCCATTGATATTGGTGTATAATAGATAGGAGTTTTAGATAATTCTAAAGGTAAAAGTGAGTACCATGATCATGAGCACACTCAAGGGTGCTACTGATCGAATGAAGGGCAATTTGAAGGAGGTCATGGTAGAGGTCAGGGATATTGTGGTGGATTTAGGGGTTGAGGCCATGGTGGTGGATGAGGTGAGTTTCCTTTTGGAACATGTTATACATGTGGATCTCCTTACCACTACAGGTGTAAATGTCCTCATAATATTACTTGTTCTTTTTGTGAAAATAATCATAACTATGAAGAGTGCCTAGAGTTATATGAGCATTTTATAAAGAAACGTAAATAGCGAGAATAAGGGTGCGGGGATGGTTAAAATACAACATGCCATGGAAAACCAATGGATTATAAAGTTGGCACCAGATCCTAAGGTAGTACCTATGAAAATTACTACATGCGCTTAAGTTGTGCTTGCCGAGAGAAGCATTGCAACAACAAATCCTACCATTACTAGAGAGGAGGTCTTACATGCAGGATACCCACATCCTACACATCGAAGGAGGTTTATCAGAAACCATGGAGGTGCTCAGAAATCTTCAAAGTGAAATACAATGTTTAAAGGAATAGTCACAAAAGTTAGAGAAAAATAAGGTAGTAGAGACGGTCCAGTCAGATGTTGATTATTTGAAAGAGGTATGTAAGATGTTGTGCCAGGAGAATATTCTTCCATTACTCGGGAATTGGTTAAAGGAAACATTCCGTATATAGGTATTGAGAATGGACAACAAATCTTGCATGTTAATATCCCTCCTCATAGCTTAGATGATGATCACACTTGAATGTTATTATGGATGGGTGGATTTTGAGAAATATATTGATTGACACGGAGTGCGGAAGTTAATGTGCTTACTTTAGATGCATGGGTGTAGATGGATAGACCTCTATTACATCCATCCTCTAATGTATTATTTATGGAAAATAAAACTAAGACCACTCCAATAGGAGTTTTAAAGGATGCATCCATTACTATACAAGTAGCCAAGTTCACCGAGGACTTTGAGGTATTAACACTTGCGAAGGTAGACAACTTCCCAACTCTACTTGGGAACCCTTGGTGTTATGCAAATAATGTTGATCTACAGATTCAAAAGGGGTCTATCAAATTTGATAATAAGGAATAATGAGTTATTATCCCTTTAACAGATGGGAAATCTACACCTTATGTTGAACCTTTGAGTGAGGAAGACCCAAATAAAATTTATATGTGCATAATTCAAGATCCGTAAGTACTTGAGCCATCTAAGGAAGGAATCTTCAAGTGGGATGATGAATAGTCCATTATTGATACTACAATTATTTCTTGTGATAATTAGGTGCATGACACCTATAATATGGTTGGTGGTAAAGTAAGAAGTGCATCTGTGTGAGGAGGTAGACCTTGCTGTCTTAGGAGGATAAGTAACAACCTTGTACCCAAGTACATTGGCAAAGGAGATCCTGAAGTATTCATGTGTGCCATGGAAGAGAAGTGGAAGGATAAAATTGAAAGAAGAAATATGTTAGTATATACCCTATGTGGGATAGAAGTGAGCTAGTGGATGGTTCATAGGGATAATCTCATAGAATGGAATGAAGTGAAAATTACTCTAACAACCTGGTTTCTTAGGAGAAATGTGCCTACTCAAATCTACACATATCATGGTAATCATCCTATTCAACACCACATTTAGCAGTGTGAAAGACTTTAGATAGAGGGGTAGGAATATTTACCACCTTCAATGTGGGTGCACAAACTTTATTTAACTTTATGCAGATGTGCATGTGTTTGGTATGTTTATGTAGAGCTGCATAGGGAGACTAGAAATTGGCAAGACTTGACTGCATGAATGATCTAGAATTTTGACTACTTCTCCACTAAACCTCCGGTGAAAGAGGCATTATGAGTTATGGAGTGATTGACTATGGGAGACAGTGTAAAGGCTGAAGAACTCATTTAGGAGTTATTTGGTGAGGTAGACCTAAGAGCACATTTTGATGAAGTAGATGAGACAAATGCCAAACTACTTGAGTGTGTTTTCCTTGAGAAGGAGAAAGGAAAGATGGTCTACATAGTGGATGAGGAAGAAGTAGAAAATTGGACATAGATCATTCAAAGGGTATGCACTAGGTCTTAGACAGTGTGGATAAGGAGGCACATTCCTATCATGAACCTATGAAGACCAAGAAAGTGAACATTAGCATGGATGTTGAGCCTAAGGAGGCCATAATTGGATACTATTGGTCCGATTCTCGAGGTGGCTAAGATAATTGAGTTACTACATAATTTCCAGGACTTATTTCCTAGAGTCTACCATGAGTTAAAGGTAGTGCATGAGTATTTGGGTGAGATGAAGATTAAGTTAAATGAAGGTACACACCTGGTTAGGAAGAGACCTTATAAGATGAACCCTAACCTACGCATAAATTTTAAATAACAAATTAACAAGATGTTGAAGTTTGGCATCATTAAGCCCCTAGAAGAGTCAAAGTGGGTTAGCCCCATGGTAATCAATATAAATAAGGATGGTAGGATTAGTATTTGTGTGGAATACAGGGAGTTGAATGCTGCATGTGTGATTGATCCTTTTCCTACACCTTTCACCGAGGAAATATTAGAAGGCGTTGTAGGGTGCAAAATTTACTCTTTTACATATGGATTCTCTGGGAATCATTAGGTAAAAATTGCAAAGGAGGATCAAGAGAAAAAAATTCACCATTGAATGCGGATGTTTTGCATACACAGTGATGCCATTTGGACTGAAAAATACACCTACAGTATTTTCACACATTGTGGTTCAAGCATTCTAGGATTTTATTCACAAATTATTACAAGTTTACTTGGATGATTGGACAGTAAATGGGCTTGTCAAGGATCATTGTGATAACTTGTGATTAACGTTTGAGAGGTACAAGAAGTTAAACATCTCCTTAAACATTAAGAAGTGTGTATTTGCTACACCTTTTAGAACTATGCTAGGGATTATCATCTCCAAGGAGGGTTTGTTAGCAAATCCAACCAAGGTTTTAGTTATCTTAGGCCTAGAGGAGCCTATTAGTCGAGTGAGGTGTGCAGATTATTTTTCCACACACGATATTATAGAAAATTTATCAAAGGATATGCTAATATTTTTGTACCCTTGGAGGAGTTATTAAAAGGTAAAGGGACATTCTATTGGGGAGAACCACAACAACACACATTTGAAGTGTTGAAGGAGAGGCTTACTATGGCACATATTATGCGCTTTCCCTCATGGAACCAACCTTTTCACATACATGTGGACACCTCTAGCATGGCCATTGGCACAATATTAGCTCAACCTAGAGAAGGTATTATAGATCATCCTATCTATTTTGCTAGTAGAAAGTTGACTCCTACAAAACATAATTATACAACTACAAAGTGCAAGGCTTTATCAATGATATACATGTTGCATAAGTTTAGACATTACTTTCTAGCAATACCTTTTTTATTCTATAAAAATGACATGGCATTTAAATACTTGGTAAATAAGCCCATTTTATAGGGGTACATATGTCGATGGGTTCTATTATTCTAAGAATTTGATTTTACAGTCATGGTAAAGATAGGAAAAAACAATTCTGCCTAGACCACTTATCAAGAATTCATTCAGAGAGGATTTGTAGACAATTCAAGATACAATGCCAGATGCATAGTTATACAGTTTAAACCATGTGCCCTCAAAATTGGAGGATATTGTTGTCTTTTTACACACGTGTATGATGCCAAAAGGAATGAAAACCTTGGAAAAGAAACAACTTGCAATTCACTCTACACCTTTCATGTTGATTAGTGGTGACCTATAAAAATTAGTATGAGATGAATTATTATGTCCGTGTATACTAGAGCATGAGTGCATAGTAATCATGGAAGAGGCTCATGGCGGTATTGAAGGTAAGCACTATTCGGTGATGCCACCGCGCACAGATTCTACTCTCTGGTTTATGGTGGGAAACCTTGTACAAGGATTACAAGGAGTATTGTAAGGCATGTGATCATTGTCAACACCTTGGAAAACATGGGAAAAGAGATGAAATTCCTTTAAGGCCTATTACTAGTGTAGAGCCGTTTGAAAAATTGACAATAGACTTTGTGGGTCTTATCTCCCTAGCCGCATGTAGAAATGGATTGCTCTACATCATCACTTGTACATATTATCTTACAAGGTGGGAAGAAGCAGCACCTACAAAGGATTGTACAATGGCTACAATAGCAAGGTTCTTATGGGAAAATATTCTTACTAGGTATGGATGTCTATTAAGTTTTACAAGTGATAGGGGCACACATTTATTGAATGAGACAATCAAGATATTATTGGATGAATTTATGGTCACGCACCACAAGACTACACCCTATCACCCTCAAGAAAATGGGACTACTGAGGCCTTCAACAATATATTGAGCCAAACCTTGACAAAAATTGTGATGTTGGAAGGAAAGATTGGGATGATAAAGTTTTTGTTGTACTTTGGGCATATAGAACAACGTATAAAAGGTTGAATAAGGACACACCCTTTCAATTGGTGTTTTGCATAGAATGAGTTATTTCCATATAATTTATGTTACCTTATTTTTTTATTGCATGCATGGGAGGTCTAGCTAATGAGAAATCATTAGAAGACTGAATTAAAAAATTAATACAGCTTGGATGAGAGGTGCGCTAAAGCACGTTGGAGTTAGAACTAGGAAAAGGCTAGACAAAAGGCATTACATGATAGAAACATCAAGGAAAAGAAGCTTGATGTTGGGCACGTGGTTCTTCTTTATGATTCAAATTTTATGTGCCACCGGAAACCTTAATGTGCATTGGTTGGGACCGTATGTTATCACTCACATACTTTAATCGGGAACTTTCTAGTTAAAGGCCCTTGAAGGAGCACGGTTACTTGATTACTTGAATGGGAGTAGGCTAAAGACCTACTATAAATAAGCCTTCTTGGTGTTTGTAATAAGGTAGTATTACCATTTAGTATAGATTTCCCTTACTATATTTCATTTAATGTGTTTCATTCTTCGTCATTATGCTTTGTCAATTTTGTTTAGTGTTTTGTGTAATAAGCGTGTTTGTGCACGAAACACGATCACAATCTGAAGTGTTTTTATGCACAAAGGACTGCACATACTCTTGGTGTGGGGTGTTTTTCATTCAAACATGGGTACACATAAGAAAATATAGGTGATTTCTCTTCTTAAAAGTGCGAGATATTATGAAAAGGTGCTACTAGAAAAAAATTGCTCCTAAAGAAGACCATAAATGGAAAAAATGAATACACAAGTAGAACACGAGGTAAGTCATTTGTAGTTGTAAAAATTCTAGAGGAAGGCATAGTGGTGAGGTAATTTCGAGCACAAGCATGCAAAAGGAGGTCTGTAGCCAAAAGGTAGGAAGGCACACTTGAAGGTTATAGGCTTGTGACACACATGTGTATCACGTGAAATTGGGAAAATAGTCAATTAATGAGAGGATCGGTGGTAGGTAAAGGATCAATATATGTAATAAATTTTCCAAACTCTATATAAAGATGTGGTGTGGGTTCATTCCTAATTTTTTGATCATGATTATTTGAGTGAGCTAGTTGCTGAACCAAACCAAGCACGTTGAGGTACGAGAGATTTGTGAAACCCGACAAGGAGAGTAGATTTATGCACAAAATTGGATTACATCCCCATTCGAGAAGGGTTTGAGAAAAGTAGAAGTGTGCAAAGAGAATAAATACAATGGTGAACTCAAACTCTTGAAACAACAACACCCACTGACATATGTGCCCTTGTAGAACAAGAGTGTTCACCAAATACTTTAATGCCATGTGGTCGTGTAAAACACAAAGGGTGTTTCCAGCAGATATTGTCTAAACTTGAAAAGTGCATAGATCATTGACAATGCCTCGTACTTAGTTGTGGTGTAGTTATACTCTACTGGTGTCAGCTTCCTACTTGCAAAACACAAAGGATGATCAACAATTCCTTCACCTGGTTGTGCAAGCATTGCTCCAATAGTGGTCCCTGAGGCATCTACATGGACATGAAAGGGCTTGTCCCAAGAGGGAAAACATAATATAGGCGTGGTGATAAGCCTATCTTTTAATGTATCAAATGCCCTCTGTACCGCCTCTCCCTAATGGAAGGTACTTTTATGTCTGAGAAGCTCCTCTAAAGGCGTGGTGATCTGGCATATCCTTTGATGAATTTCCTGTAATAACCCATATGCCCAAGGAATCTACACACTGCGCTCTGGCTAGTAAGCTCCCCTAACCCCACAATAACTATAATTTTAGTGGGATCTACCAGCAAGCCCTCTTTACATATGATATGCCCCAATAAAGTCCCAAAGGGTGTAGTAAACACACACTTCTTAATGTTGAAGGATATCCTCAAGTGCCTACACTTCTTAAACATTAACCTTAAATTTTCACAATGGTCTTTAACTATACCATACACTGTCCAATCATCCAAATAGACCTAAAGAAACTAATGGATGAAGTCCTGGAATGCTTACACCACTATGCGAGAAAAAATAGTAGGCACATTCTTCAACCAAAAGGGAATGACTGTGTATGCAAAACTTCCCCACTCAGTGGAAAAAGTTGTCTTCTCCTAGTCCTCCTTTGCAATCCAGACTTGGTGGTACCCCAAAAATCCATCCGTAAAGGAATAGATTTCACGTCCAAAGGACTCCTAAAATTTATTCAGTGAAGGGGGTCGAGAAGGGATCAATGACACAAACTGCGTTCATCTCCCTATAATCCACGAAGATCCTAATCTTCCCATCCTTCTTGATCTTGATTACCATCATACTTATACATTCTGATTCCTCCACTACTTTAATGATCCCAGAAGCTATCATTTTTTCTAACTCCTCCTTAACCTTCATGTGCATATTGGGATTCATCCGGTAGGGCCTCTCCCTAATCGGGTGCTCATCATCCTTCAATTTTATCTTCATCTCCCCCAAGGAATGGTGAACGCTTTTGAACTCATGGTACCCATGCGGGAATAAATCCTAAAATTTATGCAACAGATCAATGATCTTAGAGACTTCCTTCTCTAACCAGTAATCTCTAATAATAGCTTCCTTAGGTTCTTCTCCTGAACCGATGTTAACCTTCTTTGTCTTTAAAGGCTCATGGTAGGCACGCGTGTGAGTATCAAAGACTGTGTCCACTACCTCGTGCATCCCTACTGAGTGGCTAATATCTAAGCTTTCTGATTCCTCTCCATCAATCGCATACACCAACTTTCCTTTCTCCTTTTCCAAGCACGCGTGCTCAAGCCATAACTCTTCTATTTCCTCTACTTCTTCTTCAAAGCGCACCCCCAAACTTGTTCCACCCAATAACTCCAACAACCTATCTTCTCGCCATGGCACTATCCCCCATGGTAAGGTGCTTGATATCCTACAAGGCCTTATCAACTAATGGCTTGGTACTCTGATACTTAAAGGTTTGATTAAGGTCATCCATAAGCTCTTGTTAGTTCCCTATCTGGCGACGTGTCTCTGAATGAATGTACCATACGCACGCACAACCCTACAATGTATAATATAACTTGTGCACCCATAGGGATGGTGGAAAATATTTTTTTCCTTCTCTCTAGACCCGTTCACACTCCTAGATATGGAAAGAGGTAGGCTCCTTCCCATGGTATTCCTTGATGGAAGTGGGCACATTACTCCTAGAGAATCTGACAGAGAGATTAATTCTTACTTTATGCCATTCCAAAAGGCTCTCTTGATGTGTATCCCACCACCGTGCCACTATGCTGAGTAGGACATAACTTAGCATCCCTCTTCATTCCTTCTCATCCTTCCACTGAGCTTCCACCTCTTGCAGAAAGATCTCAGGGAAGGCTCCTCCTGAATACTTGGGCAGCTCTTTTCCTCCTAGGTGCCAAACTGTGCACACCTTTGTTACCTTGGTCACCGACCCTCTCAACTACCATCCCATCAATTCATAAGTTCCCCATGCCCAATTATCACATGCTAGACTGGTGGTATCACTTACTAACTGAGCATCCTCAAACTGGATAACTCTGTTAGTAGGATGTATTATCTCTGGGTCCCTAATTAAGTGCATGTATATCTTGTCCAGAAATTCTTCCCCCAAAGGTTCAATATAGGGTGTCGACTTCCCATCATCTAGGGGTATAATTACCCACCTCTCCTTATTTTAAAATTTTATGTACCATTTGTTGACCCAAAGGTCTGCATTGTTCTTGTAACACCAAGGGCACCCAAGTATCACTGGGAAATTGTCTACCTCAGCTGAGCACAAAGACTTCGAAGTCCCTAGTAAACTTAGCTCCTTGGATAGTAATAGTTGCATCCTTTAAGACACCGATGGGCATTTCCTTAGTCTTGTTTTCCATATACAACACATTTGAAGATGGTTGTAACGTAGGTCTTCCCATCTGATGCCATGCATCCAAAGTTAGAACATTAACTTCCGTGCCAGTGTCAATGAGGATATTACTAAGGAGCCATCCATCTACAACTGCATTCAACATGATCTCCTTATCATAATAAAGGTTATGAGGGGGAAGGTTTACATGCAAGACCTGCCTCTCGTACTCTCCTCCAGTGTGTGGTACCTTCTCTCTCAACCATGATCCTAGAAAGGGAATGATATTCTCTTTCCTTATCATTTTACACACCTCCTTGACATCATCCAAGTCATCCTTTGGCACCTTGACTCTCCTTCATTGTTCCTCCCTCCTTGATTGCTCCTTTAGACACTAGATTTCCCCTTGTAAACTCTAAATGACATCCATAGTGTCTTGATACACCTCCTGATGCATAGGGTCTAGATACTTTCCATGAACTACTTCCTCCCTTGAAACCAGGTTCTTCTATCTTGGCATCTCTCTTGTGTGCATGGATTTTTCCCTTGTTGTTACCAAGACAGATCCAAACCTACATCCCATATTACCCAAGGCATCCATTGTGTGTCTTCCTTCTTAATACTGACCATTGCAGTGCCCTTTTCTTTCCAGTGTTGCTGATTCATGTGCTCAAACAATTCCGGGCACTCCTCATACTTATGCTTCTTTCCACACCACGAGCACTACAACAGGTCCGGGAATTCACATTTGTAATGATCTATAGATCCATAGTTGAAATAGGTTCCATGCGGGAACTCGTCCTTCCTCCTCCATGGTTACCACAACCATGGAATCCTCCTCAAAACCTCTTCCACATGCACCTCCATCTACGCGCTCCTCATAACGGTGATCATCACCCTTGGAACTACTGGAAATGCTAGTCTAGCACACCCCATGATCAATGGCCTCATGGATCTGATCAATGAGCCTACAGTCCTTAGTATCATGGGTTGTAGAGGTGTAAATCTTGCAATAACAAGATACATTCTTCTCGGATTACACACTGCAGCAAGGGGCACTTACTCGCATCATGGTCCCCATGAAAAATTTCACAATCTAATGCCACAATGACGTACTATCCTTTGGGGGAATTATCCTTAACGTGCCCCTCTACTTCACAATTTTTGCACCATAAACCACTACGAGTCTCATGGGCTGAGTTCACAGACAACTTTTCTAACTGCTTGGCCATAGCAGCAATCTGAGCCTCCAGGAATGGGCTAATGCCAATATCAACACTACCAATAGCCTCGGTGCACGTGAGTAGCTTCCAATGCCTCGTGTGGGTCTATAAAATTTTTATGAGATAAGACCCTTCTAAAAGGAGTGATCAACCCTCCAAAAACCATTGAGCATGTTGTGAAGGGTGAATATCATATGATAATTTAGACAAGAGAGTTTTAAAGTGCACATCATACTCTTACACACTCTCTATCATTCCTTGTTGAATCTCCTTCAAAGCATTGATGCTCTTCTACTCAAACTCAGGAATGTGGAATTCTGCCAAGAATGCATTCTTTAAAGTAGTATAGTCCACCACTATTTGATGAGGGTCATACTTCCTATACCAGCTATGCGTGTACCCTTGCAATGTGGTTGTAAACTAACTAGCCTTCCATTCTAGGGTTATGATACCCTTTGCGTGCCATAGCATTTCACACTTGTGAACATGTTCCGCAACATCCTCAATACCTCTGTAATCGGGAAAATGTAGAGACATTTCAAAGAAAACTTATGGGGGTGGTTGAGGCCCAAATCCTCCTGAGTCGAGCCTTGGTTTCCACCACCGGTGTTTCCTCCCCCCACCGATCCAACAGTCCACTAGGTCCTAAACCACCAGATCCACTAGGCCCACCAGGGCCCAAACTACTGACCCACCACGGCTCTTATTCCTCCCGAACCACCAAGTCCTGAACCACTAGATCCACCAGACCCACCAGGTCCTAAAGTGGTCATGCCAAGGGTCCCCACAGTTCCACTAAGCTGCATGCCTATGGTCTACAACAATTCCCCACTACTAATAGTATACCCCATGCCACTCCCAGATGTGAGACCAAAAGCTTGTGTGTCTATACCTTGCCCAAAAATTCCTAACACTAGGTTGGTGTTTACAACCATAGAAGGCCTAAACAAGAAATTATACCTCCTAGGTGTAGACCATCACTTCCAATGTAACCAATTGGACCGAAAATATTTTCCCCTAATCTAGAAAACCAAGCGCCAGGGTCTAGTCACTAGGTGGGCTCAGATGTGTGCCAACGGTTCTTCTTTCTCCGTGTGACGAACTCTCATCAGAAACTAAAGGGGTATCTCTTACATGCTTGCCAAGATGGGGTCACACATATTGCTCAGGTTCCACATCCTCTGTGTGAACCTCAAATCCTTCCCGTAACATCTACCACCATACATCCATCACACCTGCAACCTCACGTTGTCTAGCAATCTCCCTTTCAAGCGCTTCACCATTCTTCGTCGTAACATCTACCATCTTCCTCCACCCTAGCTTCCTTGCCTAGCACTTAGAATGGTTTAGCTATCCATTGAAATGCATCTAAACTCATGATAACCATCAAGATCTTCATAACCAAAGGGACAACTCGTAGAAATGATCCTCTGGGCTCCCGTAAAAACTCAAACTCAGTAACCTCCGAACAAGAATATGTGGAAATGGCATACTCCAAAGTGTAGCTAGCCAATACTCCTTTCCACTAATGATCCACAGCATGGTTCCATGTTAGATCTGCATCCTATAGCCTCTGATATTCTTCTTGGGTCCACACATGTGATCCATAATTCCAACTTGATCTAGATGCATGGGCTATGAGCCATTCATACTTTGTGCCACTAGGAAGTAGCGAGAAAAAATATCATATAGATCATGGTAGAAGTTCTCTTCTACCCATCTCCATGCTTAAACTTAGGTACAATGTTCAACCTCTAAGTGAATTCATCCTCAGTGATCTTAAACCATGATTCAACACTCTTCAAAGTTAACCACTCTATCATTACTCACTACACAGATCATGATGAATGCTAATTCCCACTACAACTTCGAAAAGAGGTCCCAATAATGGAACCAAGATGTAGTCATTTTTGCCCTTAACACAAAAGAAAGGAACCCCATGTGTTTCGCCTATCACCCAGTGAAAGTTGGGCACTCACTGAGAGGCACACGCGGGTGCCAAGTCTCTCTTTATGTGAGTTTATTGGAAAACATCATCTATGATTTGTAATTAAAATACTTTTAAATGGATTTACGACATACAAGAACCATAGAGCTCGGGAATGGCCTCTAGATCCTTGTAGTCAATTCGGATAGAGTAATTAATGTAACCTATAATGTGTGTCATAACAGAAAGAGGCATACAAGCATCCATAATTAGCATAAAAGGAAAGAGAAATCATGAGAGAGAAGTATGCATCAGAATCATTGATATTCATGTATATATAATAGGTAACCTCATTACATCCATGGAGCCATTACAGAGTGTCACAGAGAAACAGACTACAGTCATGCATTACAACTAGACTTATGTAACTAAGATACCAAAAAGAAAAATATTACAATCCCCATGCCCAATACATCCTTTCCCGAATGTAATTACCCATTAATAGAGTTCTTGTAGTATTTCTGCAGAGCTCTGCCCACACTCTAAGTCTCTCTGTTTACTCTGTAGGTGCTTGTATTTATAGCTTTTAGACTGCCAACTCATCCTCCAGTGCCCTCAGATCCGATGCCAAGTGTCTAAATGTGGTCCTCCATGTGAGCATGCTCCTCTAGGCCTGAGCTTCCCACTTTATCCCATGATGTGCTTCTAGAATATTCTACCGTAGGCATGCTCCTTCCTAGGCCAACCTATCGCCAGGCTGACATCTTATCCACACATAGTCGGGTCATGCTTTTCATGTGTTCTACCCCGAACATCCAATTTTTCTAAGTCCCGAACCCTTGGTTCTGTCCGCGCACATGGCGTGCACCATGGGCTTCCTTAAACCCTTTTCTAAAACCCTACCTTGTGTGCTTTTTCCTTACGCGCCTTTCTTTAATTGGGACCTTGCATGCCTACGTGCCTTTTATACTTAGTCAATATTCTAGGGGCCCAATGACAGACACTCTTCTTGGTTGTTGGATTGTTTGCACTATTGGGTCATCTATAGTGAGTCTAGGATAGGAACAGTGTTCCCCTTCTCCACCCATAGCGATTCTCTCTAAGCATACTTTTTCTCGGGAGAGATAGATTCATCGATGACCACCCCACAGGTAAGTTCTCTAACTCTCTTTGTCATTTTGCATAGATTATTTCACTTCCTTTCCCATTTCTCTATGTTAGCTTAGTATTGTATGCACATCGGTGTTAGTTAGCATATATCTCTTATATGATCAGTTCCTTAACTTTCCTTTATTTCTATTTCACTTACATTTCAACTATATTATATTAGTATAGGTTTTGCATGCTTTGTATTATCTTTCTATCGATATACATATTTCCCTATTAATCGATATCTTAGAAGGGTACTCTCCTTTATCTTGACTATGGACCTTCGCATCCCTAGGTTGACTTAGTGTAGTGATCACTGCCCTCTAGATACGTGACTTTAGCACTCATTTTAGTCCCTTTAAATCAATCAAATGTGTGTCAATCTATATGTGTCTCTTCTTCGTTGACTCATACCCTTATAGAATGGAAGATTTAGGAGTGCAATCCATCAAGAAACATTCTTGTCCCACCATACATTCGGTGAAAGTGCATAAGGTCCTCATGGATAAAGGATCAAAAATTAACTTAGCTTCATTCTCCCTCATCATGAATCTTAGATACTCTATTGATGACCTCAAGCCTACCCATTTTACTTGTCATTTATTTGACAAAACTAAACTCATAGGATGCATCTAGTTACCCATCATAATTGGACTAAAAATGGTTTGTCTGATTTAAGCTCATGGTTCTAGATCATCCTCTCTCATACAACCTCTTATTGGGCTGACCATGGACACATCGCATGCACGTAGTCACATCATTTAGGTACCAATGTATTAAATTCATCCATAAAAACCAATGCTTTAGGCACGATGTTGATCCTAATCCTTGGGATATCCTAGTACCATTTCCTAATGAGCCTTTCCTAATGCCAACTACCCCCAAGATCCAAAACATATCATATCTAGAATTATTTTATATTAGGGCCAAAATCCAAGTAACATTAGTAGATTTAGATGACGATAAACCCAATGACCTTCAAATTACATTAAACAAAAATAATTGTCCTAATGACATTATGAATTGGTTACCTTTAGTTCTCTTACCTCAAGACCAATTTCCCCCTCAACCTAAGATGAAGGAGCCAATGAGTGATGCCTCAACCTCCAACCACTTATAATTTAATGAGTTAGGAATTACGTAACTTTTTTTATCACCCTCCCCTTTCACCCAAATCTTTTAGCAAGATCATTGTCTTGGCTAAGGAGGAGGTGATCCGATCCTAAAGGAAAAGGGATTGCCTTTCCCCACTCTCAACAAATATTACCTCATTTCATAACCTACATCTAGGCACTTAGAATTATTGCACTACCAATGCGCCTTAGCCCAAATACAATCTTCTCAACTTGAAGCTAATTTTATTAACACTTATTACAAGCCCCTATCTATGATACTAGTGACATCAAGGATGAGGAAAAAACATTTCCTTATGTCCCACCCACTAATCCACCACTTTGCTAAACACTTCTTGGGTCATGAACATGTCTCTTACTATGATTCTTGTCACTCTTCCATCACAACTCCACTTCTATTACAAGGATGCGAGCCAACCTCTATACCCAACACTAGCCTTAGTGCTCCTAGCACTCTTTGTAACACTCAACTGTTGTTACTTACTCCCGAGCATTCAAGTGTTGATATATGATTTCTTCGTAAAAGGATGTGTTCCTTTGATTGTGAAGTCATGCTTGATATGTATTGTATCTTCTTTGAAATTGAAAATCTTTGACTGAGTCGAATATGATTGGACTCTTTTATTTCTTTCATTTTTGCACCTGAGTTTAATCTGATCTCGGAATGAATTATGGAGTTATCCATCTATAAGACCCAGCCTGGGATCAGTGGCATTGATCCAAGAGATGCTTTAAGTTTATTCGGGATGAACAAAAATTATAGACCTTACGCAGGTTGCAAGGTCTGAATGCGTTGAATAAGCTATTCCGAGTCTAACTCAGGCTGATCGTGTTAAATGAATTGGTTCCCGATATCGTAATATCAGGAAGGTCTTGATCGTGGGCCAGGTAATAAATTCAGATACATTTATTTAACTAGCCTATTGCGAGTCTTTGGAGTGAATCCTTTTTGTGAATGTATGTCTGTAGGTTCTTATTATGAACATTTTAAATGTTAGACCTAAACTGGATTTATTAAGGTTAGTAACCTAAAACTAAACTATAATCTATGGGTTAGATTAGTGTTAATCTAACCTAGGCCTAAGCTATAAGCTAAATGTTCTAAGTTAGTAACCTAGTGCTATGGAGGTTAGTCTAAGTTGCATCTTAAATCCTAACCTATGTTACTAACCTAACTAATGAACAAGGAGGAAAGGGGACCTATGAAAGGGTGCGAGCCATGGGCGGTAGTTTCTATGGCATTAAATGGGATGGATAAGCATGAAGGACAGGGATATAGTGGAAGTTTTAAACGGCTAGTAAGGCTGACGTGGCAGAGTCGCCAAAGTTAGAAATGGTCTTTGAATTGTTTTTATCCATCGCCAACTATGGCGGTCGGTGGCAATGTAGATTGAGCGGGAATTTTGGAGTTAAGGTGATTAATGAACTCGGTCTTCGAGCTCGGGTTTCTCGGGAAGACATGCAAAATGGAAAACTGGTAGTTTGTTTGGTTTTTCATGCGCTCCGGTTTTCTCTCTGTTTGATCACTGGTTCTTCGCACCAGTCTACTTGGAGTTGCATGGAAAAATGAGTGTAACTAGCTCTTTTCTCTGTCAAGGAAAGTTTATAAGGCATGGAAATAACAAATTATTGTTGCTAAATCTAACGTGGAAAAAGAGGAGAAGGCTCGAGCTCTTTCAGTGGTCTTCTTTGGATTTTTAAGCAATATTACCAGGCATGTTAGGCCCTAACCTTTAAAAATATTGCTTTCTTTCAAATGATTTCATTAGAACAACTCTGTTCAGATGATTTTTGGGTTCAGTTGGTTTTTATGGTAGCTTGTGTGATTTGGTTGCTGTATCTTCTTACTGGCTCGATTTTTTCAAGTAAACCCTTGATGGGTGTGTATTGTGTTCGAATGTTAAACTATCTCGCTGTATTTTGCATTTCGGATAAAGTTGTGGAAATGCTTGCAAGGAAAATACCCGAAATCGGTTCTGGGGAGTCCATGAATTGTTTCCTTGTTGGGTTCAGGCTACAGTCGATACTTGCTGTCGAAACTTGTCGAAAAGGATACTGTTGGATTTTTGTTTGAATGTTCAGTATATTTCGACTTCTTTATAAGTTTTGTCGTGGGTTATATAAGTTGTGGTTACTGAATCTTGTTGGGTTTTGCTATAATACTTAAGTTACTTTTGAACGGATAACTTGCTGTGTTTATAGTATTTGAATGTGACTTTGTAGAAGTTCTCCCTGTGTTGCAATTATGGGATTTAATTCGATGAAAGTTGCAAGATAAATATACATATGAAATGACCCTGTGGAGTCCTTGGATTGTTCGCATATTTTGGATTTCTGTATAATCCTGGTTGTGAATACTTATTGTATGGGCTCAGTTGGAATCTTTGTTACGAAACCAGTATTTTGCTTCTGTATAAGCCTGATTGTGAATATTTATCATTATTGGCACGGTTGGAATACTGAATATATATATATATATATATATATATATATATCTTGTATTCACCTTAGAGAAGCTTTATCGTGAATACTGTATGATTTTGGATATGGAGGGAATCCTTGAATAGATAGAGTTTTTCTTTTAACTGTTGCAGAGGTTTAATTGAGAATACTATATGGGTTCGATTCCTTTTTGAGTCCTGGAAAGGTAATATGCGTTTCTACCTTTGAAGAAGTTCAATCATGAATACTGTATGTTATTGGTATAGTTAGAATTCTTGAATTTGATATGAAACTTGTATCTTTCTACTTCTGTAAAAGTTTATTTGAAGAATACCACATGGGTAAGACTCCTTTTTAATCCCGGAGGCGTATATTATGTTTTCCTTTCTGAATAATCTCAGTTGTGGATACTGTTGCTATGGAATCAGTTGGAATCCTTGATATGTGGTGGTGTTCCTACTTACTGTAAGCCTGTTATGATTTCGGTCGATACTGACTCAGTGAGAGTCCTTGAAAGGTGTCTAGTATTTTTAATTTCATTCAAAGCTGGGTTATGAATGTTGTTGTTATTATGAATACTAAATGTTATCAACTCCGGTGGAGACGCTGATAAGTAATTTATGTTGTAACATTTGTAGGAGTTCTTCTTTGTGAGTACTTTTAGTATTCTCGATTTGTTGTCATACGAATTCAACTTCAATTGAAACCTTTAATAAAAGTATTGGTTGAATTTGACACTGTTGGAGCCCATGTTATGTTATATGTTGGCTCGATTCTCGATTTTTGTCCTTCTTTGTGTTTTAGTAGTAGGGATTAAATTGAATTGAATGTTGATGTGAGTTTCGACTCAGTGGGATTGTTCTTGTGTTTGAACATGATTACGTCTTCTGTTAGCATGAATATCTAGTAGTGAGCTTGACTGAACTAAAGAGCTGATAAATGTACCTCGACAAGCGATGGCATTGAATATTTTCTTGTTGTCGATTAGTATGGAAGGTTATGTGGAGTCTATTTGATAGATTATTCATCACTGCCTTGGCGCGAGAGCTACTGTACTGCTAGTAAGCTACAGGAAGTTGTTTTATTTAAATTTTAACAAAACTGTGGTTCTTCTTGTGGTTCATTTGACTTATTGGTATGCGTATAAGGTGAATGCTTTACTCTCGAGGAGATGGTACAGTCATGAGCTTGTTTGAAGGGAAAAATGAATGACTCGTTTTCTTCTCTTCTGTTGTAAAGTATATGTTGATATATTTTTATCTAACTGTTGGAATTGATTCAACCTACTGATGGAATCATGAATGGTTATGATATTCATTTTACTATGTTGAATGTAATGGTCTGTCTGATGTTTGCTGTCCTTGGGATTCTGAAGGATAGTTGTTTTGGATACTTTTGTTCTTCTTGATCTCTAATATTTTTGATGAAATATCGGGAAGGTATCTAGGACTATTTAGTAACTAAAATATGAGTTACGCTTGTATAGTCTTATTGTATTACAAAAGCATAATCTGAAATATGTTTGCATGTTTGGTGAAATGATTTCATTTAAACAGGGTGTTTAATGAAAACAATTGATGGATTGCAATTGTTTTAAGAGTTAGTGCTTATCATGCTCAGTTCATCGAACTGACCCATGTTGACAATTTTTGCAGATGGTTTCCGTAAGTGGTAAAAGCACGCAGATCTGATAGGATGTTTAGATTGTTTAAATTGGTTTTATGATGAATTACAGCTTGATTCTCTAAATGTACTATATGAGGAAAGATGTTCTTTTTCTGATGAGTATTGTATCAAATATGTTGAATGCATAAAATGTATTTGATTAGCTTGAGAGGAATGAAAAGAGTTATTTGTTACTTATATGATTGTATTCGTATCTTGATAGTTTGACCTTCTTCGGTTCAAATGATCTTGAGAGCATTGTTATTATTGTATAATTTGGAGACTTTTGTGATTATCAATATAAGCTTGTAAGAATATGTGACTGAATACTTATAATTGTTTAGTAGTTCTAGTATGTTCTATCTAAAGCTAAATTGGAATTTAGATCACTTGTCTTTACGGAAGCTAGGGTTAAAATAAACCTAAGCGAAAGCTAAACAAGCTGAATAAATTATTACTTCCTAGTCTTGATCTAAGTCAAGACGACGTTTAATTAGATTCTTAATCACTATATCTCGATATTAATAAGTAAGATATAATTCAGATTATGAGAACTGATATAAACCTAAAAAGGGTTTGGTTGGCAATCTCATGTAAAGATTATGGGTTATTGTCCAATTTCGTTGATTTAAAAATTATGTATATTCTATGAACTCCTTGAAGGAACCTCTAGTCCTAATAACTTCTCTTATGTAATGGGTTTTACTAAGGAAAGTATTTCTAAGGTGAGGAACCCAGGGATTGGGAAAGACTACCCTTAAGGGAGCGTCTTATGGTATAATTTTAACTCAACGTATGTAGCACTTATTAATAAGTAGATCTTTTCGAGGCAGATTTATAGGTTGACGGCACAAGTCAACTGTAGGGTTGCACCTTCGAGAATATTAGGATCTTCTCGAAGATACAACAGTGCAGGTGACTTATGACGACACCCTTTGCATTGATCGTTAAGATTTACACCTTAAACTCGAACCAGTTACTCTGGGACTGATTAGGAATGTGGTCACGTTATAAGGCTGCCTTAGGAGACTCGGGGTATCTTGACACACTGGTTTAACTAGGGTTGACCCAGTATGTCAGCGTATCCCTAGTCCTCGGGAGCATCCATATAACGTTGTCACCTTGCTGATCCGCTCTGAGTGAATAACTTGGGATAGGAGAGTGACAAAAGTCAGTATAAGACATTCTACATAACATAGGAATGGGGTGAAGGACGTATTCCAGATTGACGAGTATGCCGTCAAGGAATACGAGACATAAGCAGTATGTTTCAAATCTTTGGCCAAAGTATCGCAAGTTGCTGATTGTGTTGTCCTAAGTCACCTAGTCTAAGGGATGAGATGCCGATGAATAATGGTAACAATTATTCAGATAGGTTCCTTGGACAGAGCATTCTAAATCCCAGATTAGGGAAGAGAACCGCAAGAGTATTGTGTTAAAATAAAAACGCCAACTCTTTGATACTCATGAATAGATCGGTAGATTACTGAGTCATGGAATGAATAGATCGGAAGTACTCCGAGTCATTACAGCTGCATATGGTTATCTGTTATAAGAATGGTTGTTTTGATTTGTGAGTTCTAAATTATGTATTTAGAACCAGGAAGCATTTATCAAAAAAAAAAATTACTTGTTCTAATGTATAATAATGAGGATGTTACAACTACCATTATTGATTCTGCACCTAGAGAGGTCACCTTGGACGTTGGGGTATTAGACATATGGCATACTAGTTCTAGACATCATAGAGATAGTGGGTGATATGTGGGCCTCAAAATTGATGTAGAATACCACTGGCCTCTCCCTACCTTAGAAAATGATGAGGCTATTCTAAAAATCATGTATGAGCAAGAGGGTAAAACCCCTCGACATCATCATAATTTGGTAAAATTATCCAAAACACCTATGTTTTCCAACTCTTATGTCACTACTATTGATCCCAACCAAGATAACTAAGTTATCTAAGGCTCCATATCATTTCCAAGATGATAATGTTATGCTAGCACAACAAACCATTAGTGTACAACTTGATGATGATCCCACACACATAGTCATGCTTGGTGATTAATTTCCCCATTTACATAAGTGTCACATAGAGGTATTATGAAAACATAAGGAGTTATTCGCATGGGGATATGACGATATGATTGGCATTGATCCTAAGATATTTTCCCATAACATCATTAATTACCCGATGCCACTCTCATTTAATAAATTATAAGAAAGTTCCCTGCCCAATATTAATGATGTGTGTCATAAGGAGCTCATCAAAATCTTAGACATGAAGTTTTTTCATATAGTGGACTACTCTCAATGGGTGTCCAATATCGTCCTAGTTCAAAAAAAGTTACTTTGGATATATGTATTTTCATTGACTATAGAAACCTTAGCATCGCTTGTCCTAAGCATAAGCTGTCATTTACCCTCCATCAATTCCATCATCAACGCTATGATAGGGTACAAACTATTATCTCCTATGGATGGGTTCTCAAGATACAAATAATTTCATATTGCCCCTAAAGATCAACACAAGACTACCTTTATGACAAAATGGGGCACTTATTGTTACGTAAAAATGCCCTTTGGAATAAAAACTTCAAAGGTCAATGTAATAACATTCAATGAAACATATCTTTCATGACCTCATACACAAAATAGTCAAAGTCTACGTCGATGATCTACTTGTCAAATCTCGATGCACTTGATGATCATGCTCATGACTTAGACATTGCCTTAGGATGCCTTTGTAAATACAAGGTTCACCTCAATCCCAGAAAATTCATATTCGGGGTGACATGGGGAAAAATCCTAGGTTTCTTAGTATCTAACCGCAAAATTGATGTCAAACCAAAAAAAATTAAAGCCATCCTCAAAATACCATGACCACCCTCCATAGAAAACATATGCACTTTTTTTAGAAAACTTGGGACAATCCAAAGATTTGTCCCCGAGTTTACCTATCGCACTCATGCCATAAATACCCTACTTCAGAAGGATACCAAACTAGAATAGAATAGACTACTGTCAACAGAGATTTTGACAATATGAAACACTCTTTATCCTCATTACCAACCCTGCAACCTCCTTCACTAGATCAACCTTTGTTATTATATACCTCTTCCACTCTGGTGTCTATAGGGGAAATGTTAGCACAGAAGATAAAAAGGATAAGGATCATGTCATCTATTATGTTATTTGATCCCTACTAGACTATGAAACACAATATACTTCCATTGAATGGGCTTGCCTAGCTATATATTACACAACCATGAAGTTGCATCACTACATGTTGTATCAGACTACCTACATCATTATCCATATAGATCTATTACAAAACTTCTTTTCACATGTTATTTTCCTAATGGATCGCCTTGGGAAGTGTATGGCTCTCCTTATGGATTTTGACCTTAGTATCATCACATGAAAGGTGGTAAAATTCCAAGTCATAACGAGATCAGTTGGTTTCTTCCCCATCTATTCTCCTTTTCCCATTCATCATGCATTACCCAATGAGAAAATTCTCCTTATTGAGGACATAGATAATGTCATTACCATAAAATATTACTACTATAGCTTCACGATCGGTCTTGAGGTGTTGTCCTATGAAACTAGTAATGAAGCTCCTTCCCCACATTAGCCCAAACTAACAACCAAAATCATTGAGGAGGAGGTCACCATTGATATCCATGAAGATTGATGGTTGCTACACTTCAACGAAGCAAAATGCCTCCAAGGAGCTAGGGCGGGTTGTTTACTCACGACCCCTTTGGTCGAGACTTTCTCTCTTTCCTATCAATTCAAGTTCAAAGTCACTAATAACATGATATAGTATGAGGCTCCTATCTTATTCATATAAGTGGCCTTATCTAAGGATGTCTCTTATCTCCATACCATGGGGAATTCTCAATTAGTGTGTTGACAAGTTATTGGCACATATCAATGGCACAGAGAAAACCTTAAAGTGTATTATGACTTAGTACAGGAATTGAAACCATGCTTCACTTCATTTACTATCGAATAAATCCCATGTGAAGAGAATTTTTTTGTTTATTATTTGGCCACATCTGCCACCTAGTTCTAGTCACATTCTAATTCTCACGAAGACACCCTTAACATATAAATTTGCCAAGCCTCAGTAATTATGTTTCCTTGACATGTTTGGTATGTTTGTCAAATTGAGCCACACATCCCTACACATAAACCTTGGTATTCTGATATCCACCAATTCATATAGTACCAAACATACTCATACGGTACCGACCCACAAAAGTGATTACACGTACATAAAAAGGCTATCAAATATGTACTTAAAGATGACATATTATATTATCATAATCTCATAGGAACCCTACTCTGATGCATTAACAAATATGAGGTCCCCTTGTCTTAGAGAAAGTGCATGGGGCACTTGCGATGGGAATTTTAGTTGTCATGATACTACACGCAAGTGCCTACATATGGGTTACTATTGGCCTACACTTGAGTCCAACACTCACACCTTTTACAAAAAGTGTAGACCTTTCTAGTATTACGATGACTTGATTTATTCCCCTCTAGATAAGTTGTAATCTATTGCAGCTCCTTGACCCTTCAATATATGGGGATTGGATTACATTAGGAAATTGCCTCGGTCTCAAGATGGTCATATCTTCATCATTACAGACCATAGAATACTTTACTAAGTGGGTTGAAGTCATGCCTCTCACTAATATGTATGACATTATTACATCTAAATTCGTCCTTAATCAAATCATTTGTCACTTTGGAATTCCCCATACCATCATATCTGATAATGGTGGGAGCTTCAAATGCAAAGAAATGAAGCAACTTTGTGCTAAGTTTAAAATTAAAGATCAATTCTCAACACCATATAATCTATTATGCAATGGATAAGATGAGTCTATGAATAAAATTATCAATAATAGCTTAGAGAAGACTTTACATGAATCACACATAGATGGGCATACGAAGTTATATCCTACATTATGGCCACACTATACTAGTGTATGTATGGTCATTAGAGCATCCTCATTTTCACTCACCTATGGCATTTAGGTAGTCCTTCCACTCGAGGTAGAAATCCCTTCATGGTATCATTCTAGATGAGGAACTTTATGAAGCACATATCCATGACCTTGACCTATTAGAATAATGATGTATTCATGCATACACTCACCATCGAAACATAAACAACATCTTTCCAAACAACATAACAAACTTGTTCATCCGCGTACTTTCGACGTGGGTGACCTTGTTCTTAAACTTGATTATACACATGAAAAGAAGAAAAATACGCTCAAAAGTGGTGGGGTCCCTACCTCATTAAAGATATCATAGGTCTTAATACATATCATCTTCAAACCAATGAAGGCCACATCTTCAAAGAACCAACAAATGCTCAATTCCTCAAAAGTTTCATACATGATGGAAATAGGGAGTTTGGGCACTTAGCTACCATCTCTCATCCTTTATTCCCAAATTCACCACTTCATCCATCGTTTCCTTCTCTCTAACACTAATAACATTATCAAAATTTTGGCTTTATATGCCCCGGTCTTTCCCATTAGATCGCAGTGGTATTATGTGCATACTTGCTTAGAATCATGGCCTTGCTTGGATTTATGTACCTATCGACAACCTTATTCTTATAGCATCTACCTCATGGTTTGCAATTTTCAGCATTGTTATCTACCCTTTGGGCTAATCATTTATCCCTCTTTATTTACACCTTTAGGTTTATGATAGTTTCTCTTTGTAGCTTCTACAATATGATTTTCTTACACTTTTTAGCATTCTTGCCCACCGCTTGATTATGACACTATGACATGACATTTTTCCCATAGGCCCCTAACTATGTGATTTATGTCTTATTTTACTAATGATCCTCTAGTGTTTCCTTTCAATTTTTATTTGTTAGGGTTCTTGCAGCATGGATTACACCGGCACATGGCAAGATAAGTGACACTATCAAGTATGCATTAATGGGTATATTTCATTTTAGCTATTCCTTTCATACTTTCAACATCTCCTTTCACTTTTGGTGTTATAGACTATTTCATTCCGTTGACCACCTCATGTTTTGCTATTGTAACATGTGGTGATTAATGTCTAGGGCATATTTATACGCATAATTTTTTAAATCTATTACTAATATTTTCTTTTGTGTAAATAAGGGTCATTGATGTATCTATTTCTTAAGTGGGTGCCTTAAAGGGATTTCCAAGGTTAGGATATGACTATTCACATGGTCATTATGGGTTAGAAACAATACAAAGAGAGAGTACCACCATGTGTTCCTAGCTTTAGTTAATTTTTCCTTCATTTGTCTTTTTATGTTACACACACTAGAACTCATGGCACTTGTTTGCATCTAACTTCATCATTGACACCTTTGACACTTATTTTTTCTTGATCCATGAAACATTATACTCCATTTGACATTAGGTTTTCCTTGGTGACGCCATCTCCTGTGGTGATTGTGTCGGTGTTAGGATTTCCCTTGGAAAACACCATCACCCGTCGACTATATATACACACACACACCCGACACTCATAAGAAAGGATGGATTGACAAGAACCAACCATATACTATGATATTTTGTGCCATCTTCACATCTTCTCACTCTATTCTTGGTTTATCTTACACTTGATTTGGATTGGACACTCTTCTTGGTTGTTGGATTAATTGCATTGTCGGGTCATCTATAGTGAGTCTAGAAACAGGATCAATGTTCCCCTTCTCCACCCATAGTGATTCTCTCTTAGCGTACTATTTCTCTAGAGAGATATGCATTAGTGACCACCCCATAGGTATGTTTTGTAACTTTATTTTTCATTTTGCATAGATTAGTTCACTTCCTTTCCCATTGTTTCGTGTTATCTTAGTATTGTATGCACATCATTGTTAGTTAGCATATAGCTCTTATATTGTCAACTCCTTAGCTTTATTTTTCTTTTATTTTATTTATCTTGTATTAGTTTAGGTTGTACATGCTTTATATTATCTTACTAAAAATCTACATCTCTCCTCCATTAACTGATATCCTAGAAGGATACTCTCCTCTATCTCATTGCAAGGGACTTGGAAACCCTAGGTTAACCTAGTGTAGGGATCAATTTCCTATGGATATGTGAACTTAGTGCTTGTTGTAGCCCCTTTAAATAAATCAACTTAGTTACGGTCCATTTGTGTCTCTTATTCATTTCCCCATATCCTTGTAGAACAAAATATTTAGGAGTGCAAGCCATCGAGACACATTCTTGGCCCACCATACGGACTCATGCCCCCAAAATTCCTAAAACTAGGCCTAAAATTGAATGTTAATGTGAAGAAGGAATGAAAAATTTCGTGCCCCTGCGTACTTATCTAAACTAAGAAATTTGGATGTGAAAATTTTCATAAAACTTGTATACATAGGTGAAATTTTGTAAATGCTAAAAATTTTGTTGAAATTTCCCTAGTCAAAAACTTGTGGGGTCAGGGAACATACTATAAGGTCTTGATCAGAGTGTAAAATTTTGAACCTATGCTACTTTTTCCAAAAATTTGTGTGTGACTACATTTATGGGTGTTTGTACCCTATTTGTACCTACATATTCCCCATATCTTTGTTTATGTCAACTAGAATGTAGAATAAACCTGGATAGATGCCCCTCTTTTAAGGCATGTGTAAAAACCATGTTTGATCATGTGGCTCAAAATAAATAGTATGTATTGTTGAAGGAGATGTTTGAAAATTTGTGTAAAGAGCTGAAGAGGTGGCCACCTTGGAGAACCTATACCTATAAAAGGAAAGGTGTTTTAACATGGTCGAACCATGACACACAACAAAATAATGCCAGCAATAGATAATTATAATACAAACTAAAGCAACCACTAGGAACAACTCATGTAGGAAAAAATAATAACAATAAAATTACATCCAATTGCAAAAATAACATACAAGTGCATATAAAAGGATTGGGAATGTAAACATGGGACACCCATGGTGTCACAAGATAATCAAGACCCATAATCCTACAAACAAGATCAAGCAATTGTAACTAATATAGGCATGATACTACAAGCATGGGACACACATGGTGTCATAAGAAAATCAAGGCACATAGGCCATAAGCAAGGAAAATATACAACTAGTAACATACAAACAAGCAAGTATGCATGAAACAAGAGTGTCAAAACATGATAATATGATGTAGTAGCCAACATGGGTGAAATATGTGAAACAAGATATGTCAATGTTGCACAAGACATGTGTGTTAGTATTGTTAGTCTAAAAAAATCAAGTACACAATGTATATAATTGAACATAAATGAGGAAGTGTAAATGAACTATAATAGAATAATAACACCTATAAAATGTGGAGGGATTGCCCCTAAATGATGAGAATGTAAGGAAACATGAGTGCTTCTATCAAAGGCATGTATTGATCTATTTGTTTTGCATTCAACTTAATATACTAAGTGAATGCATATGTGTAAAGAAATAAAGCATGTTATCTATCAAACCAAAGTGACAAACAACATGTGTAATGTAAAGTGCTAACAATGCAAGTAAGATGCACATATTCTTATTTTGTAGTTTTACAAATATTTAAATGTTTTTATTTTTCCTTAGAGTACAGTTATGTACAAAATATGTGGGTAGCACCAAGGCTACCAAGTGTCATATAAGGTTTCATCATGTGAGGCCTGGAGGCTTGGGATATAATATCATATCACAAAATATTAATATCGGGAGGAGGGCATAGAAATCGGAAGAAGTGGAGCATTTAGGAGTTGACTATTTTGTCATAGTATACGGATTGGAAGGAGGACTATCCTTTGTGTCATGGGAGTATGAGTGTAAGATTAATGGGAGTGTGAGGTGTACTATTGCAATATGTATCCATATGTTCACCTTGATGGGGAGAGGGATCATGGAAGATTTTGAGCTAAGCATTATCATCGATAGGAGGTAAATATTCAATGTGATCATCCCATTTAATAGCTTGAGAATCAATAAGATCTTGAATAACACGATGAATATTTGAGTAGTTGTCGATAGAGTGGCCGATACACCAAATATAATCACAATGGGCATTAACATTGAACTTCTTTCCTTGAGGTTTACTCATATCAACCTCAAATGATGGAGGAGAGATATGAGATTGCACTCAAGCAATTGTTTCAAGACAATGTGAGGAGGACTTGTAAGCAAGTAAATTGATGATGTATGGGTTATGATTGTAACTTGACGGAGTTACGAAATGGCATTAACAATGCCTTTAGAATTAGATTTTACATGATTAGGCCTTCTTCTAAATGTGGGTTTTCTTCAAAAAATTAGCGGTAGATGCGAGACGAGAGCTAGAAACATACTTAAAAGGGAGGGGTTCTATGAAAGTAGATGAAGATATATGTGATGAGAATATTGCAGCCAAATAGGGGTTATAGAAAGGTGAGTAACATGAAACCAAGGTTTCCTAAGAATAATATTGTAATCAAGATTATTGGGGACAACAAATCAAGTTAGGGAAAATCTTATGACCAACGGTGATGGGAAAAGTGATAGAACCAAGAATTCTACGAGGGATGTTGGTAGACCCTCGATGGTAAGACTAAAAGGAGAAAGATCCCAAATAGAGAACCTAAGAGCATGTACAAGACATATGGTGCAAACATTAAGATAAGAACTTGTATCACTTAAAATGCATTTGACCAAAGTGTTTTTCACAAAGACCTGCACATATTGTGCATGCCCATTGTTAATAGTAGGCAAAGGTGGAGGTATTGTATGATGATTAACACAATGGAAAGATAGAGCCTCAGGTAGGATGAATGAATTATTACCAGTAGGAGTAACAAGATGAATTTTAGTAGCATGGAGGAGATTGAAGAATGAATCCTTACATTAAGGGTATCACCCAAGATATTCAAATAGTGATATAACCTTATCGATGAGGATGCCATGATGAGAAGTAATAAAAAGCACAAGCCTAGAAAAATGAGCATGTATCTAGATAGAAACACTAAATCAACTAGATTTTGGAGATAAGTATGCCTAATACACAAGGAGCTAAGAAGACTCTAGATTAGGTGAAGGATTTGATCAAAAACAGGTTCACCAAAAATTTTAACCCTTAATTAAATTTTAGGTCAATTTAATTATGTGTAGAATAGATTAGAATTGATTATTGATCTTACAAATATGTTACAATATAAACACTAATAAGAAATAAAGATGCACCATCAACTGAATATGCAATCAAAAGCGAGAAAAAAATTATAGAAGCACTTAGCTAAATTTATATGATTTCAAGATAGATATGTGACTGTGCAATAGTAGAACCTGGAGACTGAATCTGGTTAACCTTCAAAATTGTAATCGTAACTATAAATTCCCATGGGTTTGGATTATATCATATGATCTATCTCCCTTTATATGGTCTAGGACATGCTCTGATTCAACTCATATAACTTTTGGGTTTCTCACCTTCCTAGATTTATCTCAGAGCTTAGAATTATCACTTAAGATAGCTAAATATGATACTAATGCTATTAATGATGATATTACACTAGTTATGATCCACTACAACATGCAATTAGTGCATTATATATTATACCAATTATTATTTATAATGTAATCCTTTCCTACCTTGATATACCTCATGAACTCTTATCTATCTTATTCGATCAAGGTTTCCTTACCTTTCCTTCTAAACATCATCACTCTAGTAAAAATATATTTCAAAAAAACCAACCCTTTTTGTGACTATCATCATGTTTATAGACATGAAAAAGATCATTATTAGGCCTTACGATCCATAACCAACAATCTCAAGGAATGCAAACATATCAATTTTTTTAATGAAGCATTATCACCTCTTGAGCAATCACATTCCAATGAAATACTGGACATCAAGTCAATAACCACACTTTAACATTTTTACTAGTACAATAGACCTTCATGGTCAATATTGGTAGCACACTCCACTTAATCTAAATACAAACAAGAAAATTTGTACTTATAAATCTTTACATACTTTGGGCATTACTCCATCGATATTACACCCCTTCTCACTCCTATTGATTTCCAACGTTATATTATGCTCATGATTTTTTTCATCTTACACATTATCACCACTAAGGTTTGAGCCTCTCTCAATCCCCAACCTACACCATTTGCTTTTGGACTATCTTAGTCATGCCATATATCTAACACTCTCGATACACATAACACTAGTATCATCTTTCCCTACTCATTGACATAGTTATTATTTATAATGACAATTTCATTGATTATCAACCTAGTATGACACATTAGACTCATGTTATGAGGGCATAGGGCCTTCCTTACACTAATTAATAATACATTATGGAATTGAATCACTTATGCGATCTTGGATTATTCATTGGATCCCACATTAGGAAGCTTCATAACATGGATAACCCGGGCTTGTCGGGTTTGACCTTGACATTGATGATCTTCTTGATGAAATTTGGTAGCTTTTGTGCTACCCTTATCTATACATAGCTTAACGTTAAAAAAACACAAAAATTAACATTGGTTACAAAATACAAAAACCATCTAAATATTTCAAAAATGCAAAATCACAACCTAAACACTTAGTTTACGTTGTTGGCACTTTACATTATACATGTTATTTATCACTTTGGTTTGATAGACAACATATCGAGTTTACTCTTTACACACATATATTCACATGGTATATTGAGTTTGATACATGATATACACAATAGTATATACAATGAAATGTTTTGGCTTGTCCTTTAACCAAACTTCCTATACATCTAGGGACATCTATTACACACTACATAGTTGTTATTATTTCAGTGTAGTTCCTTTCTACTTCCTCATTACACTTGATTACATATGTTGTGTACATGTTATATTTTGAGCTAACAATATTAATGCACATGTCTTTTGAAATGTTGACACCTCTTGTTTCACATGTTTTTATCTATATCAATTTCAATATTACTTCATCACATTATGAAACCCTTATTTTTTTATACATGTTTGATAGCCATGTGTGTTACTATTTTTTTGCTTCATTGATTATGGTCTATGTGCCTTTATTTTCTTGTGATACTACATGTGTCCCATGTTTGTGGCTCTATGCCTATCTTGCATGATATTCCTTCTCAAGTTTACAGTGCTTGAGGGCCTTAATTGTAGTGTGACATTGTGGGTGTTCCTTGTTTGTGGATATATGCTTTCTTATGTGACATTCCTTACATACTATTGGATCTAACTTCATTATTGTTATCTCTCTACACTTATTTTCTTATACATGCATTATTTCTATTGATACTATTATTTCTATTATTATTATTATTACGAGCCGTAATTTCTAACATATACATCCTATTTATAGGTTTAGGATCCCATCATCGGTGTCCACCACTATACCCTTCTATGTGTTTCTATACAGATTATCAAACTTATTAGACATGATTACACATTTTTTATTTTGAGCTACACACTTAAATGATTTATCAAATGTGCCTCAAAAGAGGGAGCATTCATCCGTATATTCTACACCTACATTAGACACTAACAAAATTTTGGGCTAAAACACATGTATCCATAAGGTACAAGTACTCGAAACAACATTAAACACATAAATTTATAAAATAATACACAATTTTAAAAATGTACATATTTCTCAAACAATAATGTATAGATTGGTTGAACCATACAGACAGCTTATTCCCTTTTCACATGATTTTACTCAGGGCGATTACACAAGCTTTCTCGGTAGTTTCATATTTTTATCTATAGACACAATTTCATATCCATTTGAATCATTTCATATCAGTTATAGGGGGCATATAATATTTCAATCCTTCCTTACCTTGACACTTAGTTTCAATTAGAATTTCAAGGATCTTAGGGGCATGGGTCTCCTTTATCCATCTACATTTCAAGACACTAAAGTTGTTGTTCGAGTTATGTGTCACATGGGAAGGACATGGGGGCACTCTTTTTTCTACAATGTTTTTTTATTTACAAAACCGAGTCTAGATCCATCTGCAATGGTGTGGTTCGTGGGGTTACTGAAAGGTATCCGAGTAACTAAGTTCTTCGTAGGAATTCCTTCCTTTCCTCTTGTATTAAAAGGATAAGATATCGAGTTGTTGAATAACTTTGATACCAAGTCTTCTTTTTCATGGGGTGCTTCAATACTTGACTATTCTTCTCCATTCCATATTGGGTTGTATGTGTTAGATATCACAAGAACTCGAGAGGGGGTGAATCAGTGTAGATTAAAACTTTTTCGCTTAATGCAAATTTTAAAACATTTAATGATGTGTGGCTTTAAACTATGAGCAGTCAATCAAACATATGTCATGCACAATAACACTAAACACGAGGTTCTTGTGGAAACCCTTTCGGAGAAAAACCAACCAAAAAATTTTCTTTATATTACACAAAGCAAGGACTTGCAATAATATTACACATCCTACAAGATTTTTTTAGTGAGGCACCAACCCCACAAGGAGCACCAACCCCTTACACCTTTGTTGATATTATGCACAACAAAGAACTCAAGTGAATATTATGCATCACAAGATATTTCTTTAGTGAGGCACCAACCCCACAAGGAGCACTAACCCCCAAATATGCTAAGCTACAACTTAGACTTAATTTACATATACATTTTGATCATCTAGTTACAACAATTTCTTTTGCAATAGATTATGATCACCTTTTTGTATCTGTTTGTGTTCTTCTTTTCACTCTCTTATGCTCATCTGATTCGATCCCTCTTTCTCAATCAATCTACTGCCCTTGATGCTCTTCTCATCTTATAAATCAATGCATCGTCGATATACTCTCCTCTTTCCTCTCTTTTTCCTTCTCTAGTTCTTTCTTATCTTGATTCCATCATATTCTTTTTCTGCTACTCACCCTTAGCTCGAATACTTATTTTCTTGCTTGACCAACCCCCTCAAAATAGCTCTAATTTCAAACTATATTCACAATAGACCCAATTCTTTAGTTCGAGTTGTGTTTCATGCACCTTCCTTCTTGGTCACCTGAGAATTCAGACTATTAAACGCATGCAACTAACTACATATTTTTTCTTCCATATTTAGCTTGAATACACCATTTTCCATACATGTGTAAGAGAAATTTATTAGTTATGCACAAAAATAGATTTTCCCATATTTTTAGAATTTGCAACGTGACCCAGATGAGTGAGCCATTTTCTTCTTCAATATTTTATTTTTCCTTGAAACTCGATTCTCATAGAAAATTTGAACTATGTTTCCCAAGGTCAATAAGAATTAAATGTCGGTAGCTAGAATAGTATTTTTCTTTGTTATTCATAGAGATCAAGTCGTATACTTAGCCGCAATCACCTAACAATCAAATCACCATCAATTTTGGAGAACCAACTCTCACTTGTACATGTTTGAATCAATTTTATTGCCTTGACCCTTGTTCAATCCATATTCTATTATTTCATGGCTTTCCTTAACTCCTCTAAATTTCTCCTTTGTATCACAACACTTTTCTTTACTCGGCAGATTTTTTAGTTATCTGTAGATCTTCCATGCTTCTCACAGTTATACAATGTCACGTAGCATTCCTCCTTGTCAGTTTCCTTCCCACATATTTTTTCCAATTCCGCAACTCTATTTCTTTTACTTACGGCTATTATAGACTTCCGCGGCTATCTTTCGTCGTTGGTGTCTTTTACTTCGACTTCCTTACTTTTGTGGTTTTCCCTTTACCTCCTTGTGTAACTTTATCTTCATGTTCACAACTCTTCCCTCACATCTATGGTTTTACCTTTCTCTCATGCGACTTGTCCTTTGGCTCCTTTTGCTTCATGGCTTCATTCATTTTCACACGGAGCTTTTTAAGCTTCTACAGATTCACTTTTTACGCTTAGAGCTTGTTCTTTGACTCCTTGTATTTTTGCAACATCATTACTTTACCTGTGGCTTCTCCTTACACCTTAGTGGTTCTTCTTTGAGTTTTGCAGCTTCATGCAGACTTCAACGGCTATCTTTGAACTTCAATGGATTTCTCCTTAATTCAAATAATATCTCCTCGTCTCCGTGGATTACCCAAAACCGGCTAAGTCCCTTAGAACTTATCCTTGATCATCTAAATCTTGTTTCACATCTAACTGACCCTTAATGTCCTTATTTGACTTCTAAACTCCCAATTCACTTTCCTGAGGCTATTGCATACTGATGAAACATTTTTATCCTTTAATGCCACTATCATGTAGTCACCTAGTTCAATCTTCAATCTTCTCCATATGCTTTCCTGAGTTGTTTTCTCTATGAGCTGACACTACCAATCAACCTTCATCTTCATTACTTGCTCAATTTACCAATTAACCCTTTTTTCCATCAATGTCACTTCTTCCATCTTCTGCAGTTTTGACATCAATTATAACACATACCATAATGACAAAGGTTCTAAAATATCCCCTTTGTCATTGATGGCAACACACCTAGAAACCTATAACTATTGATGGAAAAAACACTAGAAAACATGGTTTTTTTCTCCTCCTTTGACATAATATTAGTTGCTTTCGACTTTAGTTTCTCTCCCCTTTGACAACAATGACAAAGGACCAACTATGTTGCATAAAGCTGAGTATGTTGGTAAGATAAATACAACATGTTCTTACCTCAAAAGATTCGTCCTAGGCACATGCTTCTAATCCAGATGACCTTGAATGATCATGCCAATGTTCCCCCTTACAATAAGTCTTTTGCATATGTTTGGAGCTGATATTTCATGAAAATGCTCCCCCTATGACTATGTTCTATATGTTTTCTCTCCCATTAGCAACAAAACAAATCCACTTGATCACTAGTAACTCCCCCTTGGATAATGTTGTGTTTTTCATTGTTGAAACACTATTTCTATTACATGATGTTATTTACTCCATTTTTATTGAATTGGTACTAAGATATCCTTGTCCATATGCTCTTGTTGAGGTTGTATTTCATCTTGTATGTTACGTATTTCTATCTCAGACACTTTTCTCTAGGTATGAATGTCCTCTTCTAATTTCTTAGTCTCTAGCATCCTAGCCCTTATCCATTACTTAGTGTCATGTTTCCACTTGTGACGTGCATTAATCTGCTCAATCTTGTAACCTATCGCTTTCTCCAATCTCATCCATAGATAGTCAATAACTCAACTTGAATCTACTCAAAAACAAATTCCTGAGCATGTGGTGTGCATAGTTTGGAGATACCAACTATTACATCAATTTTCATGTAAGGGTACTCATTGGAAGATATCTTCACCATCAAATCATCTAATATTTTTCAACAACATCTTTGAGAGCTTAATATGTGCATTCAAGGATAATGACTCCTTGTATACACATAGTCTGTAATCATTTTCTCATCACTAGTTACTTGCACACATTCTGTCATCTTTTCTCAAACTTGAGGATCATTAAGATCTTGCATCTATTCATACACAAAGAATATCATACATGCTTTGGTTAAGTTTTTACCATACAACCATCTTGTTCATTGATTCAAAATTTTTGTATGGAAAGACTTCTCACTTGACCGCAAGTACTAATGACAAGTTAAGGAGACAAACATGAGAGCTTCCTTTTTCTTGGAGGAACTACGAAATGGAACACAAGACCACCAAATAAAAGTTAAACAATATATGCAGTGGACTACCTAGCGTGTGCTAGATCCGGGAAGTGTGATACTTCCTAGATGGTTGTCAATCCACTATTTAAAGCAAATTAATGCGAGAAATAAAGGAAATCCTACTTGTAGTTAAAATGATTTAGGTATCTCATTCATCTACAATAAGAAAATTCATTCACAATAGGCTAGGCTATGATTGAATCTGAAGGTCAAGGTCACTGTCAAGGTATTGGTATTGGTCAGGTGAGAGGTTACTGGGTAGTTTTGGGTATTTGGTGGAGGTTTTAGGAGCTCTATATTCTTGGTTTTGGTAAAAGACACAGAGACCGACGACGTCGTCGTATGACCGTATGATCGGTTTTAGGCTAACCGGTGATGGTTGTGGGTAACCGGCATCGGTATGGTCGAGGTACAAGAAACTCAATAAAACTTGGTTGGGTGATAGATCTGAGGTTAGATGAAGATGGAAGGGCAATGGCAAGATTCATATGGATCTAGGTATGCACAGAATGATTAAGGTCCAGGTATGGGCAATGTAAGGGTGTGGATAAAAATATGGTCAAGTTTGCATGGAGGTAAATGATGGGGGAATGGAAATGAGAGAAAAAACTAATAACATATGTAAAAGGATCTACCAAATGATAAATGGATGAGTGTTGGTTAACAAAACTTACTATTTGTATGAGCTTGATGCCTAGTTGGTAATGGTGGGTGATCAAATGGAATGAACTTGATGTAGTGTTGGTGCTTCCCGGATGCTCCCATGAAGGCAAATGGCTTGTGTGATTGCTTCAGGTACTGGCTATGGATGCTTTGATGTGTGTACTAATGTTGGTTCTTTGCTTGCATGCAGCTCTGGTTTCATCACTTGTTCTCAAAAGATGTGATTATCTCTCTCAAAAATGTGCCAACCTCAAAATAAGGTTGTTTTGGGGTTAAATGGTAACCGATGGTGGTTCGGCTTAACTTAACCGTGGTTAAGGGTAACCGGCGTCGGTTAGGGTGGGATTTCCTAGGTTTACTAAACTAGGTAGATCCCCTTGATTTTCTAGGATCTCATTTCATTTACTCCATGGATTAGCATGGAAGCTTCCTTCTAACATGGGGGGAATGTGGTTAGAGGGAATGTAGGCATTGATTTTTAGGGTTTGGGTAGGTCTTAGTTAGTTATGGCAACTTACTAAGAATAGGTCTTAGGGTGAGGTGGCTAGATGAGGTGTCTAGGTGAGGTGGATATGTGGGCATTATCCCAATTAGGATATTTAAATAATAAATATGGTGAGGATAATGAATTAATTTAATTAAATTAATTAAATTAATATTATAGTGGGGTGAAGGGGGCCATGGCTAGGTGGATGTGTTCAAGGTATTTATTTATCGAGGGACCAAGGGGAGTGTGACCTAATTTTAGTGTCTACATTTTTCCCCTTTTTGTTGCGTAGCTTGTATTGGTAAGTGACGCTGAAAAAAAAATAAGATGTGGTTGCCCCATGTGTGGGTGAAGGTGATCCCCCTCAAACCAGGAACTGATGAGGAAAAAGGTAGAAGTGGTGAGTGGTTTGATAAAAGGTGAATGTGATGAAGAGGAAGGTGGGTAATGGGGGGAAAAAAAAGGAAAAAGGTCTACTCGGGTAATCTAGGTAATGGGTCAGGGTCAAAGGTAGTAATAGTCAAATGCACACACACACATATAAACTACAACATGTACTACCAGGTTGAAGAGTAGGAAAAACTCTACATTGTCTAAGGTCGATAGGTTTATCCAAACAAGGTTGAGGTGATTCCGGTATCCAAGGTATAGGATATGGTCAGGAAACATGACGTAGGTTAGGTGCAGGAATGTTTAGGTATGTTCTGGTACACCGAGGGTTGGGTCAGGATAAATGGTCATGGAAAGAGGCAAGGTAAGGTCATTAGGTCAATCAACACATAGGTAACAGTGCCATAAGGTATAGCAAACACATGAGGTCAAAGGTCACTAGCGATGTTTTCAGTCCAAGAATCTAGGTCACGGCATGGGTAGGGCCGAGGTATGGGTAAAATAATGAGTCCCCAAATGAGGATGAGGTTAGGTAGTAAATGATGAGGTCGAGGTCAGGAGGGTGAGGGAGGTGAGGTGGTTAGGGTAAGGTAAGCATTGGGTGAGGGAAAAAAGAGTGATGGGTAGGGTAATAGGGTGAAATTGTGGGCAATGTGGAAGAGAGGGTGACCGATGCCGGTCAAGGGTAACCGATGCTAGGTATAGGGTAACCAACCATGGTAAGGTAGGGCATGTGACCGATGTCGGTGAAGGTAAAACCAACGTTGGTTAGGTCGGGGATGTTATAAAAAAAAAAATTCCATGTTTTTTTGAAATCATTTGTCTTTTGTGAAAAATAGAGAAAATGACACGAGAGAGAGAAAGAAAAGGAAAGTGTCCGAGAGAATGGAAAGGGAGTTGGCGAGCCAATGGTGGGTGATTGGTAGTTGAGAGGTGGGTCCATGAGATCAGATTGGTTGATTTTATTGGTTGGAGGTGAGGTGACATATTGGTGATGGCAGAGGCCGGAGAGGGATCGGGCGGGCCACCGGTGTAGTGGCCAGACATGCCACCACAACCATGATGGCATGATGATGATGAGGTAAGCATCAAACCCTTTCTGTGTTTTGTGAGATAGATTAGGTGAGAGGTCGGGTGGTGAAAAATTGGGTTTTTTTTTTTTTTTTTTTTGGGGGGGAAATGAAATTTGAAATGTGGGAGGGTGAATTGGGTAGAATAGGAGTGGGGAGAGAGGTAAGTGGGTGAATAGGGGTGGGATGGGGTTAAGGGGAAGTGTAGGTGAGAATGGGTGGGTAGAAGAGTCAGGAGAGGAGGTTTTTGAGAGGGGAGGGTTTGGGGGTCACGGCTTTTCACCATGATAGTGACCAGTCGATCGGGGTTAGCCGGCGTCGGTAGGTGTCAAAAACGGTATCGGTCATGAAAATAGACCGATGATGCTTGGTTTAGGGGTGACCGGGGTCGGTTAGAGATAACCAACACCAGTCGGGTTTTGGAGAAAAAGGGGTCCAAAAGGGCCCTAGGTCGAGTGGGTGAGATAGGGAAGGGTAGAATAGGGTGTGTTGGTGAAAAAAACCTAGTGTAGGTGGGGGTAAAAAATGGGTATGGGGAAATGATAGTGGGTGAGGGTGGGGGGGAGAGAAAAATAGGAAGGTAGGTTGGGAAGATAGAAAGAGGTGAGATAGTGGGTATAGGTGAGGTGTCAGGGTGAGTGTGAGTATGGGTATGATGAAGGTAGATTAATTTGATGTTTGTATTGGATGCAGGGGAGAGATCAGCTACGGATGAGAGATAGGGTGCCACCCCTGCTCTTGAGAGTGTGAGGCATGGTGACAGTTGAGGAGTGGTGGCACATGGAGGAGGTGGGCCTGATTGGGGTCCGAGCGGCATGCATCATGTATGTAGTTGGTCGAGTCTGATGGTCACTCTCATCGATAGATGGGATTCAATGACCAACACATTCCACCTACCAATGGGTGAGATGATAGTCACCCTGGAGGACGTGTTTAGGATCCTGTGGTTACCGATACTGGGGATGCAGGTGTACTCGATCTCCTCTCGAGGCCTCGAGAGGAGTTGATGTTGATAGTGTTTGGGGAGGGACTGGTAGACATGACATTCCATAGTGCCAGCTTGAGTTACGGAGGGGATGTACCTAGCCCATCCAGAGGAGACGAGGCTAGTTGTTTTATTGATGGAGGTAGTGTGTTGTTTCACACTTTGCCGAGATGCAGAGGGAGGGAGATTTCCCCACTCATTGATGGGGGTACTACATGACATGGTGATGGATCGGACCTATTTTTCCTAGGTGCCAACATTCCTGGTGTAGTTATATAGAGAGTTGTGGGCATATGGGCATCTGCGTAGGTTTAGCTTATGTTGCACCTTTTTACTACACTGTTGGGCCTATGAGCACATAGTTTGTGTGTGCCCAGTGGGTATGCCCCAAGAAGATGCATTTCCACCAAGATTGAGTTTGGGTGGGGTATAGGTGATGGGTACCCATGATTGGAGAGTGGTGATCAGATAGGGCTACACATGATGTAGCATATACAGTGTGTTTATTGGAGGGGTTGTCAGGTGGACATCATATGGAGACCATATGTGGGTTATCCCTCATACAGTGGATGCATGATGAGCTAGATGGCCTTCAGCTACTGAGATGGATAGAGGGGCACCATGTTGGGAGCACGAGATGATCCCAATTGATTGAGGGGTTAGATGGTAGTTTGGACTTGCTACAGGACATACCTCCACCCTTCCCACAGTATAGAGAGATGACGTGGAGAGGCCATTACCTCTACCACAGCCGACAGTGCCCATAGGGTAGGAGGAGCAGGTGGTAGACCGGTGGATCGATGATGCCGAGAGTGATAGATAGATATAGATAGTGGTGGGTGGCTCATTTATGAGTAGTACCACCAGGCCGGGGTAGCAGAGGATTTAGCCACTATCACAGTGCACGCGAGAGAGATGCCCTACAGGGGTAGGTGGTGACCCTGATTACCCAGTTGGGTATGGTGCAGGGGATAGTTAGCTAGTTCAGAGGTGGAGGTGGCCGAGTTACATGCATAGTGGCTAGTCTTCAGGCCCAGATGGCCCAGGGTGGGGATGGAGATGGAGATGGTGATGATGGTCAGGTGGCCACCCTACAGGCATAGGTTATAGGGTTACAGGGCTAGTTAGCCATGGCACAGCACAGATTGGGGCCTTATAGGCCCAGATATAGGCAGCATAGGAGGCACAGGGCGAGGGGCACCACCACCACACCAGGGCACAGGATAGGGTCCCAGTTCACAGGAGGGGGGTGGGATAGGGTCCCACAGGGATAGGTATAGGGTCAGAGGCTGATGGGGCCACCACAGATAGTACACATATATCTAGGTTGTGGGAGGTGAGAGAGGAGGCCCGGTATTATCAGGACCAGGACGATGGTGGCGGTGGATAGATTATTCTATCATATGCATATGCAAGTACAAGGCATGGCACAACAGGCTCTAGCGAGAGAGACCGATCACACACCCATAGCATGGAGAGCACAGGGGGCCATCGAGCCCCAGACATGGTCAGGGTGAGGCCACCAGTTCACGGAGGCCAGTTCCAGTTGATGTACTAGCAGGGACCCAGCCACCACCTATGATGGGTGGGGAGATGTTAGCAGTCACTCAGAGGGGGGGGCCGAGGAGGGAGGGGATAGGATAGGTGAGATAGATATGGAGGATGTCCACCATGATGATGTTTTATATATGGCCCTCGATTTTGATGTAGTTTTGATTTTTGATATATATGATATCTTTGTGCTTATATGAGAGTTTTTATATTTTGATATATATACCGGCCTGTGTGCCAAAGATGAGTGAGGATGTATATGAGAGTTTTGTATTTTTGAGCATATATATATTTGCGTGTGCTGATGATGGTGAGGATGTATATGATATGATATTTTTTTGATTATATATATGATATTTATTTATGATGATATTTTGATATGATATGTTATGATTGATGATGATATTTGATGATTATATATGATATTGATTTATGATGATGATTATGATGATTGATGATGATTGATGATGATGATGTTATGATGATTGATTATGTTTTATGGATGGATTATGGTAGATGGACTTAGGCATGGTGAGTGGTTTAGGCATGGATTGAGTTATTAGTGATAGGCATGGTTGAGTTAGGTTGTGTGTTAGGCATGGTTGAGTTAGGGCATGGCATGGAGTCATGTTTTAGGCATGGTTGAGTCAGTTTGGTTTAGGCATGGTTGAGTCGTGGTTTTAGGCATGGTAGGCATGGTTGAGTTAGGTTGTTTTAGGCATGGATTGAGTTAGGTTTTGGTTTTAGGCATGGAGTTGGTTGGTGATTAGGTTGAGTTAGGCATGATTGAGTTAAAAGTTTGTTGAGTTTGTAATTCATTAATGTTGTGATGAATGATGATATGGGTCATTTTAAGATGTTTTATAATACATGCATGATGATGGTAAAGAAATGGTAATGATAATAAATGTATGTTTTGATGATGATAAAAATGTGAAGCAATTTGTTGTTTGTTTGGTTTAATTTCCAATTTTGATATAAAAAAGGAAACTAAGTAGGGTAGAATGTGATTTAGGAAAATGAAAGATGAATTGGTTAGGGTAGAGAGTGGTCCAGAGCTAACCTCCAAGGGCCCCATGCCCTCGAGTGCTGCCTACATAGTCCCGGTGAAAAGGGACCTCAGGCCGATGTAGTTCTCCCATAAGCTAGGGAAGAATATGAGGAGATATGAGAATGAGATGGTAGGTTTTAGGCATGATTTGGGTTTAGGTCTGTTAGGTGTGGGTGAGTTGTGGGTAAATTGGTATAGGTGATTTTGATTGTGGTAGAAGAAGAAGATTACCCCAAAGGTAAGCGTCGAGGACCAAGTCCTGTATAAGGTAATCAATACGTAATAAAGAAGGTTAAAAGATAAGAGGGGGAAAGAAAAGCCACCTTGATTGGTTAGGATCATACCGAGTAGGTCATACCTTGGAGGAGGTGATGAACATAAGACCCTAAAGACATTGCATGATTGATTATTCTAAGGGTGAAAAGTAGTCACATGATCACCAAATGTCATGGTTTCCAAGAGGTCCCTTGAGGTGGTAGGAAATGGGAGTGTGAAATGGTGAGAGGGGTGAAAGGTGGTTAATTTTTATATGGTATGAGGTAGCATGCTCTTTGGGCAAGAGATCCAAGGTCACAATGGGCAAGTCCATGACTAAAAGGCTTTTTGTGTTGACTTGATATTTGAGATAGATTGATCGATGTGGGAAGTCTATATGGGATGAGAAATTAACTCCTTGAGGTCTTCGTGAAGCTGATCGATGTGGGAAGCTTCAGATTCTCTCTCTTTTTTTTTTTTAAAAGAGCTTTACATAGCTGTCCTTCGAGGGAGTCAGTCTATTTATAGCAGCGATTGTAGAGAGGAAGATGTCCTTTTGAGGGAGTCATCTTTTTATTGGAAGTTTGACTCAAGGAGTTGGATCCCATGTGAGGGCTTTGAAGTCATGGACAAGACCAAGGTGAAGAATAGGATTCTTGTTCAGAAAGTAGGGTGAAATGACCATGGGATCTCATCTAAAGGTAGATGAAAAAAGTATCCATGAGAATCATGCTATGTGCGCCATGGTACACATATTTAAGAGAAGATAAAAGTGATGGGTATGCACATGATTCTTATTTAATCATTGGTGATAGGAAGTGTGGATAGCACTCAAGGGATGAGCATGGAAAGAGGAAAAAGGTGAGGTAGGACTAAAATTCAACAATAGTAGAATGGTCAAGATGCAAGGCATTAAGGGGCTCGGTTTGGGTTTACCATCAGTGAAGATAAATGATAAGCACACGATCCATAAGTATGGGTCACGATGTATGGTCCAAGCCAATTAGGAGAAAATTTTCCCCATTTACTTTTTTTTTACTTTAGTTACATGTTGATTTTCTTTTCAAGACAAGATCACCAACTTGAAAGGTTCATTCATGGACACATTTATCATAGGCACATTTGATACATTTTTGGTAAACTTGAAGGTGGTCAAGAGCATTAAGATGACATTCATCTAATAACTCAAGTTGTGCTAAATGGTCCTGATGAAATTCATCATCATTGAGCATGTCATGGAGAGAAATGTGGAGTGAGGGAATCTAGGACTTTGAGAGGTAGAACAACCTCTTGTACCATAGACCAGAGAAAAAGGTGTAGCGGCAGTGGAAGTGTGAATACTAGTGCGGTATGCCCATAGGGAAAAAGAATGTGTATGCCAGTCCTTCCCAGTATCATTAACCACTTTCATGAGAATTTTGTTCAAGGTTTTGTTAGTGGATTCAGCTTGGCCATTGGTTTGTGGGTAATAAGGTGATGAGAAACTTAGTTGAATGCGAAGGCATCACAAAAGTTTTCAATGTTTTATTTTTGAATTGTTTTCCATTATCAGTGATGAGGTGATGAGGAACACCAAAGTGAAAATGATGTGATGATTGATGAACTCACATATTTTCTCAGCTTTCATGGAGATGAGTGGTATGGCTTCAACCCATTTTGTGTAGTATTCGTAGTGATGATCCATTGATGTCATTGGGAAGAATGGGGATTGATCTCTCTGACAAGATCCAAACCCCATTGAGAAAAGGGCCAAAGGTCACGGGTGACCTATAAGGCATGATTGGGTGTATGATGAAGGTTGGCATGTTGTTGGAATTTTACACAATGCTTGACATAGTCACAACAATCATGGTTAAGGGTCGGCCAGTAATAGCCTAGGTGAAGAATACGCTTAGCAATAGCAAGGCCACTGAAGTGACCTCCACATATGCCATCATGAACTTCCTTAATGGTATAAGGAATTTCAGAACTCATGAGGCATCGTAAGAGAATACCATCAAATCCATGCTTATAGAGGAGGCCCCCATGATGATGTAATGAGAGACCTTTTTAAGGAAGGCATGTTGTCCATTATGGGTGAGATCAGGAGGTAAGATGGAGAGAGAAAGATAGTCGGAGTATTGTTTATACCAAAGGTCACTCGGGTCTGGGGTGATGGTTCCGATGGAGTAAATGTCACGAGGTAAATAAGAGGGTGATTGGAGTCATTGTATGGTGACAAATATTTTAGAATCGGTGGTGAAGTGGGTATTTGAGAAGCCAAGCAGGCCATGGTATCTACAAATTTGTTGGTTGAACGGGGGATGGTTTGAAGGGCGTAATGGTCAAAGGTGGTCAAAAGTATGTCTACATGATGTTTATACTTTTGAAGTATCTCATTATGACATTGGTATATACCATTGACTTGGTTTATGACCAATTGAGAATCACCAAAGATGTTGATTGATTTGACATCTAGGGCATAGGTGGCTTGGAGACCTAATACGAGTGCTTCGTATTCGGCAATATTGTTTGTACAATCAAAATCAAGTTTGAAAGACAAAGGCATGGGTTCACCATCAAGTGGAATGAGGATAACACCAGCCCCACCCCCATGCTGACACTTGGAACCATCGAAGAAAGAGTGTCATTTGGTAAGCGGGTTCATCCAGGAAAGGGTAGCAATTGACTCATCTAGAAAGTCAAAATTAGAGGGTTGATCCCCAGAAATAGGTGCGTCGGCCAATTGGTCGGTGATAGCTTGGCCCTTGATGGAATTTTGATGGATGAATTCAAGGTCGAGGTCAGGCCAAAAGCATAAGCCAACATGTGGCACATTGATTTTGATAAGGTTTGGCATACATGAAGTGTAAGGGGTCGGTGTTGGTCACAACATAGGTTTTGTGGTTGAGTAGGTAATGGCGGAGTTTTGTGGTGATGAAAACTAAGGCTAAGAAAATTTTTTTGGGATGGGTGTATCGGGTTTCATAGTCCAAAAGAGTATGGCTTATGTAATAAACCACCTGCTCCCTGTGTGTTCATCATCGATGAGTGAGCATGGCCCCCAAAGAGTGATCGGTAGCTGAGATGTATAGGTAGAAAGGTTGATCATCTTTAGGTGGAATGAGTATGGGGGTTGAAGAAGGTATTGTTTTAAGGCCTCAAAATATTTGTGGCAATCATCATCCCATTTAAAGGAGACATCCTTCTTGAGAAGGTGATGAAATGGTTGACACCGATCAAACAATTGTGAAATGAAATGGTGAATAGACTGCAACTTACCTTGCAGGCTACGGAGTTGCCTAAGGTTAGTGGGTGGAGGCATTTCCAGAATGGCCTTGACTTTAGCAGGGTCAACTTCTATACCACGTAGGGAAATGATAAATCCCAAGAGTTTTCCTGAGAGACCGCGAAGACACACTTCTTGGGTTGAAGGTGAACACAATATTTAATAAGGTGGTCAAAGATGGTTTTTAGGATGGTGAGGTGCTCGGAGAGTGGCATTTAGATTTGGCAAGGAGATCATCCACATAATCTTCCAATATATGATGCATGATGTCATGGAAGATATAAGTCATAGCTTGTTGATATGTGGCACCAGCATTTTTAAGGCCAAAAGGCATGACTCGATAGCAAAAGGTCCCCCAAGGGGTGATGAATGTGGTTTTGTGTTGATCCTCTGGGGCAAGTAAGATTTGGTTATAACCCGAGAAGCCATCCATGAGTGATAGCATCTCGTGACCAGCGGTAAGGTCAACCAGTTGGTCAATACCGAATAGAGAGGAAAGTCATCTTTTGGGCAAGCTAGATTGAGGTCATGGAAAAATGCAAATGTGAGTCCCCTATCACCTTAGTGATAGGGGACAATGTTAGAAATCCAACAAGGATAATCAATGGGTAATATGAAGGAAATGGAAAGAAGGTGCTGAAGTTCTTCTTTGACAAGAAGGGCAATGCGAGGGTGCATTTTCCTCAGCTTTTGTTTGATGGGCTTGGCATCGGGAATGGTTACGATATTGTGGACCACTATGGTGGGGTCAATACTAGGCATGTCTGCGTAAGACCAAGTGAAAGCATGGTTATGGTTTTTGAGAAAAGAGGTGATGGCTTCTGTTTAACAACATCTAAAGATTGACCGATCTTTAGGATGTGTGGGTCATCCTGAGTATGAATGTTGATCTTGATAGTCGATTCATTCAACATGGTTTGTCTCAGAGGGTAATGAACCGATGAATATATGAGTCTTCTACACCAAGGTAGGTGAGTATAGATTCATCATCCTGACATTGAATGATGTTAATCGAAGGTGTATCATCATCGATCATTTTAGGATACAGGAAGGGAAGAGAGGAGGGAGCCTCGCCCTCACGTTGATAAGTCGAGGCCCCCAGGAGATGGTGTTTATGAAAAAAAAAAGGAGGAATGGATTCTGGATCCATCGACTCCATCGGTGAAGGTGGTGATGGTGGTGAAGAAGGTGGAGAAGGGTTGATGTCCTCGATGAGTTCAATGCGAGCCTTCTTGGTAGGTGGTTCAACAAAGCCGATACCACTACCACTACGGTTATTATGTTGGGTAGTACATGGAATAATAATATATGGTGGCCTTGCTCATAAAATCCAAAACCAAAACCCTTCCATGCACATCGGTGTAGGAAGGTGTGGGAAAAATGGTGATTGGTGAGTGATGGAAGTCAGCGGAAAATGGGTGGGTTTGTGATGGTGGTTTGGGTGTGTAAGTGGTAGTATCAAGTCCCCCATAGGTGAGACTGAGTACGAAGGTGGGGAGGACCATAAAGGAGGCATTCTCTATATGGTGATCATAGAGGGTGTTGGTGAAGACTTCCATACTCTTGTGGAGTAAGGAATGTGTTGACACTATATAGGTGATACTCCCCCAGAGTGAGGCATTGAAAAATGCCTTCCAAGGGATCGGTGGTTGGTATGTGGGTAGCTGGAATAGATGATGTGTGTCGAGGATGCGGGAGGTGGAGCTAATGGATTGGGAGGCTGATGGTTTGGTTGTGGAGGTTGTGGTGTGGTAGGAATGGAGGAGGAGTGTGGTTGAGAGAGTGCGGTTGTATTGTAAGCGGAGGTGTAGGTGAAGTGGTAGTGGTCATGGAGGTAGATGCCTTAATGGGTATAAGCATGTCATTGGGTCGGTAAAGCATGTTGCATGTTTTAAAAGGTGATGGATCAATTGGAATAGTATAGGTGTGTCCTTCATGCTCAAACTTTACACAATGATGCAAAGTGGAAGGAACACAACCCATGACATGAATCCAGGGTCTTCCAAGCAACAAGTTATATTGAAATTCCCCCTCCAAGATGTAAAATAACTCTGGAATAGTGTGGGGGCCCACGCAAATGTGGAGGATGATGGTGCCTAGTGTAGAGGTGATAGCGTCATTGAATGAATGCAACATGACAGGATGTTTATGCATGTAATTGTCGGTATGCATTTGAGTGAATGCATGGGATGAAATGATATTAATGCTAGCACCCATCGATCATTACATGTCATACACATATATCATCGATGTGGACAGAGATGAAGAGAGAGGTCTAGGTCATCAGTTTGGTGTGGTGTGATCTCTTCCTCTGAGAAGCTAAGGGAGGCTACTTGGTGAGTAGGTTGAGGTGTGGATAAAGGTGGTAATTTGGTGAGAGAGGCTACATGATGGGGTGTGATGATGGAGGCTACGGGTGTAGGGTCATTGGGTAAAACCTCAATAGATTGAGGACCTCCATGAGAGCTTGATGATGGGATTCTGAGGTTTGGATGAGGTCATATAAGGACATTTTGAGGGGGGATTGGTGTAGTTGTTTGAGCATCATGTGTGTGTGACCCCATTAGAAATAGGATATGTGGGGCCATGGATAGTGATTTTAGGTGTGGGTGTAGATGGTATGTTGGGTATAGGATTGGTTGGTGAGTCAGTTGCCTTTTCCTTTCCTTTGTCCTTTTGAGCATGGGTAGTAACATGGATCATGTTGATCTGAGGTGGGGAGGTAGGTGAGGTAGGTGAGCCATGAAAGGTATAGTGACATGAAGGGAAAAAAAATGGTGGGGGAAGGAACTTTGTGAGATGAGTTGGGCACATCGACATTTGGGTGGAGGTTTGGCGAGGTCATTGATGCAAACCATGTTAATTTCAAATCTCGGAGGTGGTTCTAGGAGTTGTGGGGGTGGAGGTCATGGTTGTTGAGTAGGTAGTGAGGGAAGAGTTGTGGGAATGGGTGTTGGTGAAATGGGGTCCTCATCAAGAAGGTCATCATCGTCAAAGTTTTCTTCAGGAGGACACAACTTGGATAAGGATGGTTTTTCAAAGCCTTGTAGTTCTCCACATCATGTCTGGCACACGATGGTAGGCACAAATTTTAGTGTCATCAAACCCTTTTGGCTTGGGTTTGAGAGGGTCATAAGGTCTGAGCGGTGGTAATGTGATGACAAAGTCTCAAGGAGGTTGGTTAAGATTTTGGCATAGGACCTGCTAGTGGGTCATGATGGGAAGTGAAAGTGGGTTTGGGTGTAGGTGTGGCTGATTGTTGAGAGGAATGGTTTTTGCAGGAGGGGAGTGGGTCGAGCTATGGTTTTGGGTGCTGGTGTGGTCTTGGGTGTTGGTCATGTTTTCTTGGGTAGGGGTATGGTAGATGAACTGGAGGAGGGTGTGTGGTTGTTTTGACTACCTTATTGGAGGGTAGTGGATTTTTGTCTTTGGGTTGCACCTTCTTGGGTAAAGGTGATATGGGTGTATGAGATCTAGAGGGAAAAGTGGATGGGGGAAGAGGGTGAGTTACCCATGGGGATAATGGAGGTGTTGTGAAGGTAGATGATGTGGGTCATGGTCATGTGGGGGGTGAGGGAAAAGAGACTAAAGTGTAGTGGGTAGTGAAGAAGTAACTGATGGTATTGGAGGAATGGGTGGTAAAGATGTTGCAGGTGTGGGTGTAAGTCATGTCGGGTGCTTGGGTATGTTAGAGGTTTGTGAGGAAGGAATGGGCTGTTGTGTTTTTGGTTTACTGATGGGTGGAGGAGGTTTTTAACCGTTGGGAGGTTGAGGTCCTAAGATGGATGGAAAAGGGGGAAGAAGGTGATGAAGGTGTGATTGGCGCAGCTAGGGTATGAGTTCTATGGGCTTGGTTCTTCTATTTGGGTGTCGAGTAGGTTTGGTGTTGACTTTGGAGGATGTAGCTAAATCTAGTTTGATAGGTGGATGAATAAGGCTGGTGGTTGGGGTGACCCCTAAGGTAGTAATAGGTTTAGTCGAGGAAGATGATGTAGGTGTGGGTTTGGATTTAGATGTATGTTGGGTTATGGGTAAGGGTGTGTGTTGAGCTATGATGGGTGTCATGGAAGAAGTTGTGATAGAGGTGGTTGTGTTGGTTCGATTGGTTGAAATATTTTTGGGTAGATAGTGGAAGTGTCAACAAGTGACATCTGCATTTGCATTGAGACAGGAAGCGAAGAAGCACCCCCAAAGTAAGGCTCTATCCACATAATCTAAGTGATCGGCTAAGCATGAGAATGACATGTCATAGGTGAGGTTGATGAGGACCTAATGGAAATTCCCATAAAATTTGTCTTAGAGATGGGGAATTTTCTAGCTTCAACTTCCATGGGTAAGAGAGCCAAAAGTAAGTCTATAGGATCTTGGGTAGCTGATGGAGAATGATCACCTAGAGGAAAAGGTATCTCTCTTGGATCTTTGATAGGTGGAGGAGATGATGGGTGCTCCTCTATGGGTGGAGGAGATGATGGGTGCTCCTCTGTAGGTGGAGGAGATGATGGGTGCTCCTCTGTGGGTGGAGGAGATATGGGTAAACAAGTATCTCCATGGGTGGAAGAGAGTATTGTGGGTGATGATTCTCTAGGTGGAGAAGCCAAAGGTGAAATAGTCTTGATATTAATGGAAGGCTCCTCCACGGGTGATGAAGGAGGTGAAAGGTGTTCCTCTGTGGGTGGAGGAATAGGTGAGGGTGGAGTTCCAGGTGAGTGGGTTCAAGAGGTGGAGGACTTTGGGCTAGGAATTTCCTCTATGGAAGGAATATGAGGTAATTGGAGCAAGCAATGGGTGTATCACTTGAAAATAGCATGGACCTCACGGGTATGGCTATCATGAGTTGAGGTCTCTCCGGTTTGATCGAAGAAGGGGCATGATTAGGAAAGGGTTTCTTTGAAGATGTGTAGGTTTTGATTGGTAGGTGCATTAGGATTATCCATGGTTAACTCACCTTTCTCGAGCATTTCTTGGACAATGTTTTTGAAAGTGATGCAATTTCCATCACTATGACCCTTTACTCGATGATAGTTACAGAAGTCATGTTCTTTATACCATGTGGGTGTGGGGCGAGCAGGGTCAAAACCAAGTGTGTGGTTTCATGGGAGGAAGGGTGATGGCCCCAACTTTGATGAGATTTTCTAAGATAGAAGAATAAGGTTCCCCAATTGGGGTATATTTTCCATTGTTCCCATTCCCATCTGAATTGAAAAGTCTGAATGGGTGAGAGATTAGATGAGGGGCTAGCTTGATTTGATGGATGAGCTGGGCCAGCTTTGAGTACCACTGCATTAGCGGTCCCCTTGGCCTTTGAATAATTGTTCTATGGTTTTGAAGAAGAAGAGGTATCATTTGACTTGAATGTCGAGTTCTTATTGCGTAATTGGATTTTCTTCTCTTGATAGCCCCGAATCTCTAGCTTTCATGCCATGGTGAATGCTTCATCAAGGTTTGGAAAGTTTGGACCTACAGGGTTCGGTGAGATATGCCTAGCACAAGCCCATGTGAAGAGTTTGATGAGTTCGGTTTGCGGTAGTTGGAATGTGAGTTGATTGATCAGGCTATGCCAACAAGCAACAAAATCTGTGATAGATTCATCATCATACTGACGCATAGAGTATAGGTCAGTCATGGTAACCTTCTTAACAATATTAATGGAGAAGTGATCCAAGAAGGCTTGGGCTACCTAATTAAATGAGAATATAGAGTGTCTAGGTAAACCCACTATACCAATCTAATGCGGGTCCAGTCAGAGACATGGGAAAGGTCCTCAGGAGAAAAGCATCATCATGGGTGATCAGATAACACCCATGTTTTGAAAGACCACAAATGTTGTTGTGGGTCTTCTTTGCTATTGAAATGGTTGAATTTAGGCATTTCCCAATGCATGGGATATGGATGGATAGGAATGGATGGATGTGTATAGGCTCATTACAAATCTCATCATAGGTGAGAGTGTTGCGGGAGCTAGAAACCGATGCCTCCAATGTCTGCATCTTGTCCATCATTAACTTAATTAGGTCATTGGTAGGTTGTGATGGATGGGTGCCTCTTGTAGCATAAGAGGGTTGGTGTTGGGCATATAATGGGGGTGGCATTCCAGTATATGGTGTTTCCATATAGGTAGATTGAGAAGAAGGTAGTGAAATAGGGGTACGTACCCAGAGTGAATAATAGATGAAACAAGAGGCTACTTGATAGTACGTATATGGAGGTGGAAGGGTCATGGTGACCCTAGTGGCAATGGGGGCTAAAGATTGTGGAATAGAAAGGATGACATTTTGAAAAGGGGTAGGGGTCACCAACACCGGGGGTGGTTGTGTAGCTATGGGTATATGTGAGATAATAGGGTGGATGAGGTTGTGTTCTAGGTGGTTGGTGAAGGTATAGTGGATGTGGCGGGTGCAATGGATGTGGTAGATGTGTGGTCATAGTAGGTATAGGGCCTAGGCTAGCAAAAAAATGACAAGGGTAAGGTAAGGTAGATGCGGGGTAGCGGGAGCTAGATGGGGCTGATGCAGGAGTGGGAATGAGAGTCGGGGGGATAGATATGGGCATGTCATGTATATCAACTGACCCGAGGCATCTCGAGTGGATGAGTGGGAAAGGTAAAACTACAAGGCGGTAGGATTTTGGTCAAGGAGTCATGTGAACTCCTCGTCTCTGTAGTGATAGTGATAGGTTGGGTAGGATCCATGGGTGATAAAATAGAAGGTGGTGAAGGACTAGGGGGAGTGGTTGATGACTGGCATGGAATATGAGGGTGTTTGCTTGGCTTTGGGTCAGCACCATGTGAATAGGTACTGATCGGGTTGGACTATTTTCTATAAATGACACAAAAATATAAGAAAATAGGAGAAACAGGTAGTAGTAGGTGGATTAGGTACCAAATGTCAGCTGGAAAATTTACACGATAACCGATGCGGTTAGGTTAAACCGAAAAACCGGTGACGTCACAGTAACCATTGCGTTGGTCACACTGTGGAAAAGTGGACAGTTGGTCAAAATAAGGTAAAAGGCCAATAATTTTCCAGTATGCAAGATGTTAATGGGACTTACCAAGTCAATGATATGATAAGAGTGATAGAGACTCTAAATAGTCAAAGAAGGTGAATAGGTGTCCTTTTGGGTAGGTTAACCAAAAGAATAGTGAACCGAACATGCCGGGTTGGTAAAACCATGATGGTCGAGAGGGTAACCGATGATGGTCATGATCATGGACCGACACACGACACCGATTTTGTGAAATTGAAACAATGATGAAGAAAATGTGGTTGTGAGTTAAAATTAATGTGGAATCAAACCCAGAATCCTGAGAATGATGAGAATATGGTCCAGCACACTCAGATGAAGTTGGAATACACCAACTGTGATGAGGAGCGTGCAAGGAGAAATAAGAAAAATGAAGAGCGTGACCTCTCACCTCAAAATGCAAGCCAAGTAGAAACACTAAGAAAAATATGATCCTAAGAGTGCTTTTTCTATTATGTTTGTTTAGCTTATGCTATTTAAGGACTGACTCATGAACTTTAGAATAGAGTTTTTTGGTGAGGATGGCTTCCTACGAAGAAGGAGATCTACAAGGAGAGGTTTCAGGTATGTTATGGTGGGGGCGGGCCATTTTCTCTCGATGACTCTGATGATAGAAATAACCAAGTGGGGTGCCTGTGTGTCCATGATCGTGTGATCACCTACAACTTCTTCCGGGTGAGATGTTGTTTAAGAATGTGTATATATTTTTTTTTGTTTTGTGTTTGGATAAGACTCGAGAGAGAGAAAGAGAAAGAAAGTGCTTTTCTATGATTCATTTGTCAACCATCAGTTGGGAATGACTTCCAGCATATAGGTTGCCCTCAATTAATGTGAGCTAATGCGAAAAAGAAATGAAATGCAATGATTTTTAAACCCAAATCAAAATGTAGAATTTGATGCCACAAATAGATGAATAGGAGAAGGGATGCTCTTTCACTAATGTGATACTAATGAAAGGGAAGAAATGTTCATTTTAAGCACCAAAATATGATTGCTTTTAGACAATAGAAGAGAAGAAGATTCCAGGGAGAAAAGTTTAATGTAAGAACTTTTTAGAAAAGAAACAAACATACAACATTTTCACCTAGAAATGAAAGAATGCAAAGAACCCCGAATGGGTCCCACCGGCATGCCAAAATGTTTCACCTGATTCTAGAGCATTTCTTCAAATGTTGATGAAAAAAAATAAGGGTAATGGGCTAGGAGGAATACCTGTTGAAATGTTGGTTGTAGGTTGTTGTGCGCGTATGACTTCTAAATCCACAGCTGATCATGAGAGCTTCCTTTTTCTTGGAGGAACTACCTAAAATGGAACACAAGACCACCAAATAAAAGTTAAACAATATATGCAGTGGACTTCCTAGCGTGTGCTAGATCCAGGAAGTGTGATACTTCTAGATGCAGTATCAATCCACTATTTAAAGAAAATTAATGTGAGAAATAAAGGAAATCCTACTATAGTTAAAATGATTTAGGTATCTCATTCATCTACAATAAGAAAATTCATTCACAACAGGCTAGGCTATGATTGAATCTGAAGGTCAAGGTCACTCATCGGGTATTGGTATTGGTCAGGGTGAGATTTTGGGTAGTTTTGGGTATTTGGTGGAGGTTTAGGAGCTCTGTTCTTGGTTTTTGGTAAAAGACATAGAGACCGACGTCGGTCTAGTATGACCGGTATCGGTTTAGGCTAACCGGTGATGGTTGTGGGTAACCGGCATCGGTATGGTCGGGGTACTGAAAAACTCAATAAAACTTGGTTGGGTGATAGATCTGAGGTTAGATGAAGATGGAAGGGCAATGGCAAGATTCATATGGATCTGAGGTATGCACATGAATGATTAAGGTCTAGGTATGGGAAATGTAAGGGTGTGGATAAAAATATGGTCAAGTTTTCATGGAGGTAAATGATGGGGGAATGGAAATGAGAGAAAAAGCTAAATAACAATAGATGTAAAAGGATCTACCAAATGATGAATGATAAGTGTTGGTTAAACAAAACTTACTTGTTTGTATGAGCTTGATGCCTAGTTGGTAATGGTGGGTGATCAAATGGAATGAACTTGATGTAGTGTTGGTGCTTCCCGGATGCTCCCATGAAGGCAGATGGCTGTGTGATTGCTTCAGGTATTGGCTATGGATGCTCGATGTGTGTATACTAATGTTGGTTCTGCTTGCATGCAGCTCTGGTTTCATCACTTGTTCTCAAAAGATGTGATTATCTCTCATAAATGTGCCAACCTCAAATAAGGTTTTTGGGGTTAAATGGTAACCGAACGGTTCCGGCTTAACCGGTGGCGGTTAAGGTTAACCGGTAACATCGGTTCGTTAGGGGTTTTCCTAGGTTTACTAAACTAGGTAGATCCCCTTGATTTTCTAGGATCTCGTTTCATTTACTCCATGGATTAGCATGGAAGCTTCCTTCTAATGGGGGAATGTGGTTAGAGGGAATGTAGGCATTGATTTTTAGGGTTTGGGTAGGTCTTAGTTAGTTATGGCAACTTACTAAGAATAGGTCTTAGGGTGAGGTGGCTAGATGAGGTGTCTAGGTGAGGTGGATATGTGGGCATTATCCCATTAGGATCTTCGTGGTCTACTTCTTGTTTGGTTGGATATTGGAACCATCCTTTTCATCCTCCTTATTTTTTGTGCATCTTTGATCAACATTTTTATCATGATTCATCTTTCAATCCTCCTTGTTTCACTTGCTCCATTTCTTCTCTAAGAGCCTTTAGATCAGCATTTAGTCTTTCACATCCTCGTTGATTAGAGTTTTTGCTTCTCATTTAGCTTAGTGTGCAAGAAATCAATAAAAACTAAACAACCTCAAATATGCAAGGGATTAGTACCTTGGAGATGGTGATGGCATATACAGGCGTAAAGTAGACGATGATCTCCTCACCGCGATCTCAGAAAACCTACAACTCAAAGAAAATAGAGAAAAATTGCTTAGATATTTTATGCGGGGGCTACCTAAACAAGTGGACCCATGAAGCGTTCACTTCCTTGGTGGCTGTCAACCCCCATTTGATAAAGAAACATGATAAAATGTAAGATAAATGGATAATATTCAAGCTGATGAACAAAGAAACCTGAAGATGTTGGTATGTAGATGAGCTAATGATCTGATCCAAACACAACATACAATATGAACCAAGCTAAGTGAACCACAAAATAATGAGAAGGGTACAGTGGGGATTCCAATGACATTACAAGGACATTATGAGGATGTTATGACAAACAATCGGCTAAAAATTCAAAACAACATTTCCCAAATTTTCCAACCTATTTGAATGAGGGGGAAGGCCCATATTTATAGCCTAGGGGTGAGGTTAGATTGTGGGTTATTAGGTAATCAAGGTTGGGTAAAGTAAACTTTGGTTAAGGGACATGATTTGAGTAGTTAGGTTTGATTTGGATATGATGTCATCATGTCGGGGCTTCGATTTAAATTATTAGGTGAAAGAGATAAGGATGTGATATGGACTGGGAACATGATTGACATGGTTAGGTGTAATAATGCATCCCATTTTTGAATTTAGGAGTGGGATTTCAGATGTGTATATTATTGCCCATGAATACAATAAATTTGTGATATTGATTATTAGGTGAGATAATGCCAAATTTTAATTATCAAATGGGTTTACATGGAGCCTGTTAATTAATTAATTAAGGGTGAATAAATTGATGTGTGTATAATGGAATTTACTCAAGTTTAGGAAAAATAAAATCAAGAGGGAAATTTGAATGAAGGAGAATGAATGCGGGGTGAAGGAGAGGAGTTACACCAAAAATTGGTGTCTACATTTGCCCCTTTTTGTTGAGTGGTTTGCATGATAGCAAGCCACGAGACAAAAACAAAAAGGATTGGATGAAGTCATGTGTCCGAGGATGGATAAAGACATGACCAAAGGCAAGATGCCCCAAGTGAAAAATGATCACAATAACAATGAAAAATATGGTGGTGACTCCAATATCACATCGGTAGAGGACAATTGTGGTCTCAACGGAGACAGTGAAAATGTTCTACGGACTAGTGAGTGGGTGGAGACCACTGCAGTATGGATGTAAACCACAACGACCAACCGGTCATAGAAAACATCAAAATATGTGCAATCAATGCGAAAAGTATGAAAAACCTCCATACTTGAGTAATTGAGTGAAAAATCATGCGTTTGCAAAATAGACGAGGATGAAAATAATGATGCCTCAAAGATAGGGCATGAGAAGGACAAAATTTGAGTTATATGCATCCATAAGTACAAGGATGAAAAAGAGTCCCAACATAGGACATGAAAATGATAGAGTGGAAGATGGATGTTTAACTAAAATACCCCATTGGGAACAATTATGGCCACAAATGTAGATATGAAGAGCATATTGCATAAAATGCCCCAAGAGGGTGTTAAATAGGATGTCGAATACATGTATCTTAAGAAAGTTTTGCAGTTGAAAGTAGATGAATAATGGGGTGAAGAAAAAAATGAAATCAGTCTCACTTCTTCGGCGAATAGGAGAAGTCAAGCTACTTTTGTGAAAAAGTAGAGCAAACATTTATGGAAGAGAACAAGATCAGATAGGTGATGGTCATTATGGTATCCTCCAAGACAAAAATTCCATGGGAAGATGTGATGAGGGATATATATGATGATGTCTCCTTGAGAGGGTTGACAAGAATGGAAGAGATGACACCGCTCCCGAAAGGAGAAGAGATAAATTTTATAGAGAAGAGGAAGAGGACATTGAATGGAGTAGAGCGGATATGGTGGAGGAGGAGAAAAAAATGAAAGAGGATAAAGGGGATGAGGTGTAATAGGACAAAGAAACCATCATCCGCTGATAATGAGGAGTGTGAACTATGCTTGATTGTGATGGAAAGAAGAGGAAGAGAATAATAGAGAAGGATGATAAGAGAGGAGAGAAGATAGATGAAAGCATAGAAGAGGGAGAAAGATAGGTAATATGAAGGTAGTGGGAAAATATAAGAGGAGAAGAAATAGAGAGGGTGTGATGGGCCGGAGAAAAGAAAATAGAGAAAGAGGATAGGAGAAGAAGGGAAGGAGGAAGAACAAACAAGAAGAAGATGAGATGAGAAGAGGGAAGAGATTAGAGGAGATAGTGAAAGCATAGAAGAGAAACAGAGATGTGCCATAGTAAAGAAGCAACAGATATAATAAAGAGGGGAGATGGTGGAAGAAAGAAATGATGAAGGACAAAGAAGAAGAGGACAAGAAAATGATAGAGTAGATGGTGAAGGAGCAAGGAAAATTAAAATGGAAAGAGAAGAGAGAAGAGGACAAAGTAGAGGGTGAAAATGAAAGAGATGTGCAATATGAAAGTAGTGGAAACCAAGAAAAATAAAATATCTAGAAGTTGATGGAGAGAAATGGTGAAAAAAATGGAGGGTGATGAGTTAGAGGAGGAATGTAAAAGAGATGATATAACTGAGAAAAAGAAAGAAACGATGGTGATGAGGAGAGGTGGATGGGAGTGGACAAAGGAAAGGAAATCAAGACAAAAGGAGGGAATGATTGAGAGTGGAAAGATAAGAAAAAGAATAGATAGTAGTGGTAGATTATGGGAAGAGAAAAAAGTCAAAAGTGAAGAAGACAAAGGATGAAAGATGGAGACGGATATAAGAGATAGGGATGATAGGGAAGAAGAAGAAAAAATACAAGAAAATGATAAAGTAGAGGGTTAAAGGGAGATGGAGATTAAAAATGAAGGGAGAGAAAGAATGGAACATGAAAGAGATGATAGAGCTGAGAAAAGGAAGAGGTGAAGAAGACATAAATAGGTAGAAGAACATTAGAGAAGGATGATAGGAGAGATGAACAAGAAGATGAGATGAGGGTAGGGGATAACATCAGGAAAAAGGAAGAGAAGGATGGAAAGATGAAGGGGATGAAGAAGATGAAGAAGTTAAAGAGGAGGTAGAATAGAGAAGAGAAAGAAAGAAACAATGAGGGGCCAAGAGGTTGTAGAGAAGATGAGAGAATGGAAGAGAAACTGATACATAACAATGGAAAAGGTAAGGGTGGTAGAGGAAAAAAAGGAGGTTTGAAGTGGGAAGATGAAAATGATAGGAAAAAAAGAGATGATAGAGCATAAACGAGAAGAATATTGAACCAAGGTGTTATGAGTAAGACCCAGGAAAAGAATATGAAACAGACCATATGGAAATGCATGTGGAGACTGGGACGATAAAAATATGGGACAACGTTGGTGGGATAGGTTATTAATTGGGAAGTAAGATGAAATCACGAGGGCAAAAGGGGATGAAGATGATACATAGGAAGTGAAAGAAAACCAGGAGTAGAAAGGAGGAGAGGACAACAGAGAAAATGATGTAAAAGGGAGGAAACCAAAATGGGAGATATGCAGTGGAGAGTGAGTAGTATAAGGAATGTAAAGAGGAGTTGAAGGGAGGAATGGTATGGATTGGAAGAAATGTAGAGATGCATGAAATGAGGATAAGTTGATGATGAAAAAATAGAGAAAGGATGTATGAGGAAGACAATAGAGATATTGAAGAAGGTGAAGGGAAGATGGAAAAATAGTGAAGAAAAAGAGAGGGAAGAATAGAAGAGGCAATGCCAGTGAAGGGATGTTAGGAGAAGTCCTGATAATGATTAGAGGGCACATAGGAAGGAAGGTACGCATATAAGAAGGAGGATGTCAAAGAGATGGAACAAGGTCATGCGCCCTTTGGGGATGAGACTTTTTAGGAGAAGTCCACCGATAATTATTAGCGTGGAAATGGAAGATGATGATAGAGGAATTTTTAGAAGAATTTAAGGGGAATACTAACAACAATCGCAGTGTCGGTACCCAAATTTGTTCTATTTTTCACAATCTGAGAAGCCTCAGAAATATGGCATGAATCTTGAAGGTAGATAGATCTTGATGTATGTTGTTTTGTATCCGGAGATATGATATAACTAGAAATCAGGTTTGTGGAGAGATGGATAGCACTTTGAAAGGATTTTCATATAATCCTCACTATTTTAGGTTGTGCCTTTCAACCAAGGTAAGAGAACCTATATCATGCCTTGTTTTGTGAAGGAGGTGGAGATATCCTTATACTATGCATATTGTATGGAGATGGCCTTGGGAAAACATGATCAATTTTCAATTATTCAAACTCAACGAGTTGTCACTACTAAATGATGGAAATGCTTTCAAGACAAGGTTGAGGCTCACAGAGACATGGTATGATCCCGATTTACTTTGTGCATTTTTGTAAATGGATTGTATTCTATTTATTGACACACAATGCAATGCATGGGTAGTATGCGGTAGGATTAGTTATTCTAAATGATTTTTTGGTGGGATATTTTAGACAAGACTAACCAAAAATTTCCAAATTCTTTGAGGACCTTTGCAAGAAATTTATAAGACCCATATAGCGGGAGAATGCTTCAAAAGGGTTGAGATACTCCTTCAACCAGGATTTGTGCACCAAATGGAGGCCCAGATCTATACTCTTCCACATAAACTTTGATAACCTACCACAAAATCTTGAAGCATATGAACCAACAAAGCATCTAGAAATCTCTATTTTATCATGACCTAAGGTGCACCCAAAGGTTTACAACAATCTCTAGAATTCAAGGAAGGTAAAGTGATTTTAAATCTGTTTATCTCTTTATCAAATGAAATCTCTTCTGAATGTGAGATTACAGATGCCACTAAACTATCAACAAGAAATGAGACCATGTATGATCAAAAGAGTTTTCAAACACAAGACTGCAACAAGAGCAAGAAACACAAATTAAAAACATTCTAGAACATAAGTGCATGCAAATTTTGCCAAGAGACAACACAAAATAATCCAAAATGATCAAATCTATTAGCAAGGGAATGTTATAAGAACAATCTCAGAGCTTGTTGATGGCTTTACAACTGAAACCAACTCAACATGATACAAATATGATGCAAAAGGAATTAGAAATGGTTCTCAGGTGGTTTCTCAAAGAATGGGCTTCTTCCCAGATTTTCCCGTGAAATTCTAAGTTTTTCTGACCTTTTGCATGTCTCAAAACATGCATTATATAACTTTCAATTACATTTGATCCTTCTTTCCCAAGAAAATAATATGCCCAAAGCATCAAGTTTGTTACAAAATTCCAACATGATTCGCAGATAGGAAATTTAACAAATTTGCAACAAGAGTTGCCAGGTGTTTCTAAAATGGTGAATCATTACAAATCCTTCATCATTATCCATTGTGGAGGCACGTTTTTCATTTTCCAAGCATGCAGACCCCTTTCATTTCATCATTTCATCCATATCATTCCAAAATTTGATTCTATGCAACTTTATAATTTGATATTTCACATTTTACACGGCCTTGAGTAAAAATTTATTTCAAAAACACCTCAAATCTGCAAATTAATCCCTTTGCATTGGTCTTTGCAAGCACAAAAACACAAATTCACCAAAGATTCGATGAAAAATGATGCAAAATTCACATCTCCAAGCTTCCTGGAGCAAAAATGGCGGCCAAATTGAAGAATGTACAGTTACTGCATGATTTGCTCTTTCTCCTTCAATCTGGGCCCTCCACGTGTCAAAATATCATTGGGAATGAATTTGGGCTTACTTTTCGACTTTTTAACATTTTTGGAAAATGGAAAAAATGACTTTTTCTCCACCCTCCGCCTTTGAATTTTGGTGATGACATGTGGCATATGGTGGGTCCCATTGGAATCACGCTTCAATTCTCGCACATTTCCACCTTTTTGGAATTTGGAAATTTTTCACTTTTTCCCCACGTGCCCGCACCTCTTCCTCTATCCTTTACATGTTTCATCCTCTAAATCAGAGGCTTATTTCATGTTTTAACCCCTTTTTCGCCAATGGAAACTTTTCTCATTTTCCCCACGGGCCCGCGCCTCATATTTTGTCCTTGACACGTGTCCCCCTATGGTTCATTCACGGGCCAACGCTTCAACTTTCCACACTAAGTCTTTTTTTCAAAAGGGAGAAAATTCCCTTTTACCTCCACCAAGCCACCGACCCACTCTACCCGCCACATGTCTTCCTCTGCTTCATTCTGGACCCACGGCTTAATTTTTTTCTCTAAGTATTTTTGCAAAAAGGGAACAATTTCCCCTTTTCCCCATCGGCCCGCACTTCCTTTTATGCCCACCACATGTCCACCCTTGCTCCATTTCGGACCCACGGCCTCTTCTTCAATTTTTCTCCCTTTTCACCAAAAAGGTAAAAATGCCTAAGTTCCCTGCTCACCTTCCATCCTCGCCTTGGCATAAGAACACGACACGTGTCCTTCTGTGGAGTTGCAGGGGTAATGTTGAATTTTTTCCCAAAGCCAAAAACACCAAGTTTTTCAAAGAAACCCCACCGATCCTTGTCCAACCAGATGCGGCCACGTAGGAGACGTCATTTGAGATTAATTTTGACGGTCAAATGACACCCGTACGACCGTCAAAAAACATAGAATTTTCTAAGGACGCCCGAATTCATTTTTTTCTCGTGGGTAAAGGATTTTTTGGTCAAAAACATATGGGAAGTGGTTTCAAGCAATTTTTGACCATGGGGAAGGATTTTTGAGGGCACATAAGTAAAAAATGAGCAAATTCGAGCTCCACAGCCGGAAAATGGAAAAAATGACAGAGGCCCATGGATTTGGAAATTTAGGGCATAAAATAGAGCTTGCATGTATTTTTCTTTCAAGTTAGGGAAAAATAATAGGTTTATGAGCCATTTAAAGCATTCAATCTGGATGGGGAAACTTGCAGACCACCAAACTTGAAGAAAAAATGTTTTTTGAGCATGTAGAACAAAGGGGAAAGATGGGAAAATAACAGAGGATCAAAATGGGCACCAACATCAGCTCCTACTGAGGATGGGCACTCCCAGTGAGTGCCACAAGAACAACATAGACCAAGTGCCAAAATAATCCATTGGGAAAACGGAGTCATGAGCCAAAACCACCAAAACTAGCCGAGAACTCCGACAAAAATGGTCAACACACCAAGGTAAACCACAAACCAACAAAACACCAAAAACAAAGAAAAAAACCAAACACTATACACTATACAAGTGGTGCATACCTCAAATTTGGGGATTAATCCAAGAAATGCTTCAAATTCCTGCCATTAAAGGTAGTTCAAGTAATTCCCCATCTAAACCTTTGAGAAAAAGGTATTCTCACCTATTCTGATATCAATGGAGTAAGGGCCCATCCATAATGCATCAAATTTTCCATGTTTTCCCTTATCTTCATTTCTATTGTCCCATAACAAAACTAGATCTCCAATATTGAAGGCCCTAGGAGTGACCTTCTTGTCAAACAATCTTTTCAACTTCTCTCTAAATTTGACATGCCTCTGGTGGGATGCTCTTCTCTCTTCATCTAGTTCCACAATCTGATTAATCCTTGCTTCATATGGACTGACCTCTTGATCCTCAAGTTGTTGAAAAAACTCTGAAATGAAGATAATTACAGATGTAAGGGAAACAGGGCTTGAGTTCCATACACCAACTCAAATGGGCTCTTACCAGTAGCTCTCTTGATGAAAGGATTCTATCAGCCCAAACTACAAATTTTAGTTATTCACCCCATTTTCTCTTGTTCAACTCCAAGGTCCTCCTAATGATCTTTAATAAGTTCTTATTGTTGGAATCAGCTTGTCCATTCCTTTGGGGTTATAGTTTGAAGAATAAGTATGATTGGTTCCATACTCCTTACACATTGCCATCAATGGTTTGGCTCTAAAACACATGGCATTATCATCCACAATTTTGACTGCACACCAAATCTATATGATATTGTTCAACAAGAAGTCCATAACAACTTGGTGTGTTATTTTCTTTGTGGGGATTACCTCTACCCACTTGGTGAAGTAATATGTGGCTACAAGGATCCATTTATGTCCAACACTAGAAGGGTCTGAAATCTTGTTAATGAATTCCATGCCCCATTTTTTTGAAAGGAGATTCAATTGATATAGGCTATAAATAAAGGGAGCACAAGCTTTCATTCTTCCGAGAAATGCTGTTACCTTTCAAATTTTCTGATCAGCATGGTTGCATCTTTGAAGAGAGTAGGACACCAATAACTAGCTCTCAAAACCTTGTGTGTTGTAACCCTTCCAGAAAAGTTTCCTCCACAAAATCCCCCATGGAAATCAGCAACTACTTTGGGATCTTCATCTTCAGTTACACACTTCAAGAGGACACCTTCAAGGTTCTTCCAAGCCATCCCAAAGTCAGTGATGATATATTTTTGAGAAGCCAGCTTGAGGGCTCTTTTCTTATTTTTATTTAAATGATCAAGACAACATAGGTGTCTGAGGTAAAATATTATATCCTTGTACCACTCAGAACTTACCAATTTCCCAAGAACATCTGCCCTTTCTTCCTCTACCTCATTTACTTCTAATCTGTAAGTTTCTCTCAACCATGATCTTAGCAAGACCCAAACCTCTTACCAACTTTGTGGTTTGGATGTCCATATCATACTCCTACGCTTTTTTCACCCATCTACATATTTTACTTGAGATCTTCATCTCTGATAAGATGTCTTTTACCATGGTGTGGGGAACATAAGAAACAACTTTTGAACTTAAAATATGAGGCCTAAAAACTTTTGTTGCTTTCACCAAGGTGAATTCTTGTTTTTCCATGATTGTATATTTTAACTCAAAGCAACTTATAAAGCCTTTCTAAAGAAGGCAATAGGCCTCTCAGCCCCATCTTCATCCTTTTGGAGCAAAACGATGCAATAGTATTTTCAAAAGTAAATGAGAAGATTTGGAAAGGCTTTTTGTAATTCGGGGTTGCCAAGATAGGTGTATGTTTAAGTGCCTCTTTAATTCCTTCAAAAGCATGAATAGCAACCTCCTCCCACTTGATAACTTTATCTTTCTTTAACATGCATGTGATAGGAAGATTCAACTCAGAAAAATTGGACACAAACCTTCTAATGAAGTTGATCTACCCAAAGAAAGATTGGATGCCCTTCTTCGTTCTTGGAATTGGCACCTTGCTGATTACTTCTATTCTCTCAGGGTCAATCATGACACCATCCTTTGAAACAATATGACCAAGTAGCTTGGCCTTTTACACCCCAAAGTTACACTTCTTTGGATTGAGAGATTCCAAATTCTCTACATTTGATCAACATTATTTCTAAATGCTGCAAGTGATCTTCTCTACTCCCTAAAAATACAGTCACATCATCATCCCGATAAACTGTAATGAAGTCATTTATATAAAGTAACATCCATTACTCTTTGGAAGGTAGCTCCAGCATTCATGAGACCAAATGGCATTCTCACATAAACATATGTTCCCCAAGGAGTGGTAAAGGCAGTTTTAAATCTTTCTAACTCCTTGACAACAACCTGATTGTAGCTAGAGAAACCATCCAAGGTGGACAAAAACTCAAATCTAGTCACTAATTGCAGCATGTTCTCCATGTTTGGAAAAGGATAATTATCTTTCAATGAATCTCTATTTTTATTTCTAAAGTCTACACAAATTCTGATATCTCCATTCTTCTTTCTGACTAGCACAAGGTTTGTAACCCAAGATGAATACCTCATGGGCTGAATGATCCCTCCCTCCTTCAATTTCTTCAATTCATCTTGCATTTTCATGGAGAGGAGTGGATTAATTGGCCTTTTCTTCTATCTGAATGGTTTGGCATTTGTTTCAAGAGGGATCTCATGCTGAAATAAGTATTCTCTATATGCTTTCAACTCTGAATATGACCAGCAAGGTAGTCTTGATATTGTTTCAACAATTAGAGGTAGGACTATTTTTCTTCTTTTTTAAACTACTACCCAACCAAACTTTTCTTGGTTTTTCCTTTGTTCCCAAGTCATGCTCTTCCACATCCCTTGAGGTAGATATGTTTCTATTGATGATACAATCAGCATTGCTAAAATTTGACTCAAGAGCAACAAGACCTCTAAGAATGGTGTTAGTTTTCAATTGGATAATATCTTTTCCAAACAAAGTATCTCTTCCTTCAGTCATACATACCATTGATTCCCAATCAATATGTTGATCTAAAACTCACCTTGATTTTGTAATAACCTTTGCACTTGAGCATCATCATTAAACACTTGCCAATGTTTGATGTTTTCAAGGATAGCTGACCTAGTTAACACTTCAACATTGTACTCACAATAAGGTGAAATGGTGCAAACTCCAAATCTTGACCCCAACACTAGCAACTTATTCAGCAACATTCAAAAAAACTTCATGGTGCATGCAATATTATTAAGGAATCAAACATCTCAATTAGATCCCAAACTACATGTTTATACTTGCTTCATCCGTTGATTTTTCAGTAGCATACGTTTTCTTATTTATTTGACAACTAGCTCTAAATATTCCTTTTGCAATGATGTCCTTGACACCATACTTCCATGCAATTCTCGACCCAACAACAAGGCTTCATACTCAGCAATGTTGTTAGTACATTCAAAATTAAGCTTGAAGGAAAAAACAAATTCTTCCAAGCTAGGAGAAATCAAATTACACCAAAAGCATTTGTAGACACCAAATTTGTGTCTTACGACACCCTACTACCCGTATCTCATCCCACAACCTAACCCTACCTCACCACCTAAACCTTACACACTTAATTATTTATTAATTACCTTATAATTAATAAATCTACATCTCCAACCCTGCCACCTCACCTCGCCACCTCATCATGACCTAGCCCTAACCCTAAACCAACCTAATTAAGACCTATGACTTGGTCCAGACCCACACCCATGACTCATCACCCCTCACCCACACCAAAACGAGCCTAATAATGACTTGACCAAGCCCACAACTAATCCCTCGGGAGAAAAGAAGGGAAAGATGGCTATTTTACTAAAAATAGCCACTTTGACCTAACCAAACATCGGTTCTACTCGACCGCCATCGGTTACGTAACCACCATCGGTTCCTCAGTAAATGACCTCCCCCAACCAAAAAGAAAGGATCCGGAATTCATTTGGTAGGAGAGAGAAGTGAAACAAGTAGAAGAGGTTGCAGAGAAGAGGATCGAGCCAAGGCATCAGAATCGAGCAACTAGATCATTGTCACACTCATCCAAGCATTGGGAAAGACTAAGGATAGCTTCATCAACTCGCTTTCCAATACCGAATCATCCCAACTAAGCCTTCATGTGTTTCGCCACCACATTCCTTGGACCTGTATCTTCATCAGGAACTAGTAAGTAGTATCTTGTATGTTTCTAAACACCATTTCTTGAACTTTTAATTCATAATAATTATAAGCTCACTCCTAGATCTACCACCACCTCAAATGCTCTACACCTAACTTTCATTCATCAACCCTGATATTGCCCCAAAGATAGTTTTCTCACTCTCTGAGTTTTCTCCATCACCCTACTACCCCCCAATCATTTATTAACCCTATAAACACCATAACCACCTTACAACTGACTTCCATTCGAAACCCCTAAATCACTGCCCCTACCGATATCGGTTATCTTCTACCGGTATCGGTGTTATAACCATGATCGGTTATCCGATGGCCCACTCTGCATCGATCCATCTTTGTGCCTTATACCAAAACCAACCTTTCCCTTATTTACCCCCAAACAATCTCATATCCAGCTGGGTCTATCCTTGTAACTTGATCTGAATGCATCAATAACCGGTGACCAAACAAACATCATGACATTTTATTATTGGTAGTTTAGTCTCTATTACTTTTTAACAAGGTACCTAAATCATGATTTCGCAATAGCTTCTTTGTTATCATTTGCATTAATTCATATTAAAAGGGGAACTGACCACCTTCGAAAGGAAGTCTAATATTTCCTGGGCCCAAGGTAGTTCCCTCACTTATTGTCTAACTAAGATCTGGTGGTCTTGTATTCTTACTTACAGGTAGTCCTTCCCAGACAAAAAGGAGTTCTTCACAATCGATCTGATCTCTCTACGGTATGCGCACACCTTCCCAACACTCAACAGGTATTCCTCCTAGCCCTAACCCTTATCTGTTTCTCAAGAGAATGAAAGGATAGAAGAAACTCTATTCGGAACAAAATTCATGCGAAACATTTTGGCACACCCGGTGGGACCCTTTTCGGGTTTCTTTCTTTCTTGCTTTCTTTCATATAGGGAGCACACTTGCTGTTTCTTTCTTCTAAATATTCACAAAATATTTTGTCATTTTGGTAAAAGAATTTGTCTTTCTTTCACATCTTTGCATTAGTGAAAGTCATCTTCTTTGCTTCATCAAATATCATTTTCGATTTGGGTTTAAAACATGTGCATCACATTCTTGCTTGTTGTTTTTAATTCTAGTGAATGTAGATTAAGTAACAGGTCGTACACATGGGGGTGATATCCATGATATTGACAAGAAATTAATCTTACTCTCACTGCACAACACATACCAAATCACATCATAATCAACACAACACTCAAACATCCCCCTTCCCGGGTATTCCTCCTTTGATTGAGGTAGCCTTATGAGCCAAAACAAACTTGACATCTCCCTTAGGTATTTTGTTTAGGATTGACATCATCTGGCATCTAAGGCATAAGCCCAAAGTGATTAAAACTAATCCTAGGGTTAGTCTCTTGATTTGCTTGTGCATCTTGCTTGTTTTTAGTTATGTTTCTCTGTCATACACTTGTTTCAGTGATCACTTCAAGACAGTTTGGTAGGTATATTAAGCATTGTTATCCCCAAACCAGTAGCTTCTTACATCCTCTCTTTGCTTTCACAGTGACCGACACTGGTCCTATACTACCGACATCGGTTAACTAACCGACGCCAGCTACATTCTAACCGACATCGGTTATCCGACCGATATCGGTTACTGTGTTTAACAGTTCTTGACAAACCAATAACCTATCAATTCCAACATTTTGTTGTTGTTTCTTCCATTCGGATTGATTAAATCCTGTTGTGTCCTCTTTTCCATGGTTGTTATCACCCGAAACAAGATGCAGCCATGGTTTCACATGCTTGTTCCATGCCTTTTCCTGAGTCACCCCCTTCACATCCTATGGGAATCCTACGGATACCAGTAATTTTCCCAAGATCCCTGTAGGAGATAAGGAATTTGCCAAATTTTTGGATGCTAATCCTAGCGCCGTACAATATTATTTGTCTCATACCCCTAACCATACACCCGACAATCAGCTCCTCGTTGGTATGCCTATTAGTATCGCCGCTCACTTAGCCCCTTCCCCACCTAATAACTCTGCCTCACCATCTTCATCCTTAGCCCCGTCTCCCAGCTCAGTGGCTTCGGTGGTTCATACTGCACCAATTGGCTTTCCTTTCATTAATCTGGGGCCCCACATATCACTACCATCCACTGACCCTACCTCATCTCTCTCACAGACTATCTCTTTTATAACTTGCTCTCTGCCACCTATACACACGAGCTTTCCCTCACAAGCTCCGCCCACCTTTTCATTTCCACAAACTCATCCAGGTGGCCTCAACCTCTTATATAGGACACCCTTATTTGGCTTCCCCAACACATTCATCACCATTATCTTATCAACATTCAATCCCACCATTTTCTAGTAGCGGCTCTTGGACCAATCCTCCTCTATTTACAATGACAACACCATCATCTAACCCAACCAATGATTTAATCAAACAGATGATGGACAAGATGCAAAATCTTGAGGCTTCATTTCAGGAAGTCGTAACACCCTGACATATGAGCAAGTTTGTCGGGAGCCTATTCATCCTTCTTGTCCCCCTTCATACATATCCTCCTCAATGGGAATTACCAAATTTACTCACTTTAATAGTAAGGAGGACCCTCAACAACACTTGCGATCGTTCAGACATGCCTGCTATCTGATTGCTCATGATGATGCCTTACTACTCCATACCTTTCCCATGTCCTTATCAGGACCTGCCTTGGAGTGGTACAGTGCTTTAGCCCAGCACTCAATCTTCTCCTTTAACCAATTAACCCAATCTTTCTTGGATCACTTCTCCATCAATATTGCCAAGAAAGTATCCATTACTGACCTCTATGCCATCCAAAATTTGAAGACGAGTCTATCACAGATTTCGTTGGACGATGGCGGGGCCTCATCAACCAACTTACTTACACCTTACCTCAGGCCGAGCTCATCGAACTCTTTACACGGGCCTGCGCTAAACACATTTCTCCCACCCTCCAAATTCAAACTTTCCACACCTTTGATGAGGCCTTTACTATGGCTCGGAAACTAGAGATTCGAGCCTTAGAGGAGGAGAAATTGAGGTTACGCAACAAAAGCTCAAATTTCGGACCCAAGACTCTACCACCAAACCCAACACCACCAACTCTCACGCATCGGCTGCTTTGAAATCAAAGGGTGTAGTACACGCAGTGACGGTCAAATCTCAAGCACTGTCTAATACCCAGCCGAAAGCCACCTATAAGTATAAAGCCGAGCCCATCAACTACACTCCCTTGGGAGAAACTTATGGTGTGATCTTAGACAAATTGCTTAAAGCAGGAGCTATCACCTTGCCTCCTGTTAAACCTCACTCTGGGTTTGATTCCACCCACGCTATACCTTCTTGGTATAAAGAAAATGACTTCTGTAACTTCCATCACGTGAAGGGACACAGTCACGAAAACTGCAAGATGTTGAAAAACATAGTGCAGGAAATGGTTGATGTAGGGGATATAACTCTCGATAATCCTAATGCCCCCACTAATCGAAATTTAAAAATCTTCAACAAACCATTTCCAAACCATGCATCTAACAGTAACACAAACCAAGACACCTCAGTCGAGGAGAAGAGTGTGCATGAGATCCATGTGATTTTCAACTCCCAACCCAGGGCTTCCATTGAGGAAATTCTGAATCAAGCTTCTTCACCAACGTAGGGATTCTCACCCCCTTCTCCTTCATCAGGACAAGAGGATAGTCCCACTATTCCTTTACCCATAAAGGAATTAACCGCCCAGAGTTCTCTTCTCACAAATGAACCTTCTTACACCACATCCTGCAAGATTGTGAGCGGATGTTATCTAACTTATCTATTTCCCAAACATCTCCTTCCACCACTCTTGCTGCAAAAGAAGAAGGCTTGCCACTTTTTTTGTCATCCTTAGAGGAGAAACCCCTTGAGCCTACATCACCAAACTCCTTAATCATGACGGATCCCCTCAAACATGCCCTCCTACCTATTAGTTCTTCATCACCTAAATCTTTCCAGCGACCGGTTGACCTCTTAACACCCATTGATACAGTGCCTCATTTACCCCCTGTATCACACCCACAGTGGACCGGAATCACAACCCACCTCTCTTCCATACCAAAGTTCATGTTCACACGTGAAGATTGTCATCCCCTAGAAGATAGATGAGTCTTATGGGAGTGTTTGAGTACACCATGCTCTACTCAAATGCAGATGACTAATCCAGACACCTCTACCATATACCTGAGGTGTTTACAAAAGCTCAAAATGCCTATGTCCTCACCTTCACCCCCCTCATCTCTATCGAATCCCTCAGCCACCTCTATCAACCTAACCAAACCTTCCCTACGCTTGGGACTTCACCAATACCCAGCCTGACACACCCACCTAAATAGTTAGATTTATCCAAAAATAATACCGTCAATCCACCTAGGAGACAGACCCAATCTCCTCGAGTCCAATCTATGCCTCTGCCACAACTAAAACCCTCACCCCCGATCACACCGATACAGCAGGCATGGCTTCAGCCTTCACCATCACACCTACCTTCTATATTAGGGCCTCACCCCTCCACCTTGCCTCAATACACCATGCCTCCCACATCTTCTTTAACACGACCTATACCTTTTGCACCCCTACAGACACCCACGGGCATCTCTCAACACCGTCACCCCAAGTATCTCACCTACCTGCCAACCCTAAGCAAACTCGATCATCGAAGGACTTGTTTGTTGTCACTCCTCTCTCCCCATGGTTGTTTCCTGCCACCACGTCAGCTGGGGCCTCATCATCTAACTAGCTAAACATAACTTCTGCGTAGAAGAAACCATGCCTAGTTAAAACCAATCATCAAAATCCCTTGCCTAAATCACCACCCGTACGAACCACTCATACCCAACCATTACCAAAACAATCAAAAATCTCACCCACTCAATCAACAGCCTCATCTTCATCTGAATTTGACCCGCTCAAAGGATCTTACTCCAAGATCCTTGATATGTTGGTAGGGGATGCGACCATTTCCCTACCCCCACTCAGACTCTATGATCCATCTAAACCTCGACCTATAGGTTATGATGAATCTAAAATTTTTGCTTACCATCACACACCAGGACACGATGTAGAAGGATGCAAAGCTTTGAAAGCCATCCTTCACCAGTCACCTATCTCAGATAGACAGCCTAAGAAAGACAATTTATGGAGAGAGAATCCCTTAGCTTCGATCCCTTCTCCTATACCACCTGTCCCCGCCTCACCAAAATCTATCATCATTGCAACCCCACCTCTCAAGAACAATGACTTATCCCCGCCATCTTCCTCCTCTCGTATTCACGAGATCAACATGATTAACATTGCTACTCGAGGTCAGAAAAACAATGGAAAAGCTAAAGAAAGCACACCTATGGCCTCTCTTTCTCCTTCTGCCATCCCGATCACACCACCACCTAAAGTGGTCATTCGTGGACCTACCTATCCCATCTCTGATGGAGTTTCCCATCACACCATGATCAAACAACTTCACCAATCTCCTGTAAAAATGACACTCTATGATCTCATTCAAACATCTGAATCGCATCGACAAGCTCTAATTGAGATCCTTCAAGGGATAAAGGTCCTACCTAACAAAACCTTGCCATCGCCTCCATTTTAACACCCAACCACATCGCTTCTCTCACCAAACAACCTACCTCCACAACCACTTTTGTCCCTATACACAAGCTGTCTTTGTCGGTTTTCCAAAGAAGAAATTGTCGTCTTTAGTATAGAAGATCTTGATCCCGTTCTTTTCATCTCGGCTTACGTTCGGAACATCCAGGTACATCGTGTTATGATCGATGGGGGTGCTAACCTAAACATCGTCTCTTCCAAAGCCTTCCAATAGATGAATATCCCTCCTAGTTGCATGTGTGCCAACCCCACCATGTTGCGTTCATTCAACGATGCTATTACTTCTACCTTAGGCACCGTGATCCTTAACATTCGTGTAGGGCCACGTACCTTACCCGAACTCTTCTATGTCCTTGAGGGAGAATTCTAATACAACATGTTATTAGGTCACCCTTGGATCCAGGCTATGGGATGCGTTCCCTCCACCTTACATAGATGCATCAAATTCGAGTATGAGGGGAAGTCATACACCGTCAAAGCTGACGCTTCCCCTTTCAAAACCTGCAATATGTTATATCGCCCTAATGATGTGCTTGTACCAGTCAAGGCACCCATTGATCCAGCCCAACCATCTACTTCAACCACGCCTCAACCATCCACCTTAACCACACTCACACCTTCGACCAATGAACCCACCGCCGCGAATACCACTTCCTTCCCCGCGACAACATCCCAACTTCAGATCCCTTGGTAGATGTTTTTCAACGCCTTACGCTGGGGAATACCACCTATACAATGTTAGCACCTTTCATACCCCACAGGAGTACGGACAGTTACATGCACATCCTACCTATGACCATCGTGTGGGGGAGGTGATCTCCTACGACCACCTAATTTCTGCACCAACCTAATGTATGGGGGTGTCGACACATCCTCTGTCACCCCTAAACCTCCCCTTGGTGTGGTTCCCTTCCAATCTGATTTTTGATATCTAACCAACCATCATTTCACCCTCACCTTCCTGACGTTCTGTGCTTGGAAGGGTTTTGGTTTCGGTCTTTATGAACAAGGCCGACATATGATCATTCCCGTAACTACCTGCAAACACAAAGATCGTCGTGGTCTTGGATTTTTTGAACCACCTACACCGAAGAAACCTCATGTCAATTGTATCCAGGAAAACAATGAATTCACCCCTTCCGAACCATCATCGCCCATTTTTCCATCTTCACCCACAGAGTCGATAGACCGAAATCTATCCTCCTAACTTTTTTTTTTCGTGAATGTTATCTTCCTAGGTCCTCTCACTTATCAACGCGATAGTGAAGACCCATCTTCTCTCCCCCTTTTGTATCCAGACATGATCGAAGAAGATTCACCTTCAATTAATGTTGTGGAGTGCCAGGATGATGACTCCATCCTCACCTACCTTGGTGCGGATGACTCTTATATTCAACGTGCCTTACCATCTGACACCCAAACTATGTTGAATGAATCGACTATAGAAATCAACATCCACACGGAGGACGATCCTCACATTTTAAAGATCGAGACAATCTCTCAACGCATTAGAACAAGCCACCTTCACTACCTTCCTCCATGCCCGCAATCAAGCTTTTGCTTGGTCCTACGCCGACATGCCAGGAATCGATCCTGACATTGCTGTCCATAACATCACTCTGAAACCAGACTCTAAACCAGTTAAACAGAAACTGAGAAAAATGCATCCATGCATTGCCCTCTTGGTGAAAGAAGAGCTTCAACACCTCCTTTCTGTTTCTTTCATCTTACCTATTGACTATCCGCAATGGATTTCTAATGTCGTACCTGTCACTAAAGCGACGGGGGACTTTGGATATGTCACAGATTTTGGGACCTTAACCTCGCTTGCCCAAAGGATGACTTCCCCCTACCTAGCATTGATCAACTTGTTGATCTCACTGCGGGCCATGAGATGCTTTCTCTCATGGATGGCTTCTCGGGATACAATCAAATTTTGGTAGCCCACCGATCAACATAAAACCGCCTTCATTACCCCCTGGGGGACCTTCTGCTATCGTGTCATGCCATTCAACCTTAAGAATGCTGGTGCGACCTATCAGCGAGCTATGACTTATATTTTTCATGACATTATGCACACTATCCTCGAGGATTATGTCAATGATCTTCTTGGAAAATCTAAACATCGCAGTGAACATCTCGATGTTTTAACCATTATTTTCGATCACCTGTTACAATACTATGTTCGTCTTCAACCAAAGAAATGTGTCTTTGGCGTCCTTTCGGGAAAACTCCTTGGCTTTATCATCTCTTTGTGTGGCATTGAGGTCAACCCAACTAAATTCAAAGCTATCCTAGAAATGCCCCCACCCACTAACCTCAAACAATTACGTAGTTTGCAGGGCAAACTCCAATCTATCCAGTGTTTCATTTCACAACTCTTAGATCGATGTCAACCTTTCCATCATCTCCTTAAAAAGGACATTGTCTTTCAATGGAGCAAGGAGTGCCACCAAGCCTTTGAGGCTCTTAAAGCTTATCTCTTGCAACCACCCGTGCTTGTCCCACCTCAGGATGATCGCCCTTTCTACCTTTACCTTTCTGCCACCGACCATGTTGTAGGAGCCATGCTCACACATCGTGACTCTAAGCATCGAGAACAAGTAGTTTATTACATAATTCGTACTCTTGTGGATTACGAGACTAGGTATACACACGTAGAAAAGTTGTGCCTAGCCCTATCATTTGTGGCCACCAAACTCCGACATTACCTCCTGAATCACAAAACTTTTGTCATCACCAACGCTGACCCCATACATTATATGTACGCCAAACCTCATCTAAACCAAATCACCCGATGGCTTATGCTCCTCGCCGACCTCGACCTTGAGTTTGTACACCAGAAATCAGTCAAAGGAAAAACTATCGCAGACCAACTCGCGGAAGCCCCTTTACCTGGGGAACAATTTACCAATTTTACTTTCCCTGATGAACTCATCGCAACTCTTTCACTCAGTGATGTGTCGTATCCAATGACCCTCTTCTTCGATGGATCTAAATGCCAGCGCGGTGGAGGGGCAGGTGTTGTTCTCATTCCTCTTGAAGGTGAACCTATGCCTCTTTCATTCAGGCTCAATTTCCCCTGCACTAACAATACAACGGAATACGAGGCCCTTGTTTTGGGTCTCCACGTTGCATTACACTTAGGTGTGAAGTCTATTAATATTTTTGATGACTCTCAATTGGTAGTAAATCAAGTTACTGGCATCTACCAATGTAAAAATGAGGAACTTAAAAAGTACAAACATTACGTGGATTCACTTTTGACCTTATTTTCTCATTATTCTATCCAAACCATTCCCCGCTCAACTAATAAATTTGCAGATACTATGGCTTGCTTGGCCTCACAAATTCCAGCCTCACCAACTAACTCGGACATATTTGTCTTGGTCCAACAACTCTTTGCCCCATCTTACTTAGTTCCGGATGTTTATATGGTAAATAATGTATCTCTGATTCGCCAGGATACCTGGTATCACCAATTTCACGACTACTTACCTTATTCTAACACCTAACCTTACTAGTAATGGCAAACGTGTTTTTCTTAAAAGTTTTTCTCATTATGTCGTCATGGGGGATCCTCTATAAATGTGGCTTCGATGGTATCCTCCTTCGTTGTCTAACCGGCGCTGAAGTCGCTCATACCACCCAACAAATCCATGACGGAATTTGTGGCGGGCACTTTAGTGGCCTCACCATGGCCAAGCGGATCCTTCACCTAGGATATTATTGGCCTACTCTCAATAAATACTGCTGTGAATATGTTAAGCATTGTGTTATGTGTCAACAACATGCCAACCTTCAACATACTCCTAGCCACCCATTACAGGTCGCACGAGATCTTTGGCCTTTCTCACAATGGGGTTTAGACCTTATTGGCGAGATTCACCCGCCTTCTTCGCAGCATCACCATTGGATCATCACGGCAACCAAATATTACACTAAATGGGTGGAGGCCGTTCCACTCATTTCAACCAAAAAAGAGAAAATCGTTGAGTTCATCAATCATCACATTATCTATCGTTTTGGTGTTCCTCATCACCTGATAACCAGATAATGGAAAATCTTTCAAAAATAAGTTGTTACAAGACCTTTGTGACAACTTTGGTATCAAACTTAGCTTCTCGTCACCCTATCCATCACAGAAAATAGACAAGCTGAATCTTCTAACAAAACCTTAACCAAAATTCTCATGAAAGTCGTTAACAATTCTGGGAAAAACTGGCATGATCACATCCCCTTTGCCCTTTGGGCTTATCGTACTAGCATTCGTACTTCCACTAATGCCACACCATTCTCTTTGGTGTATGGTACCGAGGTTGTCTTGCCTCTCGAAATACAAATCCCTTCTCTCAAAATATCTCTTCAGGATATTCTCACCAATGATGACTTCCACCAAGAGCGGTTAGCCCAATTAGAGCTTCTTGACGAGCGTCGTCTTACAGCTCTTGACCACCTTCAAATTTATCAAAAGTGCATTAAGCGTGCTTATGATAAGCGAATTCATGAGCGTACCTTTAAGATTGGTGATCTTGTCCTCAAAGAGAATCAACATGTAACCAAACTAGAAAAGAGCAAACGTGGAAAATTTGCTCCTAATTGGATTGGGCCTTACATTATCACTCACACCTATGGATCAAGTACTTATCGTTTAGCTTCACTTAATAGTAAACCCGAGCCTAAACCCATTAATGCCTTGCATCTCTGACCATTCTACTTTTAAATTTAGTGTTACATCACTTCTTATCTACCTTGTGCTCCGTCCCTTGAGCTCATTTACCACCTCATACACCTTGTTTTGTGCATCTCAAAATAGAATCAAGCTCACATGGTTTGATCATCACCTCCTCTTAAAGATGCCTTCCCCTTTTCAGTCTAGTCCATGACTTAAAAGTATCAAAATAAAAAGCTCTCAATTATATGATTCTGGGATATTCTTGAGTCAAATTTCCTGTAAAACTAGATACTTCATGCCAAATGGACATCTAGACCTCTAAGCTCTAAACTAGACTGCTCCCTCGAAGGACAGCTATGTGCAAAGCCGCATCTGCTATTATAAACTAGACTGCTCCCTCGAAGGACAGCTATGTGCAAAGCCGCATCATGCTACTATAAGTAGACTGCTCCCTTGAAGGACAACTATACAAAGTTAGCCTCTATCAGAAGCTTCTCGCATTGATCAGCTTCGTGAAGACCTCAAGAAACAACAAAATTCATATCCCATATAGACTTACCGCATTGATCGGTCCATATCCGGAAAATAAAAGCAGTATTCAAAAGCACTTTTGAGTCATGGACTCGTCTATTTAGGTTTGGATCTATTTCGTCAGAATAATCACCTTATAACAAGTCCTCTATGCCCCAGCTATACCATCCACCTCACCTCACCATTTTTCAAAACAACAAAACTCAAGGGACGTGACGTATAACCGATATATTGTGATTATACAACTCTTTCCACCTATTGACTTCTCGCATATGCAAGGTACCTAGAGATTCAAGCTCATCCTATGATAATACGTGGTTTGTTTAGCTCTTTCCAACTATGGGACATTTTTGCCTCTTTTACCCGAATCTAGGATTATGTGTTGACCTTAATCAGGACATGGTTCCCTAATGCTTGGGTAAGCTAACCCTCGCTTCACCTATACCTTACCAACTCCAACAACCTTACCCTACCAATATCAAAATTTTTACCAACCAACAAATTGCCTAACCACAACCAAATTTCCTGAATTCACCTCTCCCTAGTCCTAAGGGAGAACTACATCGGTCTGAGGCCCCTCCTTGCTTTGTGCAATGGGCTATGTAGGCAGCACTTAGGAGACATGGGGTCTCCCAAGGTTAGCTCGACCATCCCCTACCATAACCTATCATGTGTTGTGTTTTGCTTAAAAATATAAATGTTTTCACATATTTATATTGATAACACTCACCTTTGTCCTTTATCAATCCAAACATTCAAAACACAAACATTTCTTATTATTATCATAAACTCAAAATCAACATACATATTCAGTTTTATTTAGATGTTAAACAAATACATCTTCTCTATCATCAACGCGCAGGTCGGCATCCTTATTTATTCTTCTAACCTAATGAAATTCACATAGGCCCTCGCGCTCATCCCGAACCGGTAGTGATGGTGATCATCGACGCCACTCACCTAGCCTCTCCATCATCAAAGGTGCCACCGCTTCTTGTGGTTCCTCCCAGCGATCCGCCAATCCTCTTATAACATACGAATACGCCCTCTCGCGTGGAGGAATATTACCTCTAGCCTCTCCACTCGTGACTGTGAAACCTCTAACAATCCCGTTGTCTCATTCACTTGCGTTTGAAGCTGGTGAACTAAACCCTGCAGGGTCTCTCTCCGTTGTAATCACAGCTATGTCAGGATGATCGGCCCTCTCACGTGTACCTCACAGCTCTGCTACCCACCATAATCTATAAGACTTTGTCACTCCTGCATCCATTACCCTGCGATCGGCTGTTGTCTCTTCTGGTCCTTCTGGAAGTGTCGGTCGTGGAGGTGAGAAGGGTGCCTCGGCGTCAATCCTCCTGTATGGTCTATGAGCCATGGGTATATCCTGAACAAATCCAAATTTTCGCGCATGCGATCTAGAGGAATCCTCTCGTACTCACCTGGCCTATGTCCCACGATCCACCTCAATCGCTCTACACCCCTCAAATCCTCAACTATGTTCGCTGTTGTCATCACCATGTAGTTCCCGTAAGGCCTCCAATGGATATTCACAATCATCACTATCTCCCACATCTGCCTATAATACTCGATGTCATTTATCACGGTCTTGGCTCTTGCCTCTTGCTCTGTCTGGACCCATCGTCTGAATCCCAACCTCTGCACTCCTGTCTCTCCTCCTGGATTGGTCGGCCTATTGGTCGCACACACACAATGTGCTCATAGGCCCAACAATGTAATAAGTATGCACAATCCAGTGTAGTCCTGTGATTTCACCTGCATGCCCATAAACCCCTGTATAGCTCCGCAAGATATGCAGGTGCCCATGCGAAAGTAACGCTACCTTCTATCATCTCACGAATAATACACATCAATGATTTCGAAATCTTCCCCCATCCACTCTAGGTAATGCATAATACCCCACCACTATCATTAATACCACTGCCAACCTTGTTGCCTCAGGGTGTGCCACAAACATTATACCATAAGTGAATGTCAAACCTCACTGTGTCAAATCTCGTGTAGCTGGACCAAATACTACCGTTATCGCTGCCCGCGCCGCGTTAGGCCCTACCTGATACACTGGTCTTCCTATAATTGGGAGTCTCAAAATTCAGAACACATCTTCTAACGTCACTGTCATCTCCCCTGTTGGCAGATAAAAGGTATTCTTTTCAGGATTCCATCTCTCAATCAGCCTACAACATAGCATGATTGTGTGTGATCCATGAATAATAGTGGATTCCGCTTAACCCCACACGGTTTATTAATGCCCACTCAGCTGGTGTTACATCCGCTTGGACCCGTGACAACAAAGCTGGCACCCTATCATTCATCCTCAACCCTGCCTGTGCCTGCACACATTAAACCAACAAACAACAAATCAACAAATAACTTCCCACGTGTTTTTTATCACAATCCACAACTTTACACAGTAACCGATATCGGTTATAGACAACCGATACCGGTTACCTAACTGATACCGGTTATTCCTAAACGATATCGGTCACTGTCAATTCCAACCACCCCGCTCAAAAACACCACCTATGATAACTTCTGCGCTCGTTTTCCCCTCTCTGTACCTACGCACATATCTCCAACACCTGATTACCTACCCTACAACACTCACCCCATCCCAAGCTCTTGCCTATCACCTTTCTACCCATTTACCTTACCACATTCTATTTATAACCATGCAAAATCTCATTCCAACCAAAACAAATTATACCTCTGGGGATGCAGCCGTTTGAGGTGGAACCTGTCTTCCTTCTCCTCTCGGCCCGCTGGATGCTTCTCTTTGTTCAGCCATGTTCACCACCCTCTTCACTATAACTTTCCTTTACACCTTCTTAATCCAAGCCCACGATCACGATCACTTTCTCCCATGCAATTACCCTGTATGGATGACAAACAGCCTCGCATCTTCATATTTAACATGTTGCATGACTCTAAAAATAAGAACTTTAGTTGCCTCCCAAGCTTTTCTATATTTAGAAAAGCTCATTTTAGCGTAACCGATGTCGGTTACATAACCGGTATCGGTCATATGTGACCGACATCGGTTAAATAACCGATATCGGTCACATATCTCATTTGGCTTATAGGTCCTTTCTTTGTTTTTTGTAAATTCTTGGCGGCGCCCACCTCTTTTCCCTGCATAACGACATAGTTATCAACAATCATCATCATAATACCATCAACACATATGCATATCATCAAACCATCATCAAAATATACATCCAATTCTAATACCATCGACAAAACACATGAAACATTATAATATATGCATCAAATCCACAATTATACACACCATATGGATCAACCTCATCATCTATATATATCATCAAAACAATGTTACAATATACAACTTGCCTTGCATGGGGCCTCTGTAATCCAAAATACAAAGTCAGCACGCAGGCCGTTGTCTCTGTCAAAATCTCAACTCGGCTCGTAGGTCAGCCTCTTATGTCAACAATATACTCTCAGGGCTGGTATCAACTATACAACATGTACTCACTTCAGCCGATATATACAACAAAAATGAATACATAAATCCTATGAGGGCACGCAAGCCTCTATTTACACACTCGGTTCGTAGACCGGTGTCTCTATCAACAAATCCTCTATTAAATCAACAAAACCCATCTCTTCTCTTGGGGTGACTCAGCTCTCTCCCCCTCCCTCAACTCGTCTCTCAGCTGGCCCCTGTGCCGGATCTCACCTCCTACCCATCACTGACCCACCGATTGTGGATGCGGCCCCCTGTGACCTTTGACTCTGGGATGTCTCAACTCTGTGAGCCGCATATGGCTGATACTCGGCAACGGTACCATCTAGTACGTCTTGATAATATCGGGCCTCCGCTCACCTCCATATATCGGCTCGTGCCACCATGGGTGGTGGGGCCGGTCCCCGGCTCCCAATAAAGTGGACCACGACTCGCCTGTACGCCCTGCCTGCGTGCTCGAGACAGTATTTGCTATGCCTATGCCTCGAGGCCGTGCTTATGCCGTGCCTCGTGATGTGCCTGCACTACTGTGCTTAGGCCAACCGCCCTCGTAGCGCCCCAATTTGTGCAGTGCGTGCAGCAGCCGCCCTTCTGTAATAACTACACCTAGCCCAAGAGACAGGTCCCTCTCTGCTATAATAGCTGCCAAATCTGGCTATGCGGGCTATGCTCTTATGGCTGCCCTCTACCTTGCCCACCAAACCAAAAATGAACCTGTAACACCTGCAAGGCGTCATCCACCGTATCATCAGTCAGTCTCTCTGCTACCGGACTAGGTCCATAAGCTGCGGTACAGGTAGTGGTGCCTCTACATCCTCCCTCCGATACTATGGGAAGGGACGTAGTTCATCCTGTCGTAGGCCCAACTGTCATCATACCCTCTCTAGGGGAATCCACTCATACTCCCCAGGTCTTCGTCCCACTATCCAGAAGATGTACTGGATCCATCGCAGCTGTGCTCGGGCTCCTCCACGAGGCTGATGGCCTCTGTATGGCCTCCATATAATATCTAGTGCGGTCAGGCCCTCTAACATATGCCTGTAGTACTTGACATCTCACCCTGCGATAACTACTTGTGGTTAGCCCATGACCCCCAACCACCTCTGAAACCCATACCTATAAACTTCCTGTGGCCCTGGCTGCTGGGGCAACCCTACTGGTCGTAAACACACGATATACTCGTAGGCCCAGTAGTGTAGCAAGAATGTCGAGCATATCCCGAATCACCTCATACGGTGATAGCCCCAAAGCTCTCTGTATAGCTGCACCAAATACACCGGTGCCCATGCATAGCAGGTGTGCTCCTCCACCATCTCATGTAATACTCCCATCAGAGCCCATGGGAAGCGGCCTCCCTCGAGTCCGGAGGGTGAAGCAGGTGATACCAATCATCATCGGCCACGACGGCCGTGTCTCCCCGTCGATGTGCGTGATACATATCACCGTAGTAGATGCTCGCACTATGGTACGTAATCAATGGGGCTGCATCCCCAAATACCTGCAGGATGCTATCCATCGCTGTCTCAGCATCCACCTAGAACACCACCTCACCTATGATCGGCAGTCTCATGATGTGATACACATCCTCTAGTGTGACTGCTGCCTCTCCAAACGGAGATGGAAGACATTGGTTGTCGGATCCCATCTCTCGATGAGGGCAACCATCAGGCTATGGTCCCTATCCATAGCCCTATACCTCTGGACTCCGCCAAGTCCAACCTCCCGCATGACTACCCATCTGCTGCTGCGCATCACATGTGATCGCATCCGCCCCAATAGAGGCGGCATCCGATCCCACATCGTCACCGCAAGGCGTGCCAAAGAAAAACAACCCACTCCATCGTGCCTAACCTTTATAAAACAACTACCCAATAACCCCAATATCACTAGCCCCACCCAACAAACACCTACAATATCCCCTTTACCTATCCCACAACCTACCAACTACCCCACTCATACACCACCCGATTCCCTTCACCCCAAAACTCGATCCTACCTACCTACAACAAATCAACACAACTACTTTCACAACCTTACCTCCTACCCATGGTGACCGGTACCGGTCACCCACGACCGTCGTCGGTCGACACATGACCAACGCCGGTCTCTGAACCCACTAATCTATACAACTTACGTGGTGACCGATGCCGGTCGCTTAGTGACCGACATCGGTCACTGTGGGATTTCGGGGCCGGATCGAAAACGGCCCCCAAATCCCCTTTCTTCCTATTTCTACCCATCTACCCACAATAATTGCCTAAAAACTTACCCACCCTGCCATTTTGGCCTACCTAACATATCTACCCACTCTATTTTACGATTTACCTTCATTTATTCATTATTTTATCAAATTTTGGATTCCTACCCCAAAACCCACATCCTAGCTAACTTCATCAACTTCACACAAATAGGGGTTCGAGCTCACCGGCATTTACTACCTAACCCCGTATCTCGTCCCACAACCTAACCCTACCTCACCACCTAAACCTTACACACTTAATTATTTATTAATTACCTTATAATTAATAAATCTACATCTCCAACCCTGCCATCTCACCTCGCCACCTCATCATGACCTAGCCCTAACCATAAACCAACCTAATTAAGACCTATGACTTGGTCCAAACCCACACCCATGACTCATCACCCCTCACTCACACCAAAATGAGCCTAATAATGACTTGACCAAGCCCACAACTAATCCCTTGGGAGAAAAGGAGGGAAAGATGGCTATTTTACTAAAAATAGCCACTTTGACCTAACCGACATCGGTTCCTACTCGACCGCCATCGGTTACGTAACCACCATCGGTTCCCTGTAAATGACCTCCCCCAACCAAAAAGAAAGGATCCGGAATTCATTTGGTAGGAGAGAGAGAAGTGAAACAAGTAGAAGAGGTTGCAGAGAAGAGGATCGAGCCGAAGACTGTAACTGAGCAACTAGATCGCTGTCACACTCATCCAAGCATTGGGAAAGACTGAGGATAGCTTCATCAGCTCGCTTTCCAATACCGGATCATCCCAACTAAGCCTTACTGTCGCCACCACATTCCTTGGACCTGTATCTTCATCAGGAACTAGTAAGTAGTATCTTGTATGTTTCTAAACACCATTTCTTGAACTTTTAATTCATAATAATTATAAGCTCACTCCTAGATCTACCACCCGGCAGCACTCTACACCTAACTTTCATTCATCAACCCCGATATTGCCCCAAAGACAGTTTTCTCACTCTCTGAGTTTTCTCCATCACCCTACTACCCCCCCAATCATTTATTAACCCTATAAACACCATAACCACCTTACAACTGACTTCCATTCGAAACCCCTAAATCACTGCCCCTACCGATATCGGTTATCTTCTACCGGTATCGGTGTTATAACCACAGTCGGTTATCCAGTGACCGGCATCGGTCACTGTGACTTATACCAAAACCAACCTTTCCCTTATTTACCCCCAAACAATCTCATATCCAAATGGTCTATCCTCAGAATTTGATCTCGAATGCATCAATAACCGGTGACCAAACAAACATCATGACATTTTATTATTGGTAGTTTAGTCTCTATTGCTTTTCAACAAGGTACCTAAATTGTGATTTCGCAATAGCTTCTTTGTTATCATTTGCATTAATTTGTATTAAAAGGGGAACCACCACCTTCGAAAGGAAGTCTAATATTTCTTGGCCCCAAGGCGGTTCCCTCACTTATTGTCTAACTAAGATCCGGTGGTCTTGTATTCTTACTTACAGGTAGTCCTTCCCGCATACAAAAGGAGTTCTTCACAATCGATCCGATATCTCTACGGTATGCGCACACCTTCCCAACACTCAACGGTATTCCTCCTAGCCCTAACCCTTATCTCTGCTTTCTCAAGAGAATGAAAGGATAGAAGTAACTCTATTCCTAACGAAATTCTCGTGTGAAACACATTTTCTAAATTTGGAGAAAGCTCCATCAAATAGCAAGGTCTAAGGAGAACATACCTATTCAAGGCACTTTTACTTGATCCATTTTGTGTTCTTTTCCATCAGCAAAACCAATAAAATTATCAGCATCAACATCGGCAAATAATACTTCATAAGAAGCATTGTTTGGGTCCTCAATTAGATGCAACATTTTCTTTTCTCCATAGATCTTGACAAGGCTACCCTCAATGGGAATGGTGGTAAAAGACATATCCATTTGGACACTCCCTCCAACACTTGCAGCCCACTTTCTTTATAATAACATACCCCATTTGGCAAGGCAATCAACAATCACAACATCTAATTTTAAATTCCTCCCATGATAAGATGCAAGCTGCACAACCAAACCCTTCACACAACCAACAACTAGCACTTCTCTTGAGTCCATGACCGTACACTTTCCATAGGTTGTTGTCACTTTGATATCTAACTCATTCATGACTTCTAGATGCATGACATTACATGATGCATCGGAATCAAACATACAATTGTGAAGTAGCTTCGTCCTTTATGATCAAAGTTGTGAAGAATGGATCAACATTCAATGGGAATCAACCAAAGATGTCCCCAAATATACCTCCTGTCTCTCCAAAATCCTCTCTTGCTGGTGGTGTTTCAAGGTCAATAATGATTTGAGGAGGAATCTCAACAACATTTACATTTCTACCTGGAGTAGTCTTCTCTTCTTTCAACCCCAAGTACTCAAATGCTCTCTTCTTATGCTCAGGAATTCTAAGCAACTCAATGATTGGAACACTCACTTTGATTTGGCTCAATACTTGGGCTATGTCATAGGGGACACTCTTTGGCAAAGCAACATTAGAAGGGAGACAAGAAGATTCATTTGATGGCAAGGGATTCTTGGCAGCTTGGGCATGAGGAGGACTATAATTTTTGCTTGGGACAGTAGAGATTTTGGCAAGTGTTTCTCTCCTAGGAGCTTCTTTTGGAATGCTTGTGAGCAAGGGTGTTTTAGGTTTGGCTTGAGGCCCAACTCCTTTAACAACTTTTCTTCTAGTGTTATAATATTTCTCTCAAGAGCTACAACAGCATTCATCAACAATTATCTATCTTCCTCCAAAGGAATATCGCCATCATACTTCTTAATCATCAAATCTCTTAAGTATTCAAAGTAATTGTTAGGAATTTCAAAACTTGCACTACATCAACTTCAAGAGTATGAGGGGGAAGGAAAACTTGTACCCATTTGATGCAATCCCAAAAGGTTGCAGCTATCCTTGCACTTATCACTTCAGTAGATGTTGCTCCTCCTTGTGACCTTGAAGAATAGCCCACCATGTAAATATCATCATCAGTACCATCATCATTATTAGCTTCACCTTCTTGTTGGTCCACTTCACATGGAGGATGGGGTAGAAAACACCTATCACACCAATCAATATCAGCAAATTCTTCAATAGCAATAACCCTAGCAGTTAGGGGATCAGGTAACACTCTTCCTTCATGTGCTTGAGGATGTCTATTTACAGACCCCATGGGTCCTTTTCCTCTATCATCTTCCCTTTGATCACCTCTAGGATGATTGGAAAATATATCATGATTTTTGCTCTTGGTTGACCTTGTGAAGTTTGTCCAATTCCTTTCTCATCTCTTGCCAACTTATATGTGATTTCTTTGATAGCCTCTACCAAATTTTTCACAACCTCCTATAAATCAACACCCTTGTTAGCTTGAGGTTTTCGGGGTTTATCAACTTTACACCATCTCTCTTGAGAGGTTTCCCAATTGCTTTGATATTGTTTTCAATTTGAAGTTCCATGGTGAAATCTTGTCTTAGATTGGTAGGGTTCTTGTCTCTTAGGTAATAGGTTTCCTTTTTATCAAATGCATCTACATATTTGATTAAACAAGACTCATCACAAGGCCTCAGATTAACAGGAAACCTTCTCAAAGTTTTGTTAAACCTTGTGTTAAAGTCATGGACAGATTCATTAGGGTTATTCTTGATATTCTCAAACTCAGACAAGATAAATATAGGATCAGTCTTGTCACCATATTACAACCTAAATGCATTCTTCATCTCAGTCCAAGAATCAATTGAATTATTAGGTAGAGCCTTGTATCAATCCCTAGCATCCTCTTCTAGTGTATGAATGAAAATTTAATATACACATATTCAAACTCTATCTCAAAATATTCCATCATGTTAACAAAAATTTTGAGATGTTGATCGGTAGTTATTGCATTATTACCTTAGAATTTTGGCAATTTATTTCGATATTGGGTGTGACACAAGCTGATGAGGAGTGCAAGGTCTTTGAGGCTCAAGAATGTGATTCACAAGACTGGTATTCTCTAAGTGCTGATTTTCTTGGAAAGTTTTATTTGAATTGAAACACGAGGTAAAAATTAGAGAAGGAACTTACCCAGATGTTAGGGACCTTCACTAGCCGAGGCAAACAAGTTTATGAGAGGATTTCTTAAATCAAAATCACTTGAAGAAGAGTGATAATCCTCTACCAAAGGTTGATCTCTCTCACCAATGGATATATATTTTCCTGATGTCTAACCTTTAACAACCTTTCAAACTCTTCTCCCTTCCAACTCTGAGTTTCTTGAATCTATAAACAACTTCTTAACAGATTCCCTAATGAAGAGAGATCTTCTTCCTTCCAGTTTTATAGAGATTAGAAACACCAAAGTAAATGATAGAAAGGTTAAGACACTGGTACTTATCAAGATCAAAATAGCATGGAGTCGCCACTAAGGAATTTCACCCTAGTTGTGCAAATGCACTAAAATACTCAGTCAAATATCTATTAGCACTGAAAATCTTGCCAAACTTTATAGATCAAACCTTCCTTTCTTTGAACTTATCAATCACAAATGTAAATGAGGTGCAAATATCACTGATAATTGATAAAATTTGTAGGAAAAACTTATATCTTCACTCAATCCTTACAATTCTAATTAGAAAATGATACATAGATTTGTAATTGCACATAAATCACAAAAGAAGTATTACCAAGCATCTAAAATACTAAATAATGTCCCAAACAATGGTGCCAGAAAGGTGTTTTTGATGGGCTAAATAGACATGGACTAGAAAATGAATCAATAAATCAATCTCAGCAATGCAAATTATTTCCTAGGAATTCAAAATAGTCCCAAAGACTGCAGCCGAAAAGGTGTTGGTACCCAAATTTGTTCTCCTTTTCACCTGATCACCTCGTAAATATGGCATGAAGCTTGAAGGTAGATAGATCTTGATGTATGTCATTTTGTAGTTGGGGATATGATCTAACTAGCACTCAGGTTTGTGGAGAGATGGATATCACTTTAAAAGGATTTTGATCTAATCCTCACTATTTTAGGTTGTGCCTTTCAACCAAGGTAAGAGAACTGTATTGTAGCCTTTGTTTTGTGAAGGTGGTGGAGATATCCTTATACTTTGCATATTGTATGGAGATGGCCTTGGGAAAACATGATCAATTTTCCGTTATTCAAACTCAACAGAGCTATCACTACTAAATGATGGAAATCCTTTCAAGACAAGGCCGAGGTCACTTAGAGACATGGTATGATCCTGATTTACTTTGAGCATTTTTTGTAAATGGATTGTATTTTATTTGTTGACACACAATGCAATGCATGGGTAGTATGGGGTAGGATTAGTTATTCTAAATGATTTTTTGGTGGGATATTTTAGACAAGACTAACCAAAAATTTGCCAAATTCTTTGAGGACCTTTGCAAGAAATTTGTAAGACCCACACAAAGCAGAATGTTTCAAAAGGGTTGAGATACTCCTTCAACCAGGATATGTGCACCAAATGGAGGCCTAGATCTGCACTCTTCCACACAATATTTGATAACCTACCACAAAATCTTGAAGCAAATGAACCAACAAAGCATCCAGAAATCTCTATTTTATCATGACCTAAGGTGCACCCAAAGGTTTACAACAATATCTGAATTCAAGGAAGGTAAAGTGATTTTAAATCTGTTTATCTCTTTATCAGATGAAAGCTCTTCTGAATGTGAGATTGCAGATGCCACTAAACTATCAACAAGAAATGAGACCATGTATGATTAAAAGAGTTTTCAAACACAAGACTGCAACAGAGCAAGAAACACAAATTAAAAACATTCTAGAACATAAGTGCGTGCAAATTTTTCCAAGAGACAACACAAAATAATCCAAAAATGATCAAATCCATTAGCAAGGGAATGTTATAAGAACAATCTCAGAGCTTGTTGATGGCTTTACAACTGAAACCAACTCAACATTATACAAATTTGATACAAAAGGAATTAGAAATGGTTCTCAGGTGGTTTCTCAAAGAATGGGCTTCTTCCTAGATTTTCCCTTGAAATTCTAAGTTTCTCCAACCTTTTGCATTTCTCAAAATATGCATTATATAACTTTCAATTACATTTGATGCTTCTTTCCCAAGAAAATAATATGCCCAACATCAAGTTTGTTACAAAAATTCCAACATGATTTGTAGATAGGGAAATTTAACAAATTTGCAACAAGAGTTGCCAGGTGTTTCTAAAATGGAAAATCATTACAAATCCTTCATCAGTATCCATTGTGGAGGCACATTTTTCATTTTCTAAGCATGCAGACCCCTTTCATTTCATCATTTCATCCTTATCATTCCAAAATTTGATTCTGCAACTTTATAATTTGATATTTCACGTTTTACACGGCCTGAGTAAAAATTTATTTCAAAAACACCTCAAATCTACAAATTAATCCCTAAAACCACTTGCATTGGTCTTTGCAGGCACAAACAACATGAATTCACCAAAGATTCAATGAAAAATGATGCAAAATTCACATCTCCAAGCTTCCTGGAGCAAAAATGGTGGCCAAATTGAAGAATGTACAGTTACCGTTGATTTGCTCTTTCTCCTTCAATTTGGGCCCTCCACATGTCAAAATATGATTGGGAATGAATTGAGCTCACTTTTTGAATTTTTAACATTTTTGGAAAAATGGAAAAAATTGACTTTTTTCTCCGCCCCTCCGCCCTTGAATTTTGGTGATGACACGTGGCATATGGTGGGTCCCATTGGAATCGCGCTTCAATTCTACACATTTCCACCTTTTTTTGGAATTTGGAAATTTTTCACTTTTTTCCCCATGGGCCCACACCTCCGCCTCTGTCCTTAACACGTGTCATCCTCTCTATCACTAAAAATCCATGGGCTTATTTCATGTTTTAACCCCTTTTTTCGCCAAGGAAAACTTTTCTCATTTTTCCCCACGGGCTCGTGCCTCCAATTTTATCCTTGACACGTGTCCCCCTATGGTTCATTCACAGGATAGCGCTTCAAATTTCTACACTAAGTCTATTTTTCAAAAGGGATAAAATTACCTTTTACCTCCACTAACCTACTGACCCGCTCTTCCCATGTGTCTTCCTCTACTTCATTCGGACCCATGCGGCTTAATTTTTTTCTCTAAGTCTTTTTGCAAAAAGGGAACAATTTCCCCTTTGCCCCCATCGGCCTGCACTTCCTTCTATGCCCACCACATGTCCACCCCTTGCTCCATTGCGGACCCATGGCCTCTTCTTCAATTTTTCTCCTTTTTGCCAAAAAGGCAAAAATACCTAAGTTCCCTGCTCGCCTTCCATCTCGCCTTGGCATAAGAACATGACACATGTCCTTCTGCGGAGTTGCGGGGGTAATGTTGAATTTTTTCCCAAAGCTAAAAATGCCAAGTTTTTCAAAGAAACCCCACCGATCCTTGTCCAACCAGATGTGGCCACGTAGGAGACATTGTTTGAGCTTAATTTTGACGGTCAAATGACACCCGTACGACCGTCAAAAAACACAGAATTTGCTAAGGACGCCTGAATTCAATTTTTTTCTCGTGGGTAAAGGATTTTTGGTCAAAAAACATATGGGAAGTGGTTTCAAGAAATTTTTGACCATGGGGAAGGATTTTTGAGGGCACATAAGTACAAAATGAGCAAATTTGAGCTTCATTCGTGCCCGTGGATTTGGAAATTTAGGGCATAAAACAGAGCCTGCATGTATTTTTCTTTCAAGTTGGGGAAAAATAATAGGTTTATGAGCCATTTAAAGCATTCAATCTGGATGGGGAAACTTGCAGACCACCAAACTCAAAGAAAAATGTTTTTGAGCACGTAGAACAAAGGGGAAAGATGGGAAAATAATAGAGGATCAAAATGGACACCAACAGTGGGTAAACAAGGTGGTAGATATGTGGGAGAACTCAAGAAGGTGGAGTGGAAAGAGTAAAGAAATGAGGGATAATGATTTGTGTGGAGATGAAGGTGTAGTAGATGATGATGTGGATAAGGATGTGGGTGAGGATGAAGAAACAAGACATAGTAAGAAATGGTATGAAGTGGTGAAGTTTGATTTCTGAATGAGGGATGATGGAAATGATATATATGGAAGTCGAATATATTTGGTGTGAGGAGGAAAGAAGTTGTGTTTATGAGGAATGAAGAGAAAAAGTGGACATTGGGAGTGTGGAGTGATGGGGAAAGGCAAGAAGATATATCATTCCTAAGAGAGACTCTTAAGTAAGATCTCCATGCCATAGGAATGGTTAAGTAGGATCGCTGCCGAAGAAGAAGAAAATGATGAAAAGAAGCGGATTATTAGAAAGGTTGATGGTAAAAGTGTATGAAAATATGGATCAAGGGGAACCCTCAAGTACATTTGTCATACTCCAAAGTGTGTAAATAAAGTGATCGAGGAGAAGATGGATACTAACGTGATAATAATGAAAGAAGGAAACAAAAGAGTGTAACATAAATGGATGGAGAAATGTATGAGGTGTAGGATGGAGAGTGTGAGGGGAATCCTTAATTAGGATGCCCATGTTGTGAGAGTGATGATGTCAGAGTGTTAAGCGGAAGATATGGAGTGGGAAGACATTTCTAGTGATGATTATCATTTGATGGAATGGAAAATGGTGGAGGAGTTTCTATAGTGGAAGGATCTTAGGAAAGGGATATATTTTAATTAAGAGGCCTACGTGAAATGGGTGATTAAGTAAGATCATCAAGCTGAAAGTTGAAAGAATGAAAGGGAAGCGAAATGATAAAATAGATGCCAGTAAAAGGACATTAGAGGAAAAACACAACAATAATTATCTAGGTGGAGGATGGGTGAAGGATCAAAGAAACAATGGAGAAGGACAAAGTGGGTGAGAAGAGCAGTGGAGAATGAGATGGGGTGAATTTTAGGAGAAAATTTGGTTGACAAAGGAGACTATGAGGAAGGAATGGTCAATGGACATGATTCTGAATGAGACCTTGTCCAAAATGACAGGTCTACTTTGAGTAGGTTTTTGTGTTGCGTGGGTAGTTACGTAGATGTGCTAAGCTAGGGATGAAAATCCTGGAATAATGAAGAATATGATGTTCATGCTAAGTGATAGATAGGAATAAGAAAAATGAGAGGGGTAATGGGTGGATAATTTGTGAGAAGAGAAGGATGATACACGAGGATGGATGGAGAAAGGTCATATTGGTTATGGTGGGGGATGAGGAGCTACTAGATAATGAATGCTACTTGAGAGATATCCTCAAGTAGAATTCACAAATTACAACGTAGATCAAGTAGAATTCCCAAACTGAATAGTGCATTAAAGAGAGTGTTTAAAAATAGTAACTGATTTCATGGATTTATGGATGACGTTAATAGGGGACATCCTTAAGAGAAATATATGGATGCGAATTTATGATTTAAAATTTGATTTTGAAGAATGCGATTGTGATAAAAGATGACTTTAATGAGATGAGTGTCACATGACCGTAATAAGGGGCATGCATGAAAACCATGCTTCGAACCGGATAGGAAGTAAACAAAAAAATTACCACTCAAGGAATTGCACTTATAGTCGCTAACAGGTGTTAGTATATAACCAATTACAATTGATTATACCAAAATACCCTGAGGGAGATATAAATGAAAGATTCTCATAAACCTAACGTTGACATGACAAGGGGGTTTGAGATGTAACTTATATACATGAAGAGGGTTCTCCAAAGGTGGTGTTCCTTATGTCTATGCCCCAGCTCTGGGAAAGGGGAAGAATAATAATAGAAGAAAGTTTATCAATGTGGGAAGCTTTCTAAGAATGTTGATAAAAGGAAAGTTGATCAATGCGGGAAGCCTTCAAAATGTCATAATAAAAGAGTAGCCATCCTTTGAGGGTATGGTCTACTTTATACATAACATGGATGGTAATAATAATATATATAATAGTTGTCCTTCGAGGGATCAGTCTATTTCTTTTTATTTTTCCTTGACTTTGGTTTGTATGCTTTTAATTTTATTTTCTTCTTTTCTCCTTCTTCTTCTTATTTTCATGAACAACCTGTCCTTCGAGGGATCACTGCTTTTTGATAACTTTGATTTTTCCTTTTGCATGCCATAATTTTAGCTTTACATGGGGAGAGCTGGGAATAGCTAAGTAAACCACTTAGGAGGGGATGATGAATGTACAAGAGACACTCTTAGACCCTTTGCATGACTGCAATAGGAGAATGAGAGGGTGACGGATGTAATAATTATGGATTTCTCACCAAATGGGAGAACTTTTCCATAATGAATATGTTATGAGTAGAGTTGTGGTACTCATATTTAAGGTCATATCAAAGCGGTTGACGGTGGACCACATAGTTCATATCATTACCATGATAGATGGAAGGGGCTAGTGATGGAGGAATGGTCTAAATATATGACTATGCTCATGGGTGCATCTACTAACAATAGAATGGTCGTAAGTGCAATGCATTAAGAGGTTCAATTTCTAATTTACCATCAAGGGAAGCCAAGTGATAAGCCCCATACCCATACTTATGCATGATAATATATGGTCTCGATCCAAATGGTTGAGGAGTGAACTTTCCCCATTAGCTTCTTTCTAAGGTAGTGACATTCGATTTTCCTTTAAAACAAGGTAACCTATTTTAAAATCATGTTCTTTGATATGTTTATTATAAGCATGTTGGATACATTATTGATAAACATGATGGTGTTCAAGAGTGAGAAGGAGACACTCGTCTAACAACTCAAGTTACATTAGATGTTCCTAACGATAATCTTCATCGAAATGAAGTCATGAAGAGACACACATAAGGATGAAATTTGAAGTTTGAGAGAGAGAATGGCTTCAGAGCTATAAACAAGAGAAAATGGATTGGCCCTTATGGAAGTGTGAATGCTAGTACGATAGGCCCACAGGGGAAAAGGGAAGTTGGAGATGTCAATTTTGACCTCGCTTGATCAATAGTCTTGCAATGATATTTCAAGTGTTTTATTGGTAGCCTTAGCTTAGCCGTTAGCTTGATGATTATGTGGGAAGAAAATCTAAGTTGGATGTTGAATTCATTGCTGATTTTTTAAAATCGTTATTTTTAAAGGACTTCCCATTATCCATAACAAGTTTATGTGGAACACCAAAGTAGAAGATGATGTGTTGATAAATAAAATTAATGATTAGGCCATATTTAGTTGAGGTGAGTGGGATTTCTTCCACCCATTTAGTGAAATATTTTGTAGCAGTGATGATAGAATGATGTTTTTGTGATGAACAGGGATTTATTAGACCAATGAGATCAAGACCCCATTGTGAAAAGGGCCATAGATCTTGGGCAGGTTGTAAAGCTTGGCTAGGAACACAGATGAGATTAGAGTGTTGTTGACATTTTATGCACTTCTTGACATACTCACAAAAATTATGGTTAAGATAAGGCCAATAATAGCTGAGGTGAAGAATGCACTTAGCAACAGATAACCCACTAAATTGTCCACCACAGATCTTGTCATGGACTTCTTGGATAGCTTGAGAGGTTTCATGGCATTTAAGGCACCGAGAAGGATACCATCAAACCCGTGCTTATAAATAATTTCACCAAGGATCACATAGTGAGTAGCATGTTGGATAAAAGACCTCTTATCATTTTTAGAAAGATCAAGAGTGATAGATTTGGATAAATAATCAAAGATTTGAGAATACCAGAGGTCCGATGAATTGGATTCAAAAAGATGAACTTGAGGTATGTCATAGAATGGTTTTTTACAATGGTGTATATTGACCAAAATCTTGGGCTCTTGCGTTGTCCAAGGGATAAGGGCCACGAGGGATGCTATTGTATTGGCGAAATGATTGGTCTATCAAGGGACATGTTGAATAGGGTAAGAATCGAAGGTTTTAAGAAAAGATGAGAAATGTCGTGATATTACTTGTAGAATATCACTTTTACATTGATATTCACCTATGACTTGCTTTATTACCAGTTTAAAATCACCATAGATGTCAAGAATCACCACACCTAGAAAGATAGTAGTTTCTAGTCCCAGTATAAGGGCCTTGTATTCTTCCATATTGTTCATACATTCAAAATTTAGTTTGAATGCTAAGGAGATAGGAGCATCTCCATGAGGAATGAGAACAACACCTACTCCTCCCCCTTGCTGGAATTTAGAACCATCAAAGAAAAGAGTCATTTTAAGGGGATCATGATGAGAATGATTGATGGATTCATCTAGGAAGTGATCATGACGAGGATGCATATTGGGAATAGGGGCTTCTACTAATTGGTTGGCAATAGCTTGGCCCTTAATAGCTTTTTGAGGAATGAATTCAAGGTCAAACTCGGTCATGAGAAAAATCCACCAAGTGATGCGATCATTGTGATATGGTTTAGAATGTGTTATTTTGAGAGGTTGAAAGTTAGTAACAATATAAGTTTTGTGATAAAGAAGATAGTGTCGAAGTTTCAATGTAACAAATAAAATAGTGCAACATAGTTTTTCAGCTTCAGTGTATCGTGTTTCGTAGTCATGAAGAGTATGACTGATATAATAGATGGCCTGTTCATGGCCTTGGCCATCACGATGTGCTAACATGGCTCCTAGAGCATGATTGGTTATAAAGATATATAAATAAAATGGCTCCCCCTTGCGTGGAGGTGTGAGTACCGGAGGAGATAAAATATATCATTTAAGATCATCAAAAGCCTTTTGATAGTTGTGGTCCCAATCAAAATTTATGTCTTTTCGAAGAAGATGATGAAAGGGCTGACATCGATCGAAAAGTTGTGATATGAAATGGTGAACAGATTGGAGGTGGCCTTGAAGACTGTGAAGTTTCTTTATGTTGGAAGGAGGGGGCATTTCGAGGATTTCTTTAATTTTTGCGGGGTCAACCTCAATACCCTAATAGACATGATGAAGCCAAGGATTTTTCCAGTAAGAACTCCAAAAACACACTTTGTTGGATTGAGGTGAAGGAAGAAACGAATGATACATTCAAAAATGATTTCAAGGATTGAGAGGTGATCACATCGATGTTTAGATTTTACCAAGAGGTCATCAACATAGTCTTCTACAGTTTGATTTATGAGGTCATGAAAGATATATGTCATGGCTCATTGATACGTGGCCCCAACATTCTTCAAACCAAAGGGCATGACACGATAATAAAAAGTACCCCATGGGGTGATAAAGGATGTTTTGTGTTGATCTTCTCGTGCAATTAGATATCGATCAGAGCTGGAAAAACCATCCATCGGGAAATCATCTCATGTCCCACGGTAAGATCTACAAGTTAATCAATATTTAGAAGTGGAAAATCATCTTTAGGGAAAGAAAGGTTAAGATATCAAAAGTTGGTACATATACAAAGCTTTTCGGATGCTTTAGCGATAGGTACAATGTTATAAACCCATTGGGGATAGTCAATGGGGATGATGAAGTTAGCAGAAAGAAGACGTTGTAGTTCTTCTTTCACAAGAAGAGCAATTCAAGGATGCATGCGGCGAAGCTTCTACCTAACCAGTTTAGCATTGGGGATGGTAACGATGTTATGAACAAAAATAGAGGGATTAAGACCTAGCATGTCCAAGTATGACCATGCAAAATCCTGGCTATTTTTGGATAAGAATGAGGTGAAGGCTTCAATTTCTTGAGGTTTCAAATACAAGCCCACCTTAATATGCGGAGATCTTGAGGAGTTCCAATATTAATGTCGATAGTGGATTCATTTAGGAGATTGGACGTGTTAAGGGGAAGGGATTTTTAGATATAAGAATCTTCGGGTCCCATGTAAGAAAGAATGGAATTATCATCATCACATTGAAGAATGTCAATGATAGGGGAATCTTCCTCTACCATATCTAGATGCTTAAGGGGAAAATATCGGGTTTCATTTTCAACTTAATAAGTAACCGATCCAAGAGAAATGGTGGAAATTAAAATAAAAAGTTAGGGGGAATAGAGACAGTGTCATTTAGATCTAGATCCGTAAGATGATTGGATGGAAACAAGGTATCATCTGAATTAGTAGGATAGTCAAATGGAGATGAGATATTATCTGAATTAGTAGGATAATCGACAAAGAAGAAGTTTCCTATGAATTAGTAAGGTAGCCAAATAGAGAAGAAGTGGGAAAATCAAGGTGGATGGGAGAAGATGTGGATGTGCCGAAAGGAGGGATGGAGCGATATTTATATCCCAAGCCAAATTTTTCACATGATTTATGGGCTTGGGTGAAGATATTGCCATGAGGGCATTGTTCATAATGTCCCAAGCCAAACCCCTTCCATGCACAATGATAGACGTATGAATGAGTGAAGGATGGTTTACCAAGAAATCTAAAATCACATGTATATCGTTTGGTGTGAAGGTGATCTTCAATATGAAAAGAAGGTTAATCAAGGCTATCATAAAATAAGTTGATTTTGAGAGGAGAAGGGCCAAATGAGATGATTTCCCCAATATTTGATTGATACATAGGGGCATTATCAGGGCATCCAAGGTGGTTGGGATAAGGAAGAGTATTAAGAGCGAGGAGTTGATATTCTCCCAAAGCAATATTTTGTATTACATTATCAGAGGATCCATTATGGGATAATGTAGATGGAGGTACAAAAGAAATAGTGGATGCATCAGAAGAAAAATTAGTTTTGAGGACAAGGACATCCTTAGGTCTATAAATCATGTGACATGTCTTGAAAGGAGGGGCCTTGGCAGGAAGAGCATAAATGATCCCATCATGTTCATATTTGATACATCAATGGAGGGTGGATGGGACAGAATGCATGGCGCAAATCCAAGGACGTCCAAGTAAAATATTATATTGGAATTCTCCTTTGATGATCTAGAAGAGATTTTTGAGGATTTTATGGCCAACTTGGATGGGAAGGTCAATTATTCCTAATGAGGGAGTTACAACATCGTTAAATCCACGAAGGATGGTAGGATATTTAGCAACAATGGTGTTAGGTAGTTTGAGTTGATTAAAGGTATAAGAAGAAATGATATTGATACTAGCACCATTATTAATCATGGTTCGTTGGATACATGTATCATTGATGTGGACTGTGATGAATAGAGGTAGATCATGCTCTTCCTATGGTATCTTGGGGATTTCTAAACTCTCAAAAGACATGGTGGCAAATGTTGTGAAGGCGTGAGCTAAAGTTGCAAAAGGTTGAGGCTCATCAGATGATACGGGGATGTGTTGAATAATTTCCATAAAAGCTTCTTTGTGGTGTGGAGAGATTTGAATGAGCCCATAAAGTGACATTTTGATCGGGGCCTAATGGAGTTGTTTAATAATGATTTGTTCGATGGAATCAGGATTAGGAGTGTTCTAGAATAGATACCTTGGCTTTAGAGGAAGATGAAGATGTTGATGTGGGATGAGTGGTAGGAGCAGTGATGACAACCTTTGGTTGTGACAGAGGTGTGGAGGAAGAAAGTTCCTTAGGAGGAGGGATAGCGACAAAAGTCTTTAGAGTGGGTTATGAGGTGGAGTCAGGATTATGTGGTCTTGAATGGGTGGTTATCCAAATAGCATTGATCAAAAAGGGAGGACCATCCTTGGGATCATCCTCCTTTGGTGGTATGTTTGTGGTATCATTGGTTGTATCTTCTTTTGGTGGCAGAGTAGTGGCAGGAGTCCTTGATGAAAGGGGTGGTCTAGATGTTTTAATAGATGCATGTTGGGATGAGGGGGTTGGTTGGGTTGGTGAAAGAGTTGGTTTTTGTCATTAATATTTTCATTGACAAAGTGGTGTACAATGGCTTGGAGAGCTTTACAGTGTTCATTGTCATGTCCAAGGGCACGGTGAAATGTGCAAACAATATTAGAGTTAAACCATGACAGCCTTAGCGCATTTGGGTCGAAAGATTTAATTAGTGGTAAGGTGATTGTTGAGGCTTGGAGTAACTGATGAAACATGGTGGTATAATACCCTGGAGCCATAGATGGGGATTTTGGGATGATTCCCAGGGCATGTGGTGGTGTAATGGTATCCTTTTATGTCATCTTAGATTTGGGAAGGGAGATGAATGCATTTGATGTGGGATATTGGTGGAGGATGTAAGTGCCTTTGACTCACTTTTGAATTGTTGTTTGAAAAGGGTCATTGTGTTGCTCTATTAGTAGCGTAGGTTTTTGATGAAGGGGATGTTCCCAAAATGGAAGAGGATGACAAAGGGTGTGGTCCTAAAATAGAGGAATATGGTGCAACTTCAAGGGGATTGGTATTAGGGATAGTGAGGTCCACTTTTCTATGAGGATGTGAAGGAGGACATTTGGGAAATGGGGGTCTAAATCTTGTCTATGAATAAGGATCCTTGGAAGGAATGACAAGAATTTCTACAGGAGGAACTGAAGATGATATTGTCATAGATATGAGCGGGGATTGATTAGATGTGTGGGTGTCTGATTGTATAGAGGAGATGGGATGATAACTTGAAGTCAGGGAAAGTTGAAATGCTTGCCAAAAGTCTTCAAGTGATGACATTTCCGTAGAAGAGGAAGATGACATAGATGTGTTTATAATAGTGGATGTAGTAGGTGTGGGTAAAAGTGTGGAATGAGGGACCTGGAAGTGATGTTAAGGATGGGATAATGGGTAAGGTGGAATGAATTCCAATAACGTAATTGGATTTTATGAATTAGGTATAATAAGTGATGAAGCAAGAGTAATATTTGTAAATGGGGAAAGTGTGATAGGTTTGGAAATGGGTGTGGGTATGGGAAGAGACGTCGAGGTGGAAACAGATATGACCGATTTTGATATGGGGATGAGTATTGATGAGCTTGTGGATGTAGGGAGAGTATCTAGGGGGTGGATATGATGTTTGATGAAGAAGGTATATCCGTGGATGAAGTTGGATCTTTATCAACAACATGGATAGTATTTATGGTATGGGTATTAGGAGTTTGGGATATAGAAGTAGTGGTGGTTTGACTTGTTGATGTAGGTGTATGGTTTGGAAATGGTTGTTTAAATATGTCTAATGGTTGATTAGATGAATCATTTGGATTATCTACTTGAAGATCTCCCTGATCAATGAGTCTTTGGACCAAATCCTTGAAAGTCTGACATCTCTCTATGTCATGTCCTCGGACTTGATGGTATTTGTAGTAATGGTCCTCACAATACCACATGGGTCTTGGCCTAGACTCGACAATTGGCCGGATATGTAGTAGCATGATCAAATGTACTATTATTAATTTGTCAATGATGGTGTTGTATGATTCCCCTAGAGGAGTATAATTGGGTGTTAGTCATGTGAATCATTGTTGGGCTCCTGTAGTAGATGTAGATGTAGGAAATGATTTAATGATAATAGTTTTGGTCGATGTTTTTTACTTATCATTTGATGCAGATGATCTGATAAATTATGGTTTGGTCTTATTTTATTTTAATTTTAAATGGCCCTATTTGAGGGCACATGTCTCAAGCTTGCGAGCCGTGGTGAAAGGTTCTTTAAAAGTTTGAAATGATTGAATTTACAGAGTTGATGAAATATTCTTTGCACAAGAGTGCATGAAGAGCTTTATTAGGTTAGTTTGAGGAAGAGGAAAAGATAACTCGATTTATAGTATTTCAACATTGTGTGAAAAAATCCGTGATGGATTCATCTTTGAATTTTTGATGGTGTATAGATCGTTGATGGTTACCTTGCACGCAATATTAATTGAGAAATGTTCTAGAAATAATTGTGTAAGATGAGAGAAAGAAAATATGGAATATTAGGGGATATTATTATACCAATCTAAGGCAGGGCTAGCTAGCTAAATACATGGGGAATGTACGAAGCATCAAATCTTGGTCATGTGAGATAACATAAAATACATGTTTGGATACTCAAAGATGTTGTTTTAGGTCTTCTTTATTATTAAATTTGGAAAACTTTGGCAATTCCAGTGTAAAGGATAAGGTTTAATTAGCACGAGATGGATGGATGGGTTCATTACATTTTTGTTCGTAAGATAATGTGACTTTAGATCCCAAAGTAACGGCCTCTAGGTTGGCTAACCAACTTACTAAGACCTGCATGGGATCATTAGGAATAGCTTGTTGAGAAATGAGAGGTGGTGGTTGAACTTGCAGATGCATGGGTGTCTAAGGAACTTGATATGGGTGGGTGTAATCATGGGTTGTGGTTGAGGTGGAGGTTGATAGAATACTTGTTCTTTGAGAAATAGGAGCATGATACAATTTTTGGGACTGGGCAGATTGTTGTGGCAATTGTTGAGTGGGGATATGGGCATAGATAGGTTGATAGACTGGAGGTGACACTGAATACTGCAAAGGGATCATCAAAGGAGGTTGAGAAAAATGGCATAGACATGTGATGTGAGAGGGATTTTTGTTCGGATAAGGGATATGATACATGGGGAGGTTGGATGAGAGTACTAGTGATAGTTGTGGCTACAAAGGTGGTTATGGGGATGGTAGTTACAATGGTTGTGTTTATTTTGGGAATATTAGGAGGAATGGGTGTGATTATTTGAGTAGTCTGGTGGGATGATGGGTTGATAGAGGATGAAGAAAAATCATGTGGGGCTATGGATGGAACAATTTTAGAACTGGTATTGTAAGGGTAAACTTTTTGAAGTGGTGGACCATCTAGAGGAATTTGTATGTATCTTTTTAGAATATAGGGTTGAAGAGCTACAGATTGGCGTCATGAAGTTGTTGCAATTCTAGATCAAAAGGGACAATGAGAGTATCTATAGGATCTGATCTAACAAAAGGTGGAGTGGTTGGCCTAGATGGGATGGAATGATATTCTAACACCGAAGTGTGACCGAAGGGTATTTGGTGAGGTATATTGGCAAGAGAATGGGTGTTTATGAGGGAGGTAGGCAGAGGCATGGATGATGAAGTTGATGAGGTGGTTATTGGTTGGGATGAAGCACTATGTGCACCGAGGTTGTGTTCCATCTTCTTAGTGGTGGATCAAGTGATTACAGGCATTAAAAAAATTATTGTTATACTAACCAAACAAGTAAAGCAAAAAAATCTTTATTTTTTTGTAATTAATGAAAAATATGAAAAGAAAATGGTCTGTAAGCAGACCTAAGAGGATGCAAACTATGTTTGGTTTTGGGTATGTTGTGGCTTGGAAATTTCTGAAATGGTTTTTTGTTGGGTGATCAAATCCCAATCAGTAAACCGGGTGAAAATGGGTGTTTTGATGTGTTTATTGTTGCATGAGATTTTAGGCAGTGTGTGGCCAAACATGTGATGCAGAAGATTATACCTCATAATTAAACTATATGATCAGGTAGGATGCACAAGGTTCATTTTAAACCAAAACAAAATGTGATCTTTCAATGAGAACACACGCAGAAAAGGGGAAATTGTGATGCAAAAGGAGAAAATAGGGAAAAATGAGGAATACTTGTATATCGCTTTCCTCGTTATTTGATTGTACATGATAATGGCGTATGTGAAGGTGATGGTTAGTGGCTAGGAATGTCTAGGTACCTTAAAAGTGCACCATCCATAATCGTAGATGGGGGTAGTGAAAGGGATTTGTGGTGTGTTTATGGTTTAGTAATTGATCTTTGACGGCATAATTTTGTGGTCACAACTTTGTGGAGTTTGTAGAATTCACCTGCAAAAGAAAATAAAATGTAATTAGTTAATATGGTTAAGAAAAATGATGCAAATGTCGTAAGTCATTTGTGTACAAAAAGTATAAACAAAACAATAAAAATAGTGAATTTAAACTATGAAATAAGTAATTTAAATTAAGAAATAATTAATCTATATTATGAAACAAATGATAAATGGAAAATCCTATAGATCAAACAAACTATGTACTTTATGATAAACTATGTTTTATTAGCACTTGAAATGATTAAATATATTCAACATCTTATTCAATTAGAGTAAAAATAATAGCTACAAAAGCTAGCTATATAAATGCAAAACACAATATAAAAAATTTGATGTAAATAAGAACAATATGAATAATATAAATTATAGACTGATGAGAAAAGCTAGACCGAAAGGAGAAAAGGACAAGATAAATAAAATACTTTCTAAATAAGAGAGTACTATGGAAAAAATAAATGACTTAGACCATTATAGATTTTCTAAAAGACAAAATACATGATGTAGAAAGGGAAGACTAGAAATAATGTACTTGGAAGTTGGTGATGAAAGTCAAATAATTTGGTGAATGAATAGATTAGCTGACTTGGATTGGAAAATGGTTGATTAGTCAAAGTGTATTAGAAGTGGAGTGGTTGGTTGATGTGAAATGATGTGGGCTCGAGACGAGTTTATAGAAATTCGGTGACCTGGAGTTTAATAAATATGAGAGGTTAGGATACAGTTGCCCATCCATATTCATACAACACTCTGAGTCTAAAAAGATAATTTTGCGAGATGCAATAACCATGCTTACATAAATAATGGCATTTCATGTATATATGGAAGTCTCTCTAGACTATAAACTAGCTGTGAGAAGTTGTCAAATAAAACTAGCGAGGAATATATATAAATCACTGGAGGGGTTTTTGTATTCAATGTAGGCGGGATCGGGAAGGCCAAGGTAGATTAGACTCATGGAGAGGGACCTAGTTCAGTGGGTGAGGACATGTTGGGAGTGGTCATGGGGAGGAGGGGAAACAAGATGGGTGTGTAGGAAGCTACATGGATTTTGGGGTGATGAGGGCTACGTGGAGAGTTGAGTGTGGAAGTAGTTCGGGTAAAGAACGGAGTTGGGTTCAGGGAGTTTTGTGAAGTCATGTAGGAAAGGGAGTGGTAAGTTTAGTAGTAGGTGTTCCGGGTGATGGTAAATGAGATAAATGGTATGGAGATTTTTAGGAATGAGATGGATGCACAGTGGCCAAGTGGCCAAGGTCGGGATCTGTGAGGATGGCTCGGTCAAGGAGCTAAGCCAGGGAGAAAATGAGTTGGGTGAGTGGATAGGTTGACGAGGGGTGTTAGGAATAGGAAATGGTCAAGCTATCTCGGGTGAGGGCGCGGTGTGTTGGGAGTGAGGATGAGAGCTCGATAGGTGAGGAAGTTAGAGAGAGGTGGTTAGAAGGGAGATGGGGTGTTGAGAGGGAGTAGCTCGACCAACTTGGCCGAGCTAAGGAGATTAGGGGATAGGGGTAGTGTTAGGATAATAACTCTTGTTTTATTTGTTTTTTTATTTTTTTAATTTAATATTTATTATTTATCTATTTTTTACATTTATTGATTATTATTATTAATATTTTCATAATGACAAAAATTATCTTTATACTAATTACGAATAACAAAATAATAAGTGATTAAAAACAAAAAGACCACTTACCTCCAAGATGACATTGATGACTAAATGTAAGAAGGACACCACACTGGTGGAGACAACTTTAAAACCTACAAACAAGTGAATTGGAAAAATAAAATATTTACAAGAGATATCTAAATTGATGAGAGCTATGAATAACTATTATACTTATGACACCTACGCAAGATGAGTAAAGGAACAAAACAATTACTAGAACTTGGGTTTGGTCCCATTGAGTGTGCCAAAAATGTTGATTGGAGTTTTTGCTTCATGTTTACCTTAGTGTGTGAGAAATCAATAAACACCAAACAACCTTGAATATGCAAGGGCTTAGTACCTTGGAGATGGTGATGACTGATACAAGTGCAAAGTAGATGATGAGCTCCTCGTTGTGATCTCAAAGAAACCTACAACTCAAAGACACTAGAGAAAAATTGCTTAGATATTTTATGCGGGGGCTGCCCGACAAAGCGGACCCGAGAAGCGTTCACTTCCTCGGTGGCTGTCAACCCCATGTGATAAAGAAAATGATAAAATGCAAGATAAACGGATAATATGCAAGTTGATGAACAAAGAAACCTAAAGATGCTTTGGTATGTAGATGAGCTACTGATCTGATCCAAACACAACATGCAACATGAACCAAGCTAAGTGAACCACCAAATCATGAGAAGGGTACTGTGGGGATTCCAGTGGCATTACAAGGACATTATGAGGATGTTATGAAAAATAAGCGGCTAAAAATTCAAAACAACATTTCCCAAATTTTCCAACCTATTTAAACAAGGGGGAAGGCCCATATTTATAGCCTAGTGAGGTTAGATTATGGGTTATTAGGTAATCAGGGTTGGGTAAAGTAACCCCGGTTAAGGGACATGATTTGAGTAGTTAGGTTTGATTTGGATATGATGTGATCAAGTGGGGCTCATGATTTGAATTATTAGGTCAAAGAGATAAGGATGTGATATGGAGTGGGGAGCATGATTGACATGGTTAGGTGTAATAATGCATCCCATTTTTGAATTTAGGAGTGGGATGTCGGATGTGTATATTATTGCCCATGAATTGAATAAATTTGGGATATTGATTATTAGGTGAGATAATGCCAAATTTTAATTATCAAATGGGTTTACATGGAGCCCGTTAATTAATTAATTAAGGGTGAGTAAATTGATATGTGTATAATGGAATTTACTCAAATTTAGGGAAAAAGAAAAGCAAGAGGGAAAGTTGAATGAAGGAGAATGAATGTGGGGTGAAGGAGAGGAGTTACACCAAAAATTGGTGTCTACACATCCCTCACTCTTGGCGAATTGATGTGTTACTTACCCCATGCACTATCTCGTCACCATATTTGTTTTCCTAGCAAGTTATTATGTTGATTAGTAACTTGTTCCATCTCGATCTTTAGAGTTTTTAGTTCACCTTCAAGCTTATTGGAGGCATCTTCTTTATCCATGTTGTTCTTCACATTTTTTTGCTTTGCACTCGATGATATGAATCATTCTCAAATGTCTTCATGGCCAAGATAATTTTGTTACATTCTTCAATTTTGTCTCTGAGAGCTTTAAAGATCGATTGACTTGTTCCTCAAATTCCTCTATCTTTTCTTCATGTTATTTCTCCATTTGGATCGCCACTACTTCATGATGTCTAATTTTCTCTTCTTGTTCCATCACATATGTTTTTAGATTGGTGATTTCTTCATCCTTGAGTTTGAGAGAGTTCAATACTTTTTCTGATTGAGAATCATCTTCTACACATTCTTAAGCATCCTCTTGTTCTTGTTTACTCAACTTCTTTTCAAGGAGAGTGATGTGCTTCTCATAGGCACTGATGTAGGCTTTCAATTTCTTGTTTTTCTTCCTTGATTTATCTAATTCTTCTAGAGCACATTCCAACTCATCTTCTAGATTTACCTCTACTTCTTCATCATCTGAATCATTTCTAGAGCTGCTGCAACTTTCCATTGCCATCATCAACCTTTCTTTGTGAGCTTCATCCTAATACTTTTTATAAGTTGATTTTTCCATGCTTATGTCTTCAGGATCACCTCCAAGCTGTTAGGATTAACACAGGAGAACCACCGCTCTAATACCAATTGTTAGAGATCACAAGCACTGAGAGGGGGTGAATCAGTGCAGATTAAAAAAATCACTTAATGCCAATTTTAAACCCTTTAATGATGTGAGACTTTAAACTATGAGCATCCAATCAACATATTTTATGCACAATAACACTGAACACAGAGATTACCATGGGAAACCCTTTCAAGAGAAAAAGCCATGAACAATCATTGCTTATATTACATAAAGCAAGGACTTGCAAGAATATTACACATCCTACAATATTTTTTTAGTGAGGCTCCAACCCCACAAGGAGCACCAACCCCTTACACCTTTGTTGATATTACACAAAAAAAAGAACTCAAGTGAATATTATGCATCACAAGAGATTTTTTTAGTGAGGAACCAACCCCACAAGGAGCACCAACCCCTAAATATGCTAAGCTACAACTTAGACTTAATTTACATATACATTTTGATCATCTAGTTACAAAAATTACTTTTGCAATAGATTATGATCACCTTTCTGTATCTGTATGTGTTCTTCTTTTCACTCTCTTTTACTCATCTGATTTGATCCCTCTTGCTCAATCAATCCACCACCCTTGATGCTCTTCTCATCTGATAAATCAATGCATCATCAATTTACTCTCCTCTTTCCTCTCTCTTTTCTTTTGTAGCTCTTTCTTAGCTTGATTGCATCATATTCTTTTGTGCTACTCATCCTTAGCTTGAATACTTCTTTTCTTACTTAAGCAACCACCTCAAAATAGCTCCAATTTTGAACTATAATCACAATCGACTCGCTTATTTACTTCGAGTTACATGTCGTGCACCTTCCTACTTGGTCACCTGAGAATCCTGGACTATTAAATTCATGCAGCTAACTCTAGATTTTGTTTCTTCTATATTCAGCTTGATTACATCATTTTCCATGCATGTGCAAGAGCAATTTATTAGTTGTGCCTAAAAATAGATTTTCCCATATTTTTATAATTTACAACATGACATAGATGAGCGAGCCGTTTTCTTCTTCAATATTTTATTTCTCCTTGAAACTCAAATTCTCATAGAAAATTTTAACTATATTTCCCAAGGTCAATAAGCATTAAATGTTGGCAATTAGAATAGTAGTTTTCTTTGTTCTTCATGGAGATCAAGTCGTATACTTAGCCGCAATCACCTGACAATCGAATCACCATTGATTTTGGAGAACCAACTCTCACTTTTCCATGTTTGAATCAATTTAATTGTCTTTGACCCTTGTTCAATCTATATTATATTATTTTACAACTTTACTTAACTCCTCTGACTTTCTCCTTTATATCACGACACTTTTCTTTACTCTAAGTGGATTTTTAGTTATCCACGGATCTTCCATGTTTCTCACACCTTCTACAATGTCACATGAGGTTCCTCCTTGTCTGCATTACCTTCCCACAACTTTGTTCCAAGTCCGCAACTCTATTTCTTTTACTTACGGCTATTATAGTCTTTCACACTATCTTCCATCCTTAGTGGCTTTTCAAGCTTCCACGATTTTGCTTATGACTTCCTAACTTTCATGGTTTTTCCTTTACCTCCTTACTTGTGTGGCTCTATCTTCATGTTCATAACTCTTCCCTCTTATTCGCAGCTTTACCTTTCTCTCATGTGACATATCCTTTGCTCCTTTTCCTTCAAAGCAGCTTCATTCCTTTTCACATGACACTCGGCTTCACTTTTACACTTAGAGCTTGTTCATTGACTCCTTGCATTTTAGCAACATTGTTAAGAAAACAAATTTTTCTCTAAGGAGAAGACACATGAAGTATGTGCACGCAGAACAAGGTGCATTTGAAGGCACGGAAGGAAGGAAAGGAACCACGCACCAAAACACATTAGCTCGAGACTTAGCTATTTTTGTGGATAAGGGCTATTTTTTGAGATAACGTGCAGAGCACACATAGATATGAAGACTTGCACTCCACACAATGGTATTTTGGGAACAAGTTAAGATAAGCATCATACAAAGTTTAAGCTAATAATAGGATTTCTACTGGAGTTAACTATAGGACATCTATTGTTAGAGCACTTGCATGTTGTGCATATTATTATAAAGGTGCGAGGCTATTATCAACATGTGACCTATTTTGAGAAGTGCGTGGGTGGTGAAAGGAAAGTCCCCACCCCTATAAATATGTATTGATTTGCATATTTTAGTAGTGGTGAATTATTGTAGAATTGTGATGTTGGTTTTGACACGCACATAAATCATGGAGATACTGATATAGTGTAAGAAGCTTCTGTGTTTTACATATTTAATGTGATGGAGTAGATTGGTTAGATAATGGCATTAGACATAATTGAATCTAGTTCTTATATGGTTAATCTTATCATAGTTATTGTTTAGTTCATCTTTCATACAATCTAAGATCTAGATCTGGTTTATGCATCAGTGGGTAGTTTACTACTAATTATGAATCTGAATATGTTTAAGTATCATCATGCTAACATTCTATACAAGCAACTCTAAAGAGGGACCTGGTGCCTTTGTGCACTTTGGGTGAGTGCTCAACTTAAGTGTTGAGTGATGTGCTAGTGTGTCTGGGTTGTTCATAGTAAATTATAGGTTGCATCATTGGTTTCTTTTCCGAGGCCTCTTTTTCAGCTATTTTTAGGATGTTTCATGATGAAGACATACTTTGGTTGACCTTATCAAGTGTTGGATAGTAGATCTAGAAGAAGAACACACTTGAAGATTCAACACTAGATTTAAGTTTGATGCACATACATGGGTGGAGTAAAACTTGTATGACTATTTATATGAGAGTTTATTTGTTATCATTCCAATAGAGTTGTATGAGTGGCTAGTTGTTAATGCATCTAAAAGGAATTGGAGGTTTCACACACTTGTCTGCATACGTGAAGATTTTCGTGCCCTCTATGATGTTGATCCGATTTGGACCCGCATTGTGGAAACTTCGTTCCGTGGTGTTCGAATAGCTATATTTTGGAGTACCCAATTTCAACTTATTTTTGCTCGAGGTAGATGAGTTTTAGTTTTTATGTAATCCCAGGGGAATCTATCTTCAAGGTATTCCACTGGTGATCAAAATCTTGATGGTAACCCTGAATTTGGAAGAGAATCTAATGGCTAGCTAAACCCCACCACATGTGGGGGAAGGAGCAGGTTTGGTGAAATATGACGACTTTGACGGTAAAGAGGTAAAGAGAAGAAAGGTAGCTTAAGTACAATAAGCACATGAGATGGATATAGGAAAACATCGCGAGATTGTAGAATGGATGGCATTGAGGAGAGATATGGCTTGTGAAGGATTTGGATCTCACGTAGAGGGTGTGGAGCCAAAGAATTTAGAAATCCCCCATCTTGGCAAGCATGACAGGGAACCCTCATCGGCCTCTTATGAGAGCACACCAATAGAGACAATTTGGGTTTGGGACATGCATTTGAATCTACCTGACAACCTAGCCCTTGTGGTTGGTTTTCTAGTTTCTAGTATAACTAGTAGTCAGCAAGCTAGTTTGAGCAGTAGAATAATAGGAGTGAATCAAATATCAAGTACATCTATGGCTAGGTAAACGTCTTCCTTATTATTTGAGGTACCTTTTCGTGCATTGTCAAGATAGAACTCGTGGCATGCGAAATTTTGGACTCACCTCTGGGAATATTCCACCTCGCAGATAGTAGGAGTTTGGTTTAGTACCACTATTGGGACACATGGTAGTGCATCCTCTGGTTCAATTCCTGCCATAGGTGGAGGATCGGGAGGAACAGTGGATCGAGATCCGGCGGATCTCGGTGGATCTGGGGGCAAAGGTAACACAAGAGGTTCTGGATCCGGTAGGCATGGTCCTCACCAACCCTAGAATATTTACATAGAGATGTCACTTCGTCTTCTAGAGCATAAGGGAATAGAAGATGTTGTTGAGCATGTACACATGTATGAGATACTGTGGTGCACAAAAGGGATCATGACTTCTGAGTGTAAGGCAAGTCAGTTTACAACTACGTTGCAGGGATGCACACACGTTAGTACTGAAGTTTGACCCTAATCAGACTTGTGTAGATTATACAACATTATGGGATGCTTTCCTTAAGGAATTTTATATCCCTGAGTTCGAGTAGAAGAGTATAAGCATGCTCAAGGATATTAAGTAGGGCACTACTGAGAGTGTTTGGGAATATGATGCTCATTTCAAAATGCTTTTGTCTAAACTTTCGTATGATATCCATGTAATCTAACATGTAAAATGGTTCATCGAAGGCTTGATCACACCTTTTAGGAGGGCACTGTCACATAAGACATATATGAATCCTTGTGAAGTGCTTGAAGCAGTGTTACGCATTGAGGCAATCAAAAGTATAGACACTGGAGTGAGCCCATTCCTAAGCTCATATTACAGCTATGGAAAATGAGTTAGAGAAACTATCACCAATTCGATAATGATACGTGCACCGGGATTGGTGTACAGATTGTGAAGTAGAGGAGCACACTAAGGATAGTTATCCCCGCAGATCATTGCGTTCATTGTTGCTAGACTATGAGATATGTCATTTAGACCATGATGCAAGTCATTGACCATTATTACAACACGTGATAAGGAAGAACGTATCTTGCTACTATAATATTTGTCGATCCATTACTCATAATATCAAGACTACAGTTGTTTGATCAAATCCATGATGCCATTGTATTTAGTGTATGACAGACAAGAGTATCAGATAACTCTAAAGGTAAAAGTGAGCACCATGATCATGATCACACTCAAGGGTGTTACGATCATAATGAAGGGCACTTTGAAGGAGGTTGTGGTAGAGGCCGAGGATATTGTGGTGGATTCAGGGGCCGAGGCCATGGTGGTGGACGAGGTGAGTTTCCTCATGGAACATGTTATATGTGTAGATCTCCTGACCACTATAGGTGTAAATGTCCTTAAAATATTACTTGTTATTTTTGTGGAAAGAATCATAACTATGAGGAATGCCCAGGACTTATAATGCATCTTAGCAAAGTAGTATAAATAAGAGAACAAGGGTGTAGGGATGGTTAGAATACAACGCATCATGGAAAACCAATGGATGAAAAAGTTGGCACCGAACCTGAGGTAGTACTTGTGAAAATTACTACACGCACTAAAGTTGCGCACGCTAGAGAAGCGTTGCAACAAAATCCTACCATTACCAAGGAGGAGGTATTACATGCAAGATACCTAGATCCTACACATTAGAAGGAGGTTTATCAAGAAACCATGGAGGTGCTTAGAAATCTTCAGGGTGAAATAAAATGTTTAAAGGAACAATCATAGAAGTTAGAGCAAAAGAAGGCAAAGCAGAGACGGTCCAGTCAAATGTTGATGATCTAAAAGAGGTATGCAAGATGTTGCACTAGGATAATATTATTCCATTACTAGGAGAATATTATTCCATTACTAGGGAATTGGTTAAAGGGAAACACTCCGTGCGTAGGTATTGATAATGGACAAAAAATCCTACATGCTAATCTCCCCATCATAGCTTGAATTATGACAAAGAGATCACTCTGAATGTTGTTGTGGATGGGTGGCTTTTGAGCAATATATTGATTGACATAGGCATGAAAGTTAATGTTCTTACTTTAGATGCATGGGTGCAGATGGGCAGACCTCCATTGCAGCCATCCTCTAATGTATTGTTTATGGAAAATCAAACTAAGGCCACTGCAATAGGAGTTTTAAAGGATGCATCCATTACTATACAAGGGGCCAAGTTCACTAGGGACTTTGAGGTTTTAGCACTTGTAGAAACAAACACTTCTCAGCTCTACTTGGGCACCCTTGGTGTTATGCAAATAATGTTGATCTACGATTCAACAAGGGCTATATAAGTTTTGAGAACAAGGAAGAATAAGTTATTATCCCTTTGACATATGGGAAATATACACCTTATGTTGAACCTTTAAGTGAGGAAGACCTGAACATAATTTATGTGCACGTCATTCGAGATCCAGAAGTACTTGAGCCATCTAAGGAAGGAATCCTCCAGTGGGATGATGCACAGTCCATTAGTGATACTACAAGTATTATATGTGAAAATTGGGCATGTGGAACTTATGAGATGGTTGGGCATGAAGTAATAAATGCATCTGCATGCATAAACAGACCGCATTGAGTTAGGAGATTAGGCAACAACTCTGTAACTTGGTACACTAGTGAAGGAGACCCCGAGGTATTCTCATGCGCCATGGAGGAATAGTGGAAGGATTAAGTGGATAAATGAAATATTTTAGTGTATACCTGTGCGGACAGCAAAGGTATCATTGATGGATGGTTCACGGGGATAATCTCGTAGAATGTAATGAAGTGACAATCGCTCTAACAACCTAGTTTCTCATGAGCAATGTGCCTACTCAAATCTACACATATCGTGGTAATCATCCTATTCAACACCACGTTCAACACTGTGATAGACTCTAAGTAGAGGGGCGGGAAGATTTACCACCCTCACTGTGGGTGCAAAAACTTTATTTCACCTTGTGCGGTTGCACACGTGTTTGGTATGTTTATGTGAAGTTGCATAGGAGACTAGAAATCGACAAGACTTGACCGCAGGAATGACCCATACTTTTGACTACTTATCCAATAAACCTCGTGTGAAAGAGGCATTATTAGTTATGGATCGATTGACTATGGGAGATAGTGCAAACAAACACCGAAGAACACATTCAGAGTTATTTGGTGAGGTAGACCCAAGAGTGCGTTTTGATTAAGTAGATGAGATAGCTACCAAACTACTTAAGTGTGCTTGCCTTGAGAAGGAGAAGGGAAAGATGGTCTACATAGTGGATGATGAAGAAGCAAAAAAATTGGACATAGATCATTCGAGGGTATGCGCAAAGTCTTATATATTGTGGATAAGAAGGTGCGTTCCTATCATGAACCTATGAAGACCAAGAAAGTGAACATTGGTAAAGATGTTGAACGTAAGGAAGCTATAATTAGAGATTATTGGTCCGATTCTCAAGTGGCTAAGATAATTGAGTTACTACGTGATTTCCGGGACTTATTTCCTAGGGGCTACCATGAGTTAACGGGAGTACATGAGTCTTTAGGAGAGATTAAGATTAAGCTAAAGGAAGGTGTGCACCTAGTCAAGAAGAGACCTTACAGGATGAACCCTAACATGCACGTAAGAGTTAAAGAAGAAATTGATAAGATGTTGAAAACTGGCATCATTAAGCCCCTAGAAGAATTAGAGTGGGTTAGCCCCATGGTAATCAATATAAAGAAATATGGTCATATTAGGATTTGTGTGGACTACATGGAGCTAAATGTTGCATGTGTGATTGATCCTTTTCCTACACCTTTCACCGAGGAAATATTAGAAGGAGTTACAGGGCATGAAATTTACTCTTTTACAGATGGATTCTCTGGGTATCATCAGGTAAGAATTACAAAGGAGGATTAAGAGAAAACAACTTTCACCATTGAATGGATAAGTTGTGAATACACAAAGGATGCCCTTTGATCAAGAATGCACCTGCAGTATTTTCACGCATTGTGGTTTAAGCATTCCAGGATTTTATTCACAAATTCTTACAAGTTTACTTGGATGATTAAACAATATATGGGCTTGTCAAGGATCATTGTGACAACTTGCAATTAATGTTTGAGAGATGTAGACAATTAATCATCTCTTTAAACATCAAGAAGTGTGTATTTGCTACACCTTTTGGAACTCTACTAGGGCATATCATCTACAAGGAGGGTTTGTTACTAGATCCATCCGGGTTCGTAGCTTATCTTAGGCCTAGAGGAACCTACTAGTCAGAGTGAGGTGCATGGATTCTTGGGCCACACAGGGTATTATAGAAAATTTATCAAAGGATATGCTAAAATTTTCACACCCTTAGAGGATTTATTAAAAGGTAAAGGGACATTCTATTGGGGAGAACAACAAAAGTGTGCATTTGAAGTGTTGAAAGAGAGGCTTACTATGGCGCCTATTATGCACTTTCCCTCATGGAACCAACTATTTCCGTACATGTGGATGCATCTAGCATGGCCATTGGCACAAGATTAGCTCATCCCGAGAAGGTATTATCAATCATCCTATTTGTTTTGCTAGTATGAAGTTGACTCCTACCGAACAATTATACAACTACAGAGCGAGGACTTGAAAATAATTTATGTGATGCATAAGTTTAGATAGTACTTTGCTAGCAAAACCTTTGTGTTCTATACAGATCACATGACATTGAAATACTTGGAAAATAAGCATGTTTTACAGGGGTGCATATGTTGATGGGTTATCTTATTCCAAGAGTTTGACTTTATAGTCATGGAAAAGTTAGGTAAAAGTAATTCTGGCCCAGACCACTTATCAAGAATTCAATCAGGAGAGGGCACATAAATAATTGAAGATACAATGCCGTATACACAATTGTATTTGTGAGTTAAACCACGCACCTTCAAAATTAGAGGATATTGTTGTATTTTTACGCATAGGTATGGTGCCAAAAGGAATGAAATCCTTAGAAAAGAAATAACTTGCAATTTGTGCCACACCTTTCATGTTAATCAGTGGTGACCTATACAAATTAGGGACGAGATGAGGTATTACGCCGATGTGTACTTTGGAGCATGAGTGCACGTCAATCATGGAAGAGGCTCATGGCGGCAGATTGTAGGTGGACATTATGTAGGTGACGCCACTGTGCACAAGATTTTACTCATTGTTTTATGGTGGGAAACCTTGTACAAGGATTGCAAGGAGTATTGTAAGGCATGTGATCACTTTCAGCACCTTAGAATACCTAGGAAAAGAGATGAAATGCCTTTAAGGCCTATTACTAGTGCAAATCCATTTGAAAATGGGAAATTGACTTTATGGGTCCTATTTCCCACCCACATGTTTAAATTGACTTTTACATCATCACATGTACAGATTATTTTACAAGGTGGGAAGAAGCAAAGACCTATAGAGGATTGCATAGTGGCTACAACAACGAGGTTTTTATGGGAATATATTCTTACTAGGTATGGATTTCTATTGAGCTTGATAAGTGATAGGGGCACACATTTTTAAATGAGACAATCAGATATTGTTGGATGAATTTATGGTCACACACCATAAGACCACACCCTATCACCCGCAAGCAAATGGGATTGTTGAGGCATTCAATAAGATATTGAGCCAAACCTTAACAAAAATATGTGATGTTGTAAGGAAAGATTGGGATGATAAAGTCATTGTTGTACTTTGGGCATATCAAACAACCTACAAAAGGTTGAATAAGGTCACACCCTTTCAGTTGGTGTTTAGCACAAAAGTAGTTCTTCCCATAGAATTTATGTAACCTTATTTGTGTATTGAGTGTGCAAGAGGTCTAGCTGATGAACAAACATTGGAAGAAAAAATTGACAAATTAATCAAATTGGATTAGAGTCACGCCATAACACGTTGGAGTCAAAAGTAGGAAAAGGCTAGATAGAAGGCATGACATGATAGACACATCTAGGACAAGAAGCTTGAGATTGGGAAGATGGTGCTTCTTTATGATTCAAAGTTTTTGTGCCACCCAAAGAAGCTTAAGGTGCATTGGTTGGGACCGTATGTTATCACTCACATACTTGAGTCAGAGCGCTTGCTAGTTAGAGGAGCTTGATGGAACACGGTTACCTAGTTACTTCAACAGAGTATGTTAAAGCCCTACTATAAATAATTCTTCTTGTTGTTTGTAATAAGGCGATGTGCCATTTAGTATAGATTTCCCTTACTGTATTTCCTTTAATGTGTTTCCTTCTTCATCACTATGCTTTGTCAATTTAGTTTTGTGTTTTGTGTAATAAGCACATTTGCGCACTAGAAGCTGATTACAATCTGAAGTGTTTTTATGTGCAGAGGACTGCACATATCCTTGGTGTGGGGTGGTTTTCATTCAAAAATGGTTCCACATAAGAAAGTACTATTATAGGTGATTTCTCTTGATTAAAAAGTGCAAATAGTATGGAAAGGTTCTGCTAGAAAGATAATTTCTCCTAAAGAAGAACATAGGTTACAGTATGCACAAAACACTTCAGCTTATCCTCCACACAATTGGGGACTGATCATCCCCAATCCTTCAACAAGCTTAACCATCCAAATCTCCAAATGCAAGTAGAGAATGAGAGCTTCTCCCTCCACAAAAAAACATGTGTATTCCTTCCACATTTTGCTTATCTTTATTTCACTTAATACAAATGCAAATTTTATATATTACACTTTGACGCTTGATTTAAAGTTTAATGTTCTACTATGGAAATTGACTATACTTTATGTTGCAAGTTTCATCATGGAGTATACCAACACCAACACAACGAAACACTAAAATAAACTCCAAGAAAATAAAAAACATGTTTACACACTCAACTATCTTTTCCTTTAAGCATGTGATTTTCATTTCATACTTAAAGGGGGAGGGGGTAAATATAGACAATTAAATTTGACTATTCACCCTCTCGACACCGCTGGTTTTGACAATGCACTCTTGCTAAAAACACATTCTTTTTATCTCCACTTTGTACATCTCAAGGACTCTTGTCTAACTTTCTTATTTGTGCAAATTGATATGATGACAAATTCTGATAATTAAATGCATATGATCCATAGGAAAACTCTTGCTGAAAGGATGCAACATTGTGTTTTCATGTTTTTCATCATTGTCTACAAACATCCAATTTGGTTAGTTTGTAGAATTCAATCTTAGCTGACTTGTACAATTTTAGACCGACATATCCTTCACCTAATATTTCGATTTGATATTATTTATTGATCATTTAATCCCTATGGGTCAGCCTTTCCATGATAATTTACCTTTGGAGCACTATATGAGCAATTTAAACTCACCTCATTCGCTAACCTAACATTCTCATGAACTTTTGTTGCAAACATTAACACTAAAGTTACCTAATGCTCCCTAAATCTTACAAAAGCTTATGAAAAACATTAGGACAAAAATCACTATAGGTCTAAAGCACTCTACTAGGATAATAAAACTAGCTTCCCCATTTGCAAGCACTCAAACATCTACATCTCAAGTTTTAGTAAGATCTAAACTTGATCCAAACATTTCCAAAGAGGTTCAAGTTTCCAAATCATAATTGCATTCATTTAAATATCACATGTTAGGTGGAGAATGACATGTGGTTTGAGGCCTCTTTGGAGTAGTGCACATGTTGATGGTGTAAGGATTGAAATTCAACCCAATTTATGTTTTTGCATGAACTCCTACCCATGACTAGGGTTTGAGATCTTACTCAAAATATTCATAGGACTTCACAACATGAGTGACAACTAGGGATAGACAAAGTGAAAGACATTTCCGTGTAGGTGACAATCTCAAAAAGTTACGGACTAGGATTCATAGTAGGGTCAAAATCATACAACAGTGCAAAACTATACATACGGTTCGACATATCCGTATGGTCCTACACCATGTCACTTTCTAGTGATGGCTCCAAAGATGAAGCACTTACCGGTTTAGATTTCCCAATTCCAATAGTCTGCACACCTAAAACTTTCCAAATCCATATGTGATAACCTAAATGTACTCATTCTCTTATGTTTTTGATCTCATAACATATTGTATACACTAGTTGCAAGAATTAATACAGTGTTATGATATTGTGTAATTAATGTTGGAAGTTAATTAATCATAATAACCTTTTGTAGCTCCCCTTACATATTTTTAGTGTATTTAACTCACTAATCATTTATTTTGAATTAGGGTGAAAACACCTGCTGAAATAATATTTAATTAAAATGAATAACTAGTTATCGGGAGTTTTCTCAGGGTCTACTCCCAACCTTGATCGAGTTGATAAATTCACAAAGTATCAAAATGCTTTTGACAAGTTTAGAAGATATTTGAGGAGGTTTTAAAATTTTCTCTTAATATTACTTGATGCTAGGATGAAAAGTAAAATTTATAAGAATTACTCACAAGGCCCAAATGAAAAACTGATATAAGAAATCTTCAAATGTTTTGACAAGTCCCATGAGAAAATTCAAGTCTCTCACAAGGATGTTATTGATGTGAAAGATGATACTGATGAGCAAGCTCGCAAAAGGAGGACCCATGATTTGCAAAAAAATGATTAAATAAAATATGTAACTTCGATATCATGTATTTTCATCGTAGAAAAATTACACATTCTAATTTTGCAAGTTTTGAGATATGTAATTTGACTTGGTCAAATTATAATGTTCTATTATTAGAAAATTTGATTTTTTCCTTCCAACCATGTGCAAATGGAATTTGTCAAATTGAAAGTTTTTATTATTAGAAAAATTGACTTATTCCTCCATGTATATAGATGTAAAATGTAAAACCTTTTCCTATAAATATTTGTTTTCAAATCATCTCAAGGGATTTTTCGGTAGTAGAGATATTATAGAGAAAAAACTATAAAATCTTTGAATTTAGCATTCCCATCAAGAGAATAAAGAGAGATATTTTGAATTTTTGTTGATCTTCTAGACACAAAATTGTGCACTTTGGGTAATTATCTAGTGTTGATTACATATTATTATTCATGTGATTCCTAAGTAAGAAAAGTACTAATTAACCCATGTCTTTGGCCACCTTGTTTTACTTTATGTTACTTCTTTTGGTCTTACACCCTTACTTTTAAGTCTACCTTTCTACTCTTCAAATTTGTCATCTTGGATACTAGCGCCCAGCCAGGACGATAGCGTCAGGTGCCCTCGTCCCCTTTGGACATCCCTATCCTTTTTGTACTTAACTCACACTTTTTGGGTCATTTATAGCCGTTTGAGCATCTTATCTTATTGGTGGTTGGCCTTTTCAAGGATAATTATGAAATTCAAGCAAGGGAATCATATACATATAAAGTTATGTGGTCATAATAAAAGACCAAGCACTAAGCACTACCTATTACCACCTAAGGTTGCATCCATCAAGGCATTTAAGAGCTCCATTACATCCACCGAGCTCCACCATAAGGGACACAAGGGCTGGTTTTATGATCACACTTCATTGGAGGGAATTTCATTCTATTCCATGTACATATTTATTACATTATACATCTAGCTACTTGCTAGATATCCAAGTGTGACACACACAAGAGAAACCTAGGGCACAATTCCTCACACACACAAAAACTACATTGGGTTTGAGATGTAGTGCAATGCTCAATCGTAAGTTCACCATTGTTACAGCTAAGGACAGTTTGACCCCTCATTTTGTATCTTTCTTTTTTAGGATTTGATGTCTACTTGAGAGTTTTGTAGGTTCATTCTTTATCGCGGGTTTACAGCTGCCTCAGCGATCTTGGTGCGACTAAAAGTGATAAAAGGTAAACACCTTGCGACACCACAGAGGAGATTTTCTGGCCATTTCTACTGCACTCCAAGTGCCCAAAAATAGGTCTAGGGTGCCCCTGTCCCTCTCAAGGCACCCCACCCAGCCTATCTCCTCGGATCTACATTTTTCTAAGCTCCAATGCATACTGGCCGTCGGTGTGCTTCACATTTTCTTGTTCTCCAACTCTATGCATTTTCCAGAACTTTGTGAATCAACTAAGGCTTCTTACCCTCTCTTTGCAATTAGGGTTTCATTATTTATCGCTTAGTTGCTTGGGTATAATTCTATATTTCATTATATATTCATTTTACTACAATCTTGCATTCAGATTAGGCTCATAAATTACATTTTAGCTTAATCATTTTGGTGAACCCGATCAATCAAACCCCCTTCTGAGTATGTCTTCACCTTATCAAGTCATGACTCAATCGTCGTATCCTTCTTTCGCACCCACTAAGGTTTCAAGCATGGTTACTACCATTGTTGATTTCATGCAAGTTCGTACTCAACATCCTCCTCGCTTTATTATGCCTCGGGTTGATCCTTATATCAATGTAGTAATTGTTCATCTCACTCGCCTCCTATGGCTCCACCCATTTCTATCCCACCACCTATCACTTATTCATCTCCTCCTGCTACTTCTAAGGGTTATGATATCATTGAACAACTTAAGAATACATTGGCCAAAATATCTCTCTATGACTTATTGCGTAGTGTTCATGATTGTTGTCAAAAATTAGAGGTTTCCCTTCATTTTATTCATATAGAAAGTGATAATTTTGTGATATCCTTCACACACCTCATTCAGTCTCTCAAAAAATTTGCCACATGCTACATCATTCACTAATGAGGACATATCATCATTTGTTAATGCCAATCCATGTGCACCATTGCTTATCATAGTTATTATCAACACCACTTGCATTAAATGGGTACTTATTAATAATGGATCGGTCATCAACTTGTGTGCTCATTCCCTTCTAAAATAGATGGGCATTAACGATAATATAATTTCTAAGAATTCTACTCTTATTCGGGGATATGATTCCACTACTTGCACATGCCTCGAAACTATTTCATTACACATTCGAGTTGGGCCTAAAACTATCCTCACATACTTCTTTGTTATAGGTGTTTCATTTCACTTCAATTTGTTACTAGGTAGACCATGGATTCATGCAATGCAAGTAGTCCCATATACTATACACCAATGGTGCGTCAAATTATTGCATGATGGCTATGAGCATACCATTGCTTCATATCCCGAACCTTTCAAAAAAATTGCATAGACCTTATTATTGTTATGCCCATTCCTCCTACATAGCTTATTCCATATAGTAGTATTGATACATATGACGTTGGTCAATCTAGTGCTCCACAATCTTCTTTTACCGCTCCAAGCACTCCAGTTATTTCTACTCATACTACTATCATCATTTCACCCACAGTGTCTACTCCTATACAAACTCCTAATCTACCTATTGACGCTCCTCTTACATCTAGTGCACCACCTACCAACATACTTGATACAACAATACAACATGAAAATGCAAACACAAACGATTCTAATGACTCTGACGATGAAGTTGATCATGTTGAACTTACTGATGAAGCATTATGCAAACTCAACTTCACTCCTATTGATATAGATGACTCCTATTTCAATGACACTTTCATGGTCGATGGCCCTAGTGAATAAAAATTCAAGACCCCTCCCTCTACTAATGTTATGGTACTTTACCAGGGGTTTATCCATACTTTAGATGTTGTTTCACCCTCTTATGAGCATTGCATCTACACCACCTCCTTTCACATACACGCTCTTAATCAATAAATCTTATTGGCATCATATTCCAGTGGATTGTACTTGTTTCGATACTATTTACACGTATGACAACTTAGCTAAGCTTGATTGACACTTAATGATATTTTACCACCGCCTCACTCACCTCATCTTTATCATGGTTATTTCCACCTTATGACCGCATATGGTATTCATGTTTTTCATCTCGCAATATTCGTTGCATGTAGTCCTCGCACTTCTCCATTGACACTCGAGCAATCTTGGCTTGACTATATTGGAGGAAATTTAGACTCTAATCACACTTCTATCATTTTTCCCAAGCCATTCGGCAATGTTTATATCGGTAGTGATTCATTTTGGACATTCTCAAAATCTTACTCATTGGTATGCACATGGGTGTCTGCCAACACCTTTCACCAATGAAGCTTATGTAATGACTATTATCCAAATAACTCTCCTAGTTATCTGGATAACTTATATTTTCATCCTAACTCTGGTGTTTCACATTTCAGGTTACGCGCACTCAAGATTGTTCTTTTGACACCTTGGCATAGTTGCAGTTCCTTTGTGCACCCTTGTGCACCTTCCTACTCCCTTTTGCATTCTTCTATCTCCTTTTATTTTCCCTTTTGCACCTTCCTCCTGCATGCCCACTTTCTCTCCTATCTTGTCGTGCACTCCTTACGCACACCTCTGCAGACTTACCTTCCAATCAGCTAAGTCCTTGGCATTCCTCTTGCACGCTTACATAGACTCAGTTCCTTCACGCGTCCTCTTTTCTTTCTTCCTCCACGCACCTTCCTTTAGTTGAATGCTCACATCTTGTTTCCATACTTTCCTTTTACAAGTATTCCTTCCTCCCGCATATGCACCTCCCCTCTGTTTCCCTTTCACACACTTTCTTCTTGCTCCCGCACCTTGCGCCTTCTTCTCTACGCTTTTGGTCACTATGCCATATCATCTTCTGTTAGACTTGAGTGTGCTACACGTAACCTATCAAAGCGTGCCAACAACAGGGCACAAAATCTAGACAACCAACTAGTGCATGACATATGGTAGAAAAGATAAAACAAATAAATAGTAGGCCAACTCCTTTGATCAATCCGTGTGTGCCACATGTTTTGCGTGGGACGACAGCTCTCGACATCTTCTAACAAATGCGTATCTTTTGCTACATAGCTCAGATCGGCACGCACCTAGACTTGTCAGAGAACTGCCGACACAAACTACACATTGAACTTTTCAAATTTAAATATAGGCTGGATTTGTTAGGCAAAAATAGGGAAACATCTCTTAGATCATCAATGCACACATCCAATCAACCGCAACCACCAGATTTCAACAGATCTTGCCTTCTTCCTTCTTCCACATGCCAAACAGACATGGTAAAGCAAATCTTACACCTTGCGGTATATTTGTAGGAATTTATCATTGGTTGTTGGTGGTTGAAGATTTGAATCTGAGTTTCCCTCCCTTTCTCCTTCTCTTCTCTCTTTATTTTTCTATAAATAGTAGAGTTTTGCTTTGTAAAAGGATCCTCTTTTGTTGTAACGAAACCATGTCAAAATGGTGGCCGACTTCCCATGGGTCTTAGACCTTGGCATGGTCTCTGCAATGTATTCTCACCTCCTTTCGTGAATGTAAATGACTTGTGCATCCCTTAAGCAATAAAATCATGTTTGTGGAACTCTTGTCTTCCCTTTCTCGTTTTCATTTCACCTTGCCTCTCTGTTTGCATTTTCTGGCATGTTGTGCGTACTCATGTGCTTGCAATCCCCACATTCATTTGTTGCACATGCTGGAAGGTCGAGCTTGTGTGTTGATCTATGGTACGCGCCATCCACCCTCATCGCATGCACCTCTCTATTTACTTTACCACTCGTGGAGAGAGATCGGCCCTTTCCTTTTGGCACTATCACCTTCCTTATCTTAGGATTTCACCTTTCTGCACATCCTTCTATCCTTGGTCCTTGGAATTTTTAGTCTAGGATTTACTTTCAGCATTAGGAGTAGCAATAGCGTTAGAGGTAGGTAAAAGAACTCGGCCATCTCTGGAGATTCGTCCCAACCTCACATGGTCCCACAACTTGGGGACAGCCATTGTGGTCTCAAAACCCTCACCTTCTTCGAGATCTCAAACGTGGGTGCACATTTGAGTAACCAATAATGATCTGCTTACACTTAACGTCGTAATGGCTCTCTCTATGATCCTCCTCAAACTATTTCCTATCAAGTCTTCAATGTCGCCCTAGTAGGCTTCGATAAGGAAAATGATGATCATTTAGATGGTGATACTTGATCATTTTTCTCATCACACACTTGGGGGGCATTACACTTATTTCTCCCCCACCTTAGCATCAAAAATATCTTATATCAACATCATTTCACACCTTGATTTTATCATATACATCTTCACACACACTCATATCACCATTTCCTATGACACACTCTCATGCTTTGGTTCACACTTTAATATTGAGGGCATATTATACACATGAACCTTACACACTACACTTAGACACTACACATTCCACATTACAATAAAAATCTCTACACATAGTAGACCTATGACATTTTCTCATCACCACATCTACTACACATATTACAAATTTTACTCATTTACTTCTATGTGTTGCACTCACTACCCGATGACGCACTCTAGTCCCATGGTTCATACTTGATTGTTGAGGGTCCAAATCAAAAGTGAACCTCACCTCATCACACTTACATCATTCTACACTTTGATCTTCACAATCAATCAATCAATCTTTTTCCTCATATCATGCGACATTCCTAGCTAGTGCCTTTTTCACACATATCGTGATATACACTTTATGCTAAATCATCACCCCTTTCTAGCTTTCCTACTCATTCATTTCATGATATATGCTTTGTTCTACATCATCACATTTTTTCTAGTATTCCATCCATACATTTTTTGGTATATGCTCTGTAACATCTCTAGCGGGATTACTACTTTGATGACTTCCACTCTTGATGGTGCAAACGTTGAAAGGTGATTTGTCTTAGGAAGGTGTACTCTTATGAATTTTGGAAATCATGTTTGCAATGGATAATTAATCATCTATTGATTAGGTTCATTCTGTTGTGATTTTTTTTTGTTTGATAATGAGGCCATTCATCTCTTTATTCAGCTTAATTCACTTCTTATGAGGATGAACTTGTATTATTGTTATCATAACTTATTTTTATTAACAAAAAAACCTTGGATCAATTCCATTGATCCAAGGTATGCTTTAGTTCTTCTTACCATTTTTTTCTTGTTGTCTTGGCATTCAAAAAAGAAAGATGAAGCTAGACTAGGCATTGATTTGGTTACAGTTGTGAAGAACCCTTCTTTCGGGATCCCTGCTTAGCATTGGGCCTTTGATGATGACCTAGTTCTTCTTGCCATTGTTAAGGCACTGAGTGGTCGTATAGGGACCATGGACCTAATACTAAAACACTAAGGTTAACCCTAGTCTAAGGGTATATCTAACCTAAGTTGGGGTGTGTTATATTTATTTAATTGAAATGCAACCTAAGGTAGTTGTAGACTTACCTAGGAACTTAGGTTGATTTTTTAACCTAATAATAATATAACCTAAGTTATTGCTAACCTAAGGGGTACCTATGGACTACATGGCAATTTACATAGTCGGTGGCATCAGTTTTCAAGGCATTAAATGGAATTGATTTTGGTTTATTACTATGGACTACAAACTTTGGCAGAGGCACATGAAGTTTAGTGGATGTCTAGATGGCATCACCACTAAATTGTAGTTGCATGCAATATTTGAAAATTAAGTGTCACCAAACTTAGGTGGCGGTGGCATGGAGAATAAGGAGGGAACTATTGTCCTTTGTAATTATTGACTTTGTTTTTGGAAAGGAAACCGCCTAGGAAAAATGCATGGTGGGTTTTTGGCATGGTTGTTTTGGTCTTCAGTTCATTTCGAGATTTGGCTCTGCATGGGGTTTTTCGGTTCTTCGAACCAGCAGTTCTATTTTGGTATTACTTGTTATTTTTACATTCTTGAGCTATTTTGGACTCGGTGAAAGTTATAAAAGAAGATAGAGCATTGGAAGTTGGTTAACGTTGTGTGGAGAAGAAGAGGTTGTTGAGGCTTGGCTTGGAAATCTTCTACAAATCAGGAAGAAGCTCTATCAAGCATGATAGGCTCTACCCATTAATTTGTTCTATTTTTTTCTTAAATGTCTTCATAAAAATAACTCTACTCTTGGGGAACAAATGAGTTTTTGTATGATGTTATGATCTTTCTTTCGATGCTTGTATTATTCACTGTGTTTTTATGTTTTACTCCACTATTATGATGGAAGAATGTTCTGGTTTTGATTCCTTTGTTGGGAAAAAATCTTGAGTCACGCTTAACTTATGTTTGAGCTTGAGATGAAGTTGTATCTTTTTGTACACCTATTGAAGTTGTGTTAAAACTTATGAGTAACTCGTCTGATGTTGAACTTGAATGAATCACCTTAGGGAGCAATCTGGGTTTTTCATGGTTGTTAGTTTAACCATGTTTGTGTGATTTGTGGAGTTGATTGTTGAATTCAATTGCATCTTCTCTGGTGTGAGGAAAGGGTGGTCTAGGTTTGTTCTTCTTGATTCAACTTGTTGAGTATGTCTTGCTCTTTTTACTTAAATCTGAGGTGCAATTGATATTGTATGATCTCGTGGTAAATAATGTTGAATTGTAGAGTAACTTGACTCTTGTCTAAGCTTGAATGAATCCTTGAAGGAAATAGACTTTAGCATTTTCGGGTTTAGCATATCTTCTGAGTTTGACTTTGTGCACAAGACTTGGGGTCGTGTCGACATTTCTTTTATCTCTCTATGGTTATGAATGGGTTGGTTTTATCCTTCCTGTTTGATTATGCATGCTTCGATGATTATTATGGACAATGCATCATTCTAAGTTGGCTTGAAAGGAATTTTTTGATAGTTAAGTCTTGTTATCGCTTTTTCATTCACCATCAATGGATGGGTAAGTTTACCATGTTATCTCCTTAAAAGGAAATCATTGCTTGAAAAAGGGTAAATTATTTAAATGTTACTTATGTCTTTTATTCTTTGGGAAACTGGGATAACTCCTGAAATTGATGCAAATATTGTTTAGAAGGAAAATCATTGTCGGTTTGTAGCTTTTTATGTTACAGTCATTGTTATCAATTATAATTTTGAATAGTTCATTGGGCTTCAATGGTTGCTTGGGGTTAATTGTTTTCTTGGCCTTGGGCCATCAAATTTGTCTTCGGTTTCTTTTTCAATCTTAGGAAAGAGTACCTCTGTTTTAGGAATGTGTATTGAGGCCTCATCTTTACCATTATTCGATGATATCTCCTCTTTCTGTTCTGAGTTAAGGAGACTAGGAAGACTTACTCCTTGGCTATTCTATTTTTTTTTCCTCTATATCATTAGGAGATGGTTACTTGTAGTCTGGGAGTTAAGGTATTTATAATACCGTCCTCCTTGAATTCTGAAAGGTAAATGAATGTTGATCTTTGTTCTCTCTGCCTCGGGACAACTATCATCTAATCCGAGCCTGATCTAACCTCTGTTGGGATTTACAATGGAGGATAGTAGAGACCGGACTTGTCTATTATATCCTTGCTTGGATCTCAAGTGAACAATCTATTTTTCTCTTTCCTTTCATCTTTCACCTGTATCACTCCTGAAGAGGGAGCTGACCTATTTGGTTTGTATCGTTATACCTCCACTGGGACTTTCTTGAAGAAATAAGCCCAATTGTGTTAGAATAAGATAGCTGAAGCAAAAGGTTACTCTAAAGAATTGTTATGTTAGGTTGGAAATTCCTGAGTAAGATTCCTTTGGGGTGAAAATATATTTGAAGGATTATAGGATCTGTAGTTGATTGTTAAATTCCTCCATTCTTCTCTTTGACTTTTACATTGGTAATGATGTACCTTGTTTGTGATTGTGTGATTAGTTCCAATTGCATGTCAAATTGAATTCATCCTTTGTCAAATTTGTTTGATGTTGATCCTAAACTTAGGTAGGTTTTGAATTTGGATTTAGGATATAGAATTCTTAAATAAGAAACTCTTTACTAAATATGTTGTTGGTTCATCCTAAATTTATCCTAATGTTTGATTGAGCTTGACATATTATATTTTAGGATGAAATTAAGTGAGATAATGCTGAGATGAATGCACTATTGTTCCATCTAATGCAAATTTATTCCTAAGAGATAGCAGTGTTAGTATCTTCTTAGGTTAGATGGAATTAATTAAGATATGAATCATGAAAATCAGTAAATGAAAAGTAGTTTTGATTTTGGTGAAATATTATTTATCTGGATTAATGTTTTAATTATTTTTATGTAATCATTAGTTGAAAGTTGAATCTGATTATATCATGATCTATTCTTAATGATGATATGGTTTATCACCTTATTTCTCTCTCTCTCTTTTATGACTGGTATTTCTTTATGGTATGTTTTTCTGTAATGCTTTAACTATTTCATAAAAGCATAGTTCTCTTTATGAAACAGTTAGTTAAAAGCACATCATTTTAATGCTTAGTGCTTATCATGCTCAGTTCAATGAACTGACTCGTGCTAGCAATTTTTACAGATGGACTTCGTAAGTGATAAAAGGAGAAAAGATCTTTTATGATGTTACTTTTTTTACCAAAGAGACTGGATCTTTTATGATGAAATATGAATCATTATTGAAATGTATTTGTTGGAAAGGAAAGTTGTATTTTTAATTGATCTTATTGATGTTGTTTGACACTAAAGATGTTTGAAGTGTTTGGACTTATAATGTATGAATTCCACTTGATGAATGAAAAAGTTGTGGATTTATATGTACTTGATGTGTCATCTTTTGATATTCTGAATGGAAATGATATTCTTATCTCTATTATTATTATTATTATACATATATATATATATATATATATATATATATATATATATATATATATATATATATATATATATATATATCTGTAATGAACCCTCTCGGGTTGATTTAAAATAAACTAGAGGTTAAGGGTACTAGATATACTACCCTCTTATTTAATGTAACTTATTAAAGTTGGCATTCATGATTGGACATTCAATTAAATCACTATGACTTTACTAAAACAATGTTAGTGGGTAAATGAAATCATGATGATAACTTGTAAAATGTTAAGGGGTTATAAATGAACCTTAATCCTTAATAAGTAAAGGGAAGGCAACTATTCTGCAATGATAAGAAATCTGTTTTAAGACCTTTTGGAATTAAATCTTAAGTTATCTTGGATAGAGGAAGGTGTGCTTTCTTTTGATTAATTCCTTAATCTAATAAAACCAATGAAAAGAATATATATATATATATATATATATATATATATATATATATATATATATATATATATATATATGAGTAGACTTCATTCCAATGAATCCTATTATAAAATGATCTGATTCAGAACTTAAACAAACTAAGACTTGGATAAGTTAATTAAGTTAACATCACTATTAGTATGGTGACTTTGTTTGTGAAATTGAGTCATAAATTAGAAAGTTGAAGAAACAAAAACAAATCTTTGGAAAAAGGTTTGGAGTAGATGTATCTCTACATAGCAATTCCAATTTCAGTTTTTTCTTGTAACCCTAATGGTTAATGAAACTAGTTGTTCAGTAGGGCTGTTGTAATTAACCCTTAAATAAGGAAAATAATTAAGTCATTAACTTCTTTCTTGGGTATGTACATCCAGATGAGGTGAACTCAGTTGGATGTTGGCACACGCCAACTGCAGTATAGTACCTTCGTGAAGACTTGGGTCTTCATGCATATATTGTGTTGCGATTGACATGTTGCAGACACCACCCTTTAGAGTTTAATCATCCATATCTACATAAACTCTGACTTGATCATAGTCATACCCTAGGTTAAGTTAGAAGCATAATTTAGTGTCGGGGAAACTCACGACAACTTAGGATAACTAGACACACGTAATCGACTTAGGTCGATTGAGTATGTCTATGTACCCTTAGTCATTGCGAGTAGTCCTCTACACTAATCTATGTTACTAACCTTGGTTAGGGTTAAACCTTGAACAAGTGGACTAGCAAGAGTCAATAAATACCATTCTAGATAACAGAGGAAGTGGGGTGAAGGACATATTCCATTTGATGAGTATGTCATCTAGGAATATAAACATGAATAGTATGTTGAAAATCTTTGGCCAAAGTATCACAAGTTTATTAGTTGCGTTGTCCTATATCACCTAGTTTAAGAAGTGAGATTTTAGATGAATATTAGTAACAGATATTCAGATAGGCCTCTTAAATAGAACACTTAATACCCCGAAAAGGGTAAGAGAACCAAGTATACTTAGTATACAAATCGTTAAGTTAACATGAGAGATCGGTATGATACCGAGTCATGAAATGAGAGATCGGTGTTCCACCGAGTCATTTATAGCTACATATGGTTTTCTGTTATGAGATTGATTGGCTTGGAATGTGTGTTCTAAATTATGATTATTTAGAATAGAGAACATTATTCAAAAAAAAATTCCCTTGTTTCTAAAGTCTTAAAATGGGAATGTTACATCTTGGTATCATAGATGAAGGTTACAGCTCTTGGACCTATTATGTCCATAATCTGATAAAAACTTAAATTTTATTGTTAACATAAAATGGTTAGAATAAGAGGAAGTGTTGTAGACAACCCACCACCAGGTGGAGAAGTAGCTACTTCCCAAAAACTCAATGAGATCCTTGTTTCCCTGTTGGACACAAGAGATCATTTAGATGTACTTGAACAGCAAGTAATGGGCAATGAAGAGGAGGAAGAAGATGCTAGTAATAACAATTAGCCACCTCATGTGGGACAACACCAATGTTGGAAATTTGGGTGTTGATAACAATAATGCAATAAATACTAATGCAAATGCACCTAATCATCTAAGAATAAAAGGCAAATTGGTAGTTAAACTCACTAATGACATAAAAAGGATAAGTCCACCCAAGTTTGATGGCACTACACTAAGCTATGGATCTAAGAACTAGCTCAATGAAATGGAGAAAAACTTTGCAATAAGGAACTTCTCTAAGGAAACAAAAGCAATATGGGGAGCTTATTAGCTTTTCCATGAGGCATCTTCATGGTGGGACAGCCATAAGGATGAGTTAAACATTGATGAAACAAACATTACTTGGAATCAATTTAAAAATTATTTTATTTAACGATGGCTGCCACAACTTTACTATGATTAGAAAATGACTAAATTTCATAACTTAGCTCAGGGAAAATTAATTGTAATAGAGTACTGGGAGAGGTTTACTAAACTCCTTAAGTATGTACCTCAATATCAAACTGATGAGAAGTTTAGGATACAAAAATTTATCATGGGATTAAATCCCATTATAGGTGGTGAAGTGGATGTTCACAACCCAACCACTATGGAAGGGGTTGTAGAAAAATCCATAAGGTAGGAGCAGAAAATAGAAAGTGATCTCTACCCATAAGAAAGAAATCAAAAGAAAGTTCCAAACTCTTCTTCATCTCTTACACCCAAAAAGGGACCATGGAAAAATTTTGGTATGAAAAAAATGCTACTAATAATAACAAGAAAACAACAACAAATAAACCTGCTGCTAATATGCAAAATAAATTTGTCAAGAACAATAATAACGGACATAAGTCCTATGGGGGTTAGAATGATAACTTTAAGGCTGAAATAAATTTGAGCCTAAGAAGGGACCTATAGGAGGTTGTTACAATTGTGGCAAGGATCATTACGTAAATCAATGTCCTTTGAGGAAGGATGACAGAAATCAACAACATAAGATACACGTTGTAGTAGCTGACAAACAAGTTGAAAAGTAAGTTACACCCATAGAAGTTCCAGGTAAGTTATTTGGTATACCTATAACTATACTTTTTGATCTTTGGATCTACTTGAATGCTTTATTTCTACTAAATTAGCTTTGAAATTAAAAATAAAAGCTAGAAAATGGATAAATCATGGGTTGTATATTATGGAAATAATGTTGTTCACACAGTTAGTATGTGTCTTTTTAGAGCATTCCATGACTTACCTAGTTTTTCCATAAAATTTGACCATTATGTTGCTCCTTTGGGGTCTTATGATGTAATCATAGGTGTTAACTAGCTAGTTGAACATAAGGCAAAGGTTGATTGTTTTGAAAAACATATTAGTTGTTCTGGATGACCTGCAAAAAACAAAAGACATTCAGGGGATAAAACATGAGATTTCAGTTAGGAAATTGTCAGCTATGTAACTTAAAAGGCCAAAAACAAAGGCTACACTTTGTATGTAATAAAAATTTCTGAAACAACCGATGAAAGTAGTGACTTCTTGGAAAGATATCCATTGTTACTGAAATTTCAGTGATGTGTTTCCAGAAGAGTTACCTAGTCTTCCACCCAAACGGGAGTTTGACTTCATGATTGAGATCAAGCCAAGAACCGAACCTATTTCCAAGGCACCATATAGAATGAATACCATTGAATTAGTAGATCTTAAGGCACAGTTACAAGAACTTTTGTCTAAGGGTTTGATAAGACCGAGTGTCTCGCCTTAGGGAGCACCGGTAATTTTTGTGAAAAAGAAGGATGGAACACTTAGATTGTGCATTGATTATAGGATGTTAAACAAAGCAACAATTAAAAATAGATATCCACTTCCTAGAATTGATGATTTGTTTGATCAGATGTGTGGTGCATCAGTGTATTCTAAAATAGATCTTCGATCTAAATATCATCAATTAAGAATAAAGGATGAAGATATTCATAAAACAACTTTTAGAACAAGGTACAGACATTATGAATTCATAGTTTTACCATTTGGATTAATGAATGCTCCTGTAGCTTTTATGAATTTAATGAATAATATTTTTCAAGAATACTTGGACAAATTTGTGCTTGTATTCTTGGACGATATTCTCATATACTCTAAAAGCATTGAAGAGCATCATGAGCATTTGAAAATAGTTCTGGAAATCTTAAGAAAGAGAAGGTTGTATGGTAAGTTGTCCAAATGTTCTTTCTATGAGATGGAAGTGCACTATTTGGGACATGTTATAAGCAAGGATGGAATAGTTGTAGATCCCTAAAAATTTGTTGCAATAACTGAGTGACATGCACCTAAGAATGTACATGAAGTTAGAAGCTCAATGGGTATTGTTGGTTATTATAGGAAGTTTGTTAAGGAATTTTCTAAGGTCGTTGCACTAATAACTTCATTGCAGAAGAAAGATAAGAAATGCTTGTGGAATGAAAAATGTGAATTTTCGTTTAAGACTGTAAAGGATCGATTAACATCGGCACTTATTTTGGTTGTGCACGATCCTAATGGAGACTTTACTATTATAATGGATGCATCTAGGGAAAGGTCTTAGAGGTATTTTGTTGCAAAATAATCATGTTATAGCTTATGAGAGTAGAAAACTAAACTTACTATTAGTGTAAATCTACGAACCCCATCGAATGACCTCAAATCTGCAATTCGAGTGGGTCATTTAGTGTGATTGCACAACATTGAATTTTCTCCAAGGTGTGGGACCTTGCAGGTGAGAAAATTCTCCAGAGAAAGCTGGTTCTTACTCCTCTATCTAGGTGTATGCATGAATTTTGTAGAGGTTTAATACTAGATCCTACTCTAAATTCCAAGGAGACAGAGATAAAGGATGCAAAAAAGAAACAAAACTAAGTAAAAATGGTGATACACCAAAGGAGTGATGAACTTCTATCTTGCAAATAAACAAAAATCATAGAGATGTAACACCAAGCATGCATGATTGCTAGAATGTAATGAAAGACCAAAAAATAATAATATACGCATGAGAGGATTGGAAAAATCATTCACAAAACATGCATTACCATTCCCAAATTTGATACAATGCATTACATTGGCAGAAAGGCAAAAAATGTGTCACAGGTTCCATGGAAGGTTTGAAACTCCTCAAATTCATGTGCCAAGAGGAAGAGGGGAGTTTGCAAGAACAAAATGTCCAACCCTTTACAAATGAGCCAAATCTGGCTTTTAATTGCGAAACAGAAGAAGGGAAAGCAAAAAAATGTGGGAAAAATGATTTATGAGTTCAACTACCAATCAAATCCCTTAAATTTCACCTACAAGGTGATGGGCTTCATGGACAAACCCATACGCCAAAGTACATTGCTCTACAAATCCAAAAAAATGACCCATACTTCATTAATTTTGGTGGTTGAATGTCAATTCTGTATTTTTGTGTGTCAGAGATGTTTTCTTGTTTTTCTCCCACCAAAATCCACTAGAAAAACAAAATTGAATAGTCCATCATGTAGAGGGTTTCACAATCTTTCCATTTATATAAAGAACGCAAAAAACCAAGTTCTGGATCAAAAGATATGGCCCTCTGAAGATTTAGGGCAAAACTGGAAAAATTAGGGCAAAAATGGATTCGCGGGCCGAAATTTGAATTTTTTTCCCTTTTTTGCTTTGGGAAAATTTCCCAAAAAAATCCCCATGCCCATTGCTCCGTTGCCACGTGGCGCTTCCCCATTCATTTGCGAGTGCGGGCTCAAACTCACCCTAGCACTTTTTGCAACTTTGGAAAATTTTCAAAAATACTTCCGCCGCCCCGACTCCCGCCACTTGACAGGACATGTGGTGCCAACTCATTGCTCAATGGGCTTTTCCCTCCATTTTTTCCTTCGCGGCCCATGGGCCAGTTTTCCCCTTTTCACCTCTGCGCCAACTCCTTGGCGAATTTTCCAACTTACTTTTGCCCGGCCCAGACCTCTGCCACCGACTAGACACGTGGCGTCCTCCCGGTTATCCGTGTGTTTACGGGCCAATTTTTGATTTTTTGACTTTCACCCCAAAAGGGGCTAAGTGCCCAAATTTCTCCCTACCTGCCGACACGCTTCCTTCTTCTCCATGGGCATGCGCTTCAATATTTTCCCTTTGCACCCTCCGCCAACTCCTTGGCAATTTCTCCAACTTCGCTCTCTGACCTCCACCGCCACGTGGCACCTTTTCATTGGCCATGGGCTTGTCAAGGGAAATTTTCCCAAAAAAACTCTGTCGGGCCATAACTTGTAAAATACAAGGAGTTAGGAGGACTTATTTACCTTTTTGGAAAGGGGAGAAGATCCTCTATCTAATGAAGCAATACCTAGAAAATTTTGAGTGCCTGAAAAGTAAAAAAAAATTCGACTGAGGCACAAGGAAGGAAGGAATGAAGGAAAGTTAGCCAAAATAAGCAGGGGGCTTATTTTGGATAATAGTTACATGAACTGAACTATGCTCCACATGACCTAGAGTTTGTTACCATTGTTCATGCACTTAAAGTATGGAAGCATTATCTTCTTGGTAGACCTTTTGAACTAAAAACTAATCATCATGGATCAAGTATATTTTTCACTCAAACAAATCTGAATGTAAGACAACGAAGATGGTTAGAATTTCTATCTCAGTATGATTTTGACATAAGTTATATTAAAGGAAAGGAGAATAGAGTGACAGATGCACTAAGTCGTAGGAAGCACATTTCTACTCTTATAACATTGAGAACTCAGTTTAAGGATGAATTAAAAAGTGTCATGGAATCTGATTCTTATTTTCAACAAGTAAAAACAACACTTGCTGCAGATCCAAATGATGTGAGATATAAAGGTTTTCACTTTGATGATGAAGGAATTTTGAGTATATATACCTACCTTCAAAAATGAATTAAGAAAAAAGTTGTTAATTGAATTTCATAATTCACCTTTTTCTGGACACCTCGGCATTACAAAAATGTTTGTTGATATAAAACAACAATATTTCTGGAAAGGGATGAAAAAGGATGTGATTGATTTTGTGACACACTGCTTAGAATGTCTGCGTGTTAAATCTAAACATACATGCATCTAGTTGCTGATTTATTATATCCTTACAAACATACCAAATATAAATGGAAAGTAATAAGTATGGATTTTGTTTAAGGGTTGCCTATGTCAAGAAATAAACATGATGTTATTCTAGTTTTTGTTGATAAACTAACAAAGGTAGCACATTTTATTGTTGGTAATCTTAAGGATGATTCACATGTTTTAGCAAAAATATTTGTGCATGAAATTTTCAGATTACATGGAGTACCTAAATTGATCATATCGGATAGAGATCCAAGAATGACATATAGATTTTGGCAAACACTTAATGCAGCCTTAGGGACTAAGTTGAATTTCAGTTATGCATATCATCTAGAAACAGATGGACAAACTGAAAGAGTTAATCAAGTTTTAGAAGATATGTTACGAATGTATTGTATGGATCAATAGTATAAATGGGAAGAGTACCTCCCATTAGTTGAATTTTCATATAACAACACGTATCACACCTCTCTAAAAATGACACCTTTCGAAGCATTATATGGAAGGAAATGCAGAACTCCAGTTAGTTGGGATAGCATAGAGGATAGAGAGGTAATTGGGCTTGAAATCCTTACGGAAATGGAACAACAAGTTAAAATTATTCGTGAATGTTGGAAGGAAGCAGCAGATAGGCAAAAGAGTTATGCAAACTTAAAACGGATTTGAACTTGGTGAGAAGGTCTTTCTGTAGGTTAAACTGAAAAAGATTTCTATAGCTTTTGGCAAGCCTACCAAGTTATCACCTCGTTATGTGGGACCCTTTGAAATTGTTGAAGTAATCAACCTTGTAGCTTATCATTTAGCTTTACCTCCTGTTTTATCATGAATGCATGATGTTTTCCATATTTCTCTACTTAAGAAATACATTTCATATTTATCACATGTGTTAGATTGGAATTCCTTGCAGGTCTAAGACCCATGAATAATCATGGTTAAACCTATTTGAGTGTTGGAAACTCACCAATTGCACTTAAGAAATCATGAAATAATTCAATGTGAGGTCCAGTGGGACCAATTTAACGAAGAAAGTACAACCTGGAAAACCTTGAAGATATGAAAACTAATTTTCCATATTTATTTGAATAGAATTGATTCTGTTGATTGATAAAATTTTAAGATTTTATTCATGTTATGTCAATAAACCTGCCAGTTTTGGGTAGATACTAAACTATTTAGTAATAAGACAACTATTTTAATGTTGATTATGGAATTTGAATTTCTCAAATCTAGTTCTGTTATGAACATATGAATGGAAGGATGATAATTTGATTTTATCCTAGACTTAAATTATTTGACTAAGTTAATCATCGGACGATGATTCTTTTAGGAGGGAGGTATGTAACATCTCTAGCAGGACTGCTACTTTGATGACTTCCACTCTTGACGGTGCAAACGTTGATAGGTGATTTGTCTTAGGAAGGTGTACTCTTATGACTTTTGGAAATCATGTTTGCAATGGATAATTAATCATCTATTAATTAGGTTCATTCTATTGTGATTTTTTTGTTTGATAATGAGGCCATTCATCTCTTTATTCAACTTAATTCACTTCTTATGAGGATGAACTTGTATTGTTGTTGTCATAACTTATTTTGTGTTAATAACAAAACCTTGGATCAATTCCATTGATCCAAGGTATGCTTTAGTTCTTCTTACCTTTCATCTTGTTGTCTTGGCATTCGAAAAGAAGAAAGATGAAGCTAGACTGGGCCTTGATTCGGTTACAGTTGTGAAGAACCCTTCTTCCGGGATCCCTACTTAACATTAGGCCTTTGATGATGACTGGTTCTTCTTTTCATTGTTAAGGCATTGAGTGGCGTATAGGGACCTTGGACCTAATAATAAAACACTAAGGTTGACCCTAGTCTAAGGGTATATCTAACCTAAGTTAGGGTGTGCTATGTTTATTTAATTGAAATGCAACCTAAGGTAACTATAGACTTACCTAGGAACTTAGGTTGATTTTCTAACCTAATAATAATCTAACCTAAGTTATTGCTAACCTAAGGGGTACCTATGGACTACATGGCAATTTACATAGTCGGTGGCATCGGTTTTCAAGGCATTAAATGGAATTGATTTTTGGTTTATTACTACTGAATTCGTCAACTTTGGCGAGAGGCACATGAAAGTTTAGTGGATGTCTAGATGGCATCACCACTAAATTGTACTTGCATGCAATATTTGAAAATTAAGCGTCGCCAAACTTAGGTGGCGATGGCGTGGAGAATAGGAGGGAACTATTTTCCTTTACATTTATTGATTTTGTTTTTGGCGAAGAAACCACCTAGGAAAAATGCATGGCGGGTTTTTGGCATGGTTGTTTTGGTCTTGATTCATTTCAAGCTTTAGCTCGCATGGTATTTTTCATTGTTCGAACTAGCAGTTCTATTTTGGTATTATTGTTATTTTTTAATTCTAGAGTTATTTTGGAATCTCGTGAAAATTATAAAAGAAGATAGAGCATTTGAAGTTAGTTGACATTACATGGGGAGGAAGAGGCTGTTGAGGCTCGGCTTGGAAATCTTTTGCAAATCAGGAAGAAGCTCTATCAAGCATGATAGGCTCTACCCATTAATTTGTTCTACTTTTTCTTAAATGTCTTCATAAAAATAACTCTACTATTGGGAACAAATGATTTTTTGTATGTTGTGATCTTGCTTTCAATGCTTGTATTATTCACTGTGTTTTTGTTTTACTCCACTGTTATGATGGAAGAATATTCTAAGTTTTGATTCCTTTGTTGGAAAAAATATTGAGTCATGTTTAACTTTTGTTTGAGCTTGAGATGAAGTTGTATCTTTTTGTACACTTGTTGAAGTTGTGTTAAAACTTATGAGTAACTCGTCGATGTTGAACTTGAACGAATCACCTTGGGGAGAAATATGGGTTTTTCAAGGTTGTTAGTTTAACCTATTTTGTTTGATTTATGGATTTGATGGTTAAATTCGGTTGCATCATCTATGGTGAGAGGAAAGGGTGGTCTAGGTTCGTTCTTCTTGATTCGACTTGTTGAGTATGTCTTGCTCTTTTTACTTAAATCTAAGGTGTAGTTGATATTGTATGATCTCGTGGTAAATAATGTTGAACTGTAGAGTAACTCGACTCTTGTCTAAGCTTGAATGAATCCTTGAAGGAAATAGACTTTAGCATTTTTAGGTTTAGCATATCTTCTAAGTTTGACTTCATGCACAAGACTTGGGGTCATGTTGACGTTTCCTTTATCTCTCTCTGTGGTTATGAATTTGGGTTGGGTTTTATCCTTCCTGTTTCAGTTGTCTGTTTCAGTGATTATTATGGATGATGCATTATTCTGAGTTGGCTTGAAAGGAAGTTTTTTTCTATTAAGTCTTGTTATCGCTTTTTGTTCACCATCAATGGATGGGTAAGTTTATTGTGTTATCTCCTTAAAAGGAAATCGTTGCTTGAAAAAGGGTAAATTATTTAAATGTTACTCTATCTTTTATTCTTTGGGAAACTGGGATAACTCCTAAAATTGATGCAAACATCGTTTAGAAGGGAAAATCATTGTCGGTTTGTAGCTTTTTATGTTACAGTCATTGTTATCGATTGTAATTTTGAATAGTTCATTGGGCTTCAATGGTTGCTTGGGGTTAATTATTTTCTTGGCCTTGGACCATCAAATTTTTCTTCGGTTTCTTTTTCAATCTTAGGTAAGAGTACCTCTATTTTAGGAATGTGTATTGAGGCCTCATCTTTACCATTATTCGATGATATCTCCTCTTCCTGTTCCAAGTTAAGGAGACTAGGCAAACTTACTCCTTAGGCCATGTTCTATTTTTTCCTCTGTATCTATTAGGAGATGGTTACTTGTATTCTAGGGAGTTAAGGTATTTATAATCTGTCCTCCTTGAATTATGAAAGGTAAATGAATTTTGATATTTGTTCTCTCTTCCTCGGGACAACTATCATCTAATCTGAGCCCTGATCTAACCTCTGTTGGGATTTCTGGTGGAGGACATGAGTAGAGACCAGACTTTTCTATTATATCCTTGCTTGGATCTAGAGTGAACAATCTCTTTTTCTCTTTCCTTTCATCTTTCACCTGTATCACTCCTGAAGAGGGAGCTGACTGTTTGGTTTGTATCGTTATACCTCCATTGGGACTTGCTTGAAGAAATAAGCCCAATTGTGTTAGAATAAGATAGTTGAAGCGAAGGTTACTCGAAGAATTGTTATATTAGGTTGGAAATTCCTGAGTAAGACTCTTATGGGGTGAAAATATATTTGAAGGATTACAAGATCTGTAGTTGATTGTTAAATTCCTCCATTATTCTCTTTGACTTTTACATTGGTAATGATGTACCTCATTTTTATTGTGTGATTAGTTCCAATTGCATGTCAAATTGAATTCATCCTTTGTCAAATTTGTTTGACGTTGATCCTAAACTTAGGTAGGTTTTGACTCTAGATTTAGGATATAGAATTCTTAAATAAGAAACTCTTTACTAAATATGTTGTTGGTTCATCCTAAATTTATCCTAATGTTTGATTGAGCTTGACATCTTATATTTTAGGATGAAATTAAGTGAGATAATGTTGAGATGAATGCACTATTGTTCCATCTAATGCAAATCTATTCCTAAGAGATAGTAGTGTTAGTATCTTCTCAGGTTAGATGGAATTAATTAAGATACGAATCATGAAAATCGATGTAAATGAAAAGCGCTTTTAATTTTGGTGAAATATTATTTATCTGGATTAATGTTTTAATTCTTTTTATGTAATCATTAGTTGAAAGTTGAATCTGATTATATCATGATCTATTCCTAATGATTATATGGTTTATCACCTTATTTATTTCTCTCTTTTATGACTATTATTTCTTTATGGTGTGTTTTTACAGAATGCTTTAACTATTTCATAAAAGCATAGTTCTCTTTATGAAACAGATTAGTTAAAAGCACATCATTCTAATGCTTAATGCTTATCATGCTCACTTGATGAATGGACTTCGTAAGTGATAAAAGGATAAAAGATCTTTTATGATGTTACTTTTGTTTACCAAAGAGACTGGATCTTTTATGATGAAATATGAATCATTATTGAAATGTATTTGTTGGAAAGGAAAGTTGTATTTTTAATTGATCTTATTGATGTTGTTTGACACTAAAGATGTCTAAAGTGTTTGGACTTATAATGTATGAATTCCACTTTGATGAATGAAAAATTTGTGGGTTTATCTAGTACTTGATGTGTCATCTTTTTGGATATTCTATGAATGGCAATGATAAGCTTATCTCTATTATATATATATGAACCCTCTCATGTTGATTTAAAATAAACTAGAGGTTAAGGGTACTAGATATACTACCCTCTTATTTAATTCAATTTATTAAAGTTGACATTCATGATTGGTCATTCAATTAAATCACTATGACTTTACTAAAATAATGTTAGTGGGTAAATGAAACCATGATGATAACTTGTAAAATGTTAGGGGTTATAAATGAACCTTAATCCTTAATAAGTAAAGGGAAGGCAACTATTATGCAATGATAAGAAATTTGTTTTAAGACCTTTTGGAATTAAATCTTAATATTATCTTGGATAGAGGAAGGTGTGCTTCCTCTTGATTAATTCCTTAATCAGAATAAAACCAATGAAAAGAATATATATATATATATATATATAGGAGTAGACTTCATTCCAATGAAGTCTATTATAAAAAGATCTGATTCAGAACTTAAACAAGCTAAGACTTGGATAAGTTAATTAAGTTAACATCACTATTAGTATGTTGAATCTGTTTGTGAAACTGAATCATAAATTAGAAAGTTAATGAATGAAAAACAAATCTTTGGAAAAAGGTTTGGAGGTAGATGTATCTACATAGCAATTCCAATTTCAGTTTTTGCTTGTAACCCTAATGGTTAATGAAACTAGTTGTTCAGTAGGGCTATTGTAATTAACCCTTAAATAAGGAAAATAATTAAGTCATTAACTTCTTCCTTGGGTATGTACATCCAAATGAGGTGAACTCGGTTGGATGTTGGCACATGCCAACCGCAAAGATACAATACCTTCATGAAGACTTGGGTCTTCATGCGGATATTATGTTGCAGTTGACATGTTGCAACACCCTTCAAAGTTTAATCATCTAGATCTACATAAACTTGAACTTGATCATAGTTATACCCTAGGTTAAGTTAGAAGCATAATCTAGTGTCGGGGCAACTCATGACGACTTAGGATAACTAGACACACGCAATCGACTTAGGTCGATTGAGTATGTCTATGTACCCTTAGTCACCGCGAGTAGTCCTCTACACTAAACTATGTTGTTAACCTTGGTTAGGGTTAAACCTTGAACAAGTGGACTGACAAGAGTCAGTAAAGACCATTCTAGATAACAGATGAAGTGGGGTGAAGGACGTATTTCGTTTGTGAGTATGCCATCTAGGAATATAAACATGAGCAGTATGTTGAAAATCTTTGGCCAAAGTATCGCAAGATATTGGTTGCATTGTCCTATGTCACCTAGTTTAAGAAGTGGGATTTTAGATGAATATTGGTAACAGATATTTAGATAGGCCTCTTAAACAGAACACTTAATACCCTAAAAAGGGTAAGAGAACCAAGTATACTTAGTATACAAATCATTAAGTTAACATGAGAGATCGGTATGATACCAAGTCATGAAATGAGAGATCGGTGTTCCACCGAGTCATTTACAAACTGCATATGGTTTTCTGTTATGAGATTTATTGGCTTAGAATGTGTGTTCTAAATTATGATTATTTAGAACATAGAACATTATTCAAAAAAAAATCCCTTGTTTTTAAAGTCTTAAAATGGGAATGTTACATGCTCTATGTTACATCGTCACGTTTTCTAGCATTCCATCCATACATTTCATGATATACGCTTTGTGCTACATCATCACGTTTTCTACCATCCTACTCATATATTTCATGATATACGCCTTGTGCTACATCATCACATTTGCTAACATCAAACTCACACATCTAGTAATATATGCTTTAGGTTGAATCATCACACAACCTAACACCTCATTCTCTAACTTTAAAAACAAATCATCCTTATGTCGCATTCAATATCATCTACACATCATCATTCTACAATCAACAATCTATGCTCAATTCATCAATTCTTTCCACACACACAACACATTGCTCAAACCATTTCCCGATGACGCACTCTCATTTACGGTTCATTATTGACTATTAAGGAGGCATGTATAAATGAACCTCATTGCACACATACACATCCACTCGGGGGGCATATTGCTCCTATCATTCACACTACATTTCATTCCATCTCATCATAGGATATTACATATCTTAGTTGCATTTACTTTTGCTTACTCATGTTGTTACATGTTCACTTTATTACACATTATAGATAGATTTCTTATATGTCATTATATTTATCATACACACATGTGCATTCACTTGCCTTTATTAGTGATCATAGATTTTACTGAGATCTCTACACACAACATGAATTGAGTTGGTGGCAATTTACAAGTGCCTATGAAGCAGAAAACTATACCATACGGATGGGGATATAGATATAGAGGAAGAGATATACAAAGAGAGAGAGAGAGAGAGAGAGATAAATTTTCATGTTTTATCATTCCTTAGGAACCCCAAGCCAAATCCCGGCCTATTAGTCTGATCACCCTTTATGGCTCTTTTAATGAAACAATGATGTAAATCAAATTGGTCCCTAGGTGATTTAGGAAATTCTATCATTCCCCTAGGTGATTTTAGGGAGTTTTGAAAAGATGTTATCTTCTGGCAGTATTGGGAAGGGCTATCGTTGGCCTTCCCAGGACTGGATTCAACCCCCTGGAGTGGAACATAAGGGAAAAATTAAACATGGAGGTGAATTGAATACATTATAACATCATGGAAATTATTTTGGAAGGCTTTGGGAAGTTTTGAAATACTTGGAGTAGTTTGAGTGAAAAACAAGGTTCTCAAGCCTAGGCGGTACACAAGCCTAAAACAACTGTTGGGATTCAGAAGAAGATTCCGGGAGCTCCAGATGGAGTTGGAAGTAAAAAAAACATATTTAAAAAGAGGATTCCAAGACCTACATGATGGTGAAATAATATTTTTCACAACACCTTGGCGCATATGATTGGAAGGCAATTTTTCTCAGGCACAAGTGGAGTCCCAGATCAAAAATCTGATTTTTCAGGGATCATATGGTCGAATTAAGACATGAGACCCACATAATTGGATTCAAAATTCCATTTCCAGTCAGGATCATATAAAATTTCACCAATAAATTCCACGGGAGCTCAAGTTATCTTCATTCCAAGTTACCCTCTCAAAGGCAGTTCAAGACTTAGTCATTTTTTCGAGAGGACACGTGTCAACACCAGGAGCCTGGCGGGATTTCATGTCCCTGAACGTCCCTGAGGTCAGGTACATCAGCCCTTGGAAAATTCACCCAGCCCCCATGTGACCTCTGGGGCCCTCATATGACCTTCAGACTTGACAGTTCAGCCCCCAGGTGCATTCTTGGAGCATTCATCCCCTGCCGTTGGATCGGGCACCACGTGTCAGCTCCAGGACCACCATGGAAACTAATGTCCCTTATGCACCTGAGGTGGGGACATCAGACCTTGAAAAATGTTCCCATCCCCCATAGGGAGTCTTCTGGACACTCACGTGACCATGCAGTTCAGCCCCCAGGTGCTTATTTGGAGCGTGCATTCCCTGTCGTCGGATCGGGCGCCACGTGTCATGCTCTTGACCACCATGGAATTTGATGTCCCTTATGCACCTGAGGTGGGGGACATCAGACATGGAAAAATGTGCCCATCCCCCATAGGGAGTCATTTGGACACCCATGTGACCTCCTTTCAGCTCTCCAGGTGCTTTAAATCAACTTTTTCCTCCTTCATTCCCTATGTCGTTGGATCTAGTGCCACGTGTCGCCATCTTGCTCATTGTGGAAATTGATGTCCCTCACATCCCTAGGTCAGGGACATCAAGCATGGAAAAATGCACCCAAGCCCTACCTGTGCATATCTTTTTGAAATTTTTCCAAGTGTCACTTTTTCCCTTCTAACTTCTAACAGTTATATGTGCACTTCATTCCTCCATACTTCCTCTGCAACATTCTTCCATCACTCCACCATTGAAAATGCTCAGACCTTCTCAACCAAGAACTGAAACACATTCCCCATAGTGATGTGTAGGTCTCAAAAGGAATCCTCATCAAACACGAAGGAGAAGAACACGAGAGCACGAAGGAGAAAACGAAGAAAACTCCATAGCCATGAAAATGAAAGTTGAAGAAATCTCCCAAACGGATGCATGAAACAAAAATATATTTTTTTCTTCTCATTCCTCTACCCAAGGCCATCAAGAAGACACCTTCAAACTCCCCCATGTGTGACAGAGCATCCACAATGAAGAAATCTCCTTTTCGGCTCAACGAAGAAAGAAGTGGGATTTCCCATCAAACCGGTTTTCGAATCGAAGTAAGATTGCACGTGAAGCACCAGAAGAAAAAACCCACATCAAAAATATAATTTTCTTCACAAATGGAGGAGAAAACCAGACCTACAATTTTGAGGTCCATTAATGGTTGTCATACCCAGAAGCACTGCTAGTCTGAAAAATTAAAACTTTAAAATCTCCTGGATTATTAAGCGGGTGGGCCCAAAATTTCAAAGGGATGATATTGGGAAAAAACCCATATCAAAAAAACTTTGTTCCATGTCAATCCAACTCCCAGAGGCCAACTTTCTAAAAATAGCAGTCTACTACATAGGAACTGCTATTTTGGGAAAGTCATTAACAGAAGAAACTGCCGAAGAAGATGAAGACATTGGAGGTGCACTATAGCTGAGAATTCACCAGAATGGAAATTTTTGGCACTTACTAAAAATAGTAAGTGGGCCCTCGAGCACCTGCTAAAAATAGAAATTTGATCCAAAGGAGTGAGGAATGCAGGGAGAAAGGGGAATCAAGGTCACACACTCAGTGAAGGATCGAGAGAGTTACTTTTTCACACTTACTAAAAATAGTAAGTTACACTCAAAGAGAAGTTTTGGCACAATGGGATGTACAAGGATAATCATTCAGGGGGACATCATTGTTTGGGAGCATCCTAGCCATTTTTCATAGGGAATTCGAGATCCACCTTAGTTCATTCAACTTAGGTGAGCATTCGGAGAGCTAATTTGGAGGAGTTTCACAGTGTGCAAGGAGTTTGAAGATTCAGAGTTTCACTACATTTGGAGCTTTCCATCAACGAGGATCAACGGACTTCATCGGGAGTGACATCTCTCTCTTCTTCTCTCTCTCTCTCTCTCTCTCTCTCTCTCTCTCCCCCTCTCTCTTTCTCTCACTTTCAAATGTTCTAATTCTTCGTTGGGGTTTGCACTTTTTGATATGCCTTTAAGTCACTTAAAAGTGACTTTAGAAACATAATGTAAATTAAGTCACCTTGCTATTATAAAAGGGACTTAAATATTTAAAGTGGAATATGAACAGTCTTAAGTCATATTAAGGCATATGGAGGGTCATGAGGAAGATGATAAGTCACCTCTCATTCTATAAATTGTAACACCATTCCCATTGCAAAGGGTTGGTGATTGATCTTGTAAACTCAAGAGTATATTGCACCTTGAGAGAACAAAGGAGATAGCCATTTTCTTCTTTCCCCCTTCTCAATTTCTTCCATTCCCACACTATGTACAACTTTGATTTGAGCAATCAATACAAGAAGAAGAGTTCTAGCTTTCTTTGACTAAGGGGTTTCTTGATACTTTGTGTTCATCAAATTCTATTTGGTCTTGTTGTTATTTTGCATAGTTTGTTTCTTCTCATGAATGCATGTGTTGAAGTTTCTAACTAGTGTGTGTGAAGGAATCTGATTTTCTACTACAACATTAGTTCTCTACCTCTTTTCTCACTCCCTTTCCCACTCTCAGAGATGAAAGACTTCCCTAGCAAGAGATTGCTAGCTTTCCATGTAGGGTCGGTGGAGTGCCCCTGTTGGATCCCGGTCGAAAGGCCACCACAAAATCCACCTTTTCACGCATGCACATACGGCAGTGCACACTGAGGTTAAGTAGAGGGACTTAGATTCCCAGCATTGGCAAAGAAATCCACAAGTTTTTCCACACAAAAATTTTCTCACCAATAGTTTTTGGCACCCACCGTGGGGCAGATTTATTTAGCAGCATCTACACCCAATATATGACCACAAGGTCCCAAAATTCAAAAAAAAAAAAATATTGAAAAAAATAAAAAAAAGAGTTCATGAAAGTCCATTGCTAAAAGATACACTGCTGATTTCTACACGTGACTTTTCACATTCCATGATGCCCTTTCATATTTTCATTCAGAAATTTCAAAAGTTGGCTTTGAAGAAGAAGACACACCAGGTTGAGTAGGTCGAGAGGTGTTGATGATTTCAATTTTGAGGCTTCACAAAATCAGCAAGAATGAATTAGAGATAATCCATACTTCTTCTCTCAAGCCTCCTCTCCATCTGGCTCTTCATGAAGTTCACCGGAAATCCTATCAAAACTCCTGTGGATACTCCACCTTCAAATTCTCCCATTTTTCAACCACCATTGAGCATTGAGTTCCCAGAAGAAGAAGAATTTGAAGAAGAATTCAAGAAGAAAGCGAAGAAGCAAGAAGAAATGATGGCGGATGAAGAAGAAATACCTCAACCCATTGTTCCATGGGGAAGGAATACAGCCCGCTTGCTCTTGACCCCCTCTCATGATCTACCAATGGGTTCCCTGAGAACTTTCCAAAGTTCAAAGGTGACAACACACAACATCTGAAAGAACACATTGCTGCTTTCACGACATCATGTGGAATTCTTGGTGTCCAACATGAAGATGTTCTTTGTAAGATTGTTCGTGGAGTCCCTCCAAGAAAAAGTAGTAGAATGGTTCTACCTCCTACCTTCCCGATCCATCACTTGGTTGGGATGACATCAAGGCTACCTTCGAGGAAAGATTTAAATCAACTAAAGATTGTCAAGACCTCTTGGTGCAGTTGGCTCAAATGAGGAAAGGAGAAAGTGAAACGATGAGAGACTTCATGGCTCATTTTGAATGGTTGCTTCAGGATACCGAAAGAAGATTCACCCTCTCAAAACAATATCAAAAGATTCTTCATAAATGCTCAATCACCGGAGGTAGGATTTCTCCTACGAAGAGTTCAACCAAGGAACATTGTAGAAGCACAAAGGAGGGCCATTAATTGATGATGATCTCATCCTCTCTGGAAAGATCAAGAATCCATCAAAGGGCAAGGCCCAACATCCTGAAGATGAGAGAACTAATCCATCACTGCAAAATTTGGTGAATGAGATGGCCTCTTTGAAGAGGGAATTATTTGAATGAGTTTCTTCTCAAAGAAGCAACAAAAATCAGATTGTAGGAGCACCCCAAAGACTTGCCTTGGAGGCCCCACCCATGAATGTAAATTGCAGATTTCAAGAAAGTGAAGAAGAGTTTGAACAAGAAAGTGAAGGTGGTGATTTCCTAGAAAGTGATGAGTTTGAGAATGATACACAAATCAGATTTTGTGAGTATTCTGGAGGTTATGAAGAAGATGAAGAAGATGCACCTAGTTTCTCATGTGTGGTATTCACTCATTCTCAGTCTGAGAAAAGAGCATCTCCCTCCACTTTGCTGCAAAAGAAAAGAAGGTTGATGATCCTCCTGTGGTGACTCCAAAAAAAAATAATCAGTCGAGGATCCCCACTTCCATCTTCCATGAAGTCTGCATTGTTGGATCCTGATCTCGTAGTAAGTAAGAAGACTCCCGAAATCCCAAGTAAGTCTTCCATGTCTCTTCCATTTCTAAATCCAAATCTGCTCTAAAAATCTAATTCCTTGAAAGCTCCTAGTGTGCCTTTCAAAATACCATCCATTCCTCAAACATCAAATCCTACTCCTAAGCCTATCCAGAATTCCAAAATCAGTCCCTTCACCCCCTTGTCCACATCTCTCCCTTTGACTTCATAGAATATGCAAACAAAGCCAAAGTGCAGATTACTGAAACCAAATATTTGTGGACTCATCCTAAACAATTTGAGAGGTTTGTCGATATATCAAGAGTGGTAGTCTAACACCCAATGATGTAGCTCATCATTCCAAAGGCATGCTACCAAACTCACCTACACCTCCCTCACAGAACATGCTTTCTCTGAGTGCATCAAAGACTGATAAAGTTGAACCTTTCTACGTCTCCCTTCTTGTTGGAGAATATGTACTGAACAATTGCATAATAGATTATGGTGCCTCAAGAACAATGTGATGCCTTTGAAGGTCACCAAGGCTCTTAAACTTACAATGACTCCACCTAGTGGCTCTTGTTACTCTTTGGAATCAAAAAAGTCTCACTTGTAGGGAAGGTTAAAGATGCATAGGTGGCTCTCGCCAGATTTCCAGACAAGAAAGTTTCAGGTGATGATTTTGGTAGTAGACGTCCCAGCCTCATTCGGAATGTTGCTGAGTAGAAATTTCTACCAGAGTTGGGAGGGAAAATTCAGATGAATTGGTCTTTTGCAACCATACCAGTGAAGGGAGACATGGAGAAATTACTTCCCAGAGAAGAAGATGAGGTACACATATGAAATTCCGGAAGCCCAGAAGCTAACATCTTGTATCAGGTAGCGGTGAAGATGAATCACTTTGTGGCAAACTGAGGAAGAAGAGGATATCCCCATCTTGATAGGCCCAGACATGCCTTCCCAAGAGATTTGGATTTTGAAGAAGCATTGAGGAGATTCGAGTTACAAGAGGACAGCCCCAAATCACCAGATGATGCAGACCACGAGGAAGAGGAGATGGTTCTTGATGATTTTCAAGAAGAAAAATCAGTTTATATGATTTTCCAAGATGAGGAGTTATTCTCATTCCCATTTGGGGATGAGATGATCTCAATCAAGCCATCTATGGAGAGAAAAAATCAGCTTGTGATGAGCCCATGAAAGGTTTGAAAGAAATGTCTATACAAGAAATGCTTAGAGCTTGCAGAAGAAACTGAAGATCCCGAGCTCAGTCTCGAGCTCTTGATGCAAGCCACAAATTTGCAAGACAAGTGTGAAGCTGATTTGAAGCCTTAACCAATGTGAAGGTTGGCCATATTGAGATAAGGCAAGATGAAAAATATGATGTTGCTCTTGAGCTAATGATTGATGGATGCAATAATGAAATGAGATATTTTCTTTCCCATTTGAAGATGAAGACTCTTTCCATGATGAAGAAATTGAAGCAAGGAGTTTCAGACCTCTAAAGATGAAGCTCTTTTTGATGAAGGATCGGTAGAGTGCAGTGATTCCCAAGATGATGAGGTAATCCCTCTAGATAGTTTCCTTGAGTTGCAAAATAAATATTCTTCAAAGGCATACAAAGAGGAGCTACAGGAAATGATGATGCATAACTCCATGTAGAAATCTTAGATGTAGTAGAAGTTGCGAAGATCCCAGCTGATTCTTGATCTCTTCACTTGTGCCATGGGCATACAAGAAAGTATGAGTTCACATCCATCCTTCCGTCGGTACTCAAAGCACCTCACGGTGGAGTAAAAAAAAGGATGAATCAAATGTTTCTCATGGAGAAGATGTCAATGAGCATAGGCCTAGGAAAGAAAAGAATCAAGAATGTTCAAGTATTTTGAACAAAAAGCAGCCTTAGGGCAGCGATGAGATGCTCAATGGAAAATCAGCTATATGGATAAACATGGAAGGCAACTGGCACTATGAGACCGACTTCAAAGAACACGAAGGTAGTGGAATTTCCAAGCAAGGACCAAAGCATCAAGAAGCTCACATGGACTCACTCCTACAAAGTAAAAGGACAATCATGGAAAGCACCTAGCTTTCATAAATAATTAAGGAGGAGGAGGATACTTTCTGGAACCCATCAACGGCTTTGCAGAACATCATCATTCGGTGTTGCCTCTTTAGGGGTAACTTTTGAGAAATGAAAAGTACTTCAGTGAAAGTGGGTTGTCCCCACCTTGTACCATAGGTGATTGATAGGTGTTTTTCCCTTTCTATTGTGTGTGTGTTTCCCTTCTTTGTTGTGTGTCAGTGTGTTTCCTTTCCTTTTTTTTGTGTGTGTGTGTGTTCCTTCTTCTTCTAATCTTCCTTTCTAGAAGTTGTACATGACTCCATGAGGCCCAATGGATAAGGCACTGGTCAATGAATTATATGGTCTAAAATTGAGATTTTGGATTCCCATGTCATGTCTTCGCTGCTCTAGTCCATGTCATGTCCCCAAGCTAGAGCCAATTGTTGTCGTGAAAATGTGCAACAGGGAAATTGACAATTTCAAGCACGAAACTATACCCCTGTGTCAAAATTTTCATGTTTTATCATTCCTAGGCACCCCAAGCAAATCCGTTAGTCTGTTCACCCTCTATTTGATGTCAAATTTGTCCCCTAGGTGATTTAGGAAAGTCTATTCATTCCCCTAGGTGATTTTAGGGAGTTTTGAAAAGATGTTATCTTAAGGGGTATTGGGAAGGGCTATCGTTGGCCTTCCCAGGACTAGATCAACCCCTGGAGTGGAACAAAAGGGAAAAATTAAACATGGAGGTGAATTGAATACCTTATAACATCATGGAAATTATTTTGGAAGGTTTGGGAAGTTTTGAAATACTTGGAGCGATTTGAGTGAAAAACAGGTTCTCAAGCCTAGGCGGTACACACAGCCTAAAACAACTGTTGGGCTTGAAAGAAGATTCCGGAGCTCCAGATGGAGTTGGAAGTAAAAAAAAATCTTTCAAAAGGATTCCAAGACCTACATGATGGTGAAATAATATTTTCACAACACCTTGGCATATGATTGGAAGGTAGTTTTTCTCAGGCACAAGTGGAGTCCCAGATCAAAAATCTGATTTTTAGGGATCATATGGTCGAATTAAGACATGAGACCCACATAATTGGATTCAAAATTCCATTTCCAGTCAGGATCATATAAAATTTCACCAATAAATTCCATCGGAGCTCAAGTTATCTTCATTCCAAGTTACCCTCTCAAAGGCAGTTCAGGACTTAGTCATTTTTTCGAGAGGACACGTGTCAGCACCAGGAGCCTGGCGGGATTTCATGTCCCCAATCCCTAAGGTCAGGTACATCAGCCCTTGGAAAATTTTCCCAGCCCCATGTGACCTCTGGGACCCTCATATGACCTTCAGACTTGACAGTTCAGCCCCCGGTGCTTATTTGGAGCATTCATTCCCTGCCGTTGGATCGGGCGCCACGTGTCAGCTCCAGGACCACCATGGAATTTTATGTCCCTTATGCACCTAAGGTGGGGGACATCAAACCTTGAAAAAATGTTCCCATCCCCCATAGGGAGTCTTTTGGACACTCACGTGACCGCAGTTCAACCCCCAGGTGCTTATTTGGAGCATGCATTCCCTGTCGTCGGATCGGGCGCCACGTGTCACCTCCAGGACCACCGTGGAAACTGATGTCCCTTATGTACCTGAGGTGGGGGACATCAGACATGGAAAAATGTTCCCATCCCCTAGGAGAGTCATTTTGGACACCCATGTGACCTCCTTTCAGCTCCCAGTGCTTTAAATCAACTTTTTCCTCCTTCATTCCCTGCCGTTGGATCTAGTGCCACGTGTCGCCATCTTGCTCATTGTGGAAATTGATGTCCCTCACATCCCTAGGTTAGGGACATCAAGCATGGAAAAATTCACCCAAGCCCTACCTATGCATATCTTTTTGAAAAATTTCCAAGTGTCACTTTTTCCGCTTCTAACTTCTAACAGTTATATGTGCACTTCATTCCTCCATACTTCCTCTGCAACATTCTTCCATCACTCCACCATTGAAAATGCTCAAACCTGATCAAAAAAGAACTGAAACACATTCCCCATAGTGATGTGTAGGTCTCATAAGGAATCCTCATCAAACACAGAAGGAGAAGCACGAAGCACAAAAGGAGAAAACAGAGAAAACTCCATAGCCATGAAATGAGAAGTTGAAGAAATCTCCCAAACAGATGCATGAAACAACAAGATATATTTTACTACTCATTCCTCTACCCAAGGCCATCAAGAAGACACCTTCAAACTCCCCCATGTGTGACAGAGCATCCACAATGAAGAAATCTCCTTTCCGGCTCAACGAAGAAAGAAGTGGGATTTCCCATCAAACCGGTTTTCATGGATCGAAGTAAGATTGCACGTGAAGCACCAGAAGAAAAAACCCACATCAAAAATATATAATTTTTTTCACAAATGGAGGAGAAAACCAGACCTGCAATTTTGAGGTCCATTAATGGTTGTCATACCTAAAGCACTTTGCAGTCTGAAAATTAAAACTTTAAAATCTCCTGGATTATTAAGCGGGCGGGCCCAAAATTTCAAAGGGATGATATTGGGAAAAAACCCATATCAAAAAAATTTTTTCCACGTCAATCCAACTCCCAGAGGCCAACTTTCTAAAAATAGCAGTCTACTACATAGGAACTATTATTTTGGGAAAGTCATCGATAGAAAAGAACTGCGAAGAGATGAAGACATTGGAGGTGCACTATAGCTGAGAATTCACCAGAATGGAAAATTTTGGCACTTACTAAAAATAGTAAGTGGGCCCTCGAGCACCTGCTAAAAATAGAAATTTGATCCAAAGAAGTGAGGAACGCATGGAGAAAAAGGGGAATCAAGGTCACAACACTCAAAAAGGATCGAGGGAGTTACTTTTTCACACTTACTAAAAATAGTAAGTTACACTCAAAGAGAAGTTTTGGCACAATGGGATGTACAAGGATAATCATTCAGGGGGACATCATTGTTGGGAGCATCCTAGCCATTTTCACAGGGGAATTCAGATCCACCTTAGTTCATTCAACTTAGGTGAGCATTCGGAGCTAATTTGGAGGAGTTTCACAGTGTGCAAGGAGTTCAAGATTCAGAGTTTCACTTGCATTTGGAGCTTTCCATCAACGAGGATCAATGGACTTCATCGGGTGACATCTCCTCTTCTTCTTCTCTCTCTCTCTCTCTCTCTCCTCTTCCCCCAACTTTCTCTCACTTTCAAATGTTCTAATTCTTCGTTGGGGTTTGCACTTTTTGATATGCCTTTAAGTCACTTAAAAGTGACTTTAGAAACATAATGTAAATTAAGTCACCTTCTTTTATAAAAGGGACTTAAATATTTAAAGTGGAATATGAACAGTCTTAAGTCATATTAAGGCATATGGAGGGTCATGAGGAAGATGATAAGTCACCTCTCATTCTATAAATTGTAATGCCATTCCCATTGCAAAGGGTTGGTGATTGATCTTGTAAACTCAAGAGTATATTGCACCTTGAGAGAACAAAGGAGATAGCCATTTTCTTCTATTCCCCCCCTTCTCAATTTCTTCCATTTCTCCACTATGTACAACTTTTGTCTAAGCAATCAATACAAGAAGAAGGAGTTTCTAGCTTTCTTTGACTAAGGGGTTTCATGATACTTTGTGTTCATCAAATTCTATTTGGTCTTGTTGCTATTTACAGGGTTGTTTCTTCTCATGAATGCAAGTCACAATGAATACACAGCACACAAGGTGATATGATTCAAATAATGAATACAATGAGGTTACTATTTTAAATAGACATGGATATCAGTAGCTTTAATGTATATTTCATTCATAGGAGTTCTCTTTCCTTGCATGCTATGAATGAATGATTGTATCTTTCTTTCTGTTATAATATATGTTATGGAGTCTATTAAAACATCCGGTCTGAAGAAGCTATAAGGATCTTGGAGGCCGTTATGAGCCCTATGATTCTTGTATGTCTAAAATTCTTTCTGAATACTCTTACACTAATCATAGATAAATGCTTCCCACTAAAACTCACATAAAAGAGAGACTCGGCACCCGCGTGCCTCGGGTGAGCACTCAGCTTCTGCTGGGTGATAGGCCGACATGCATGGGATTCCTTCCTTTTATAGTGGGAGTAAAATTGACTACATCTTGGTTCCATTTTGGGACCTCTTTTCGAAGTTGTAGTGGGATATAACATGCATCATGATCTATGTAAAGAGTAATGATGGATCGGTTAACATTGGAAAATGTTGAGTCATGGTTTAAAACACATGGAAGATGAATTTTCTCGAGAGATTCAACACTTTGGACTGAGTTTAATACACGTAGATGGGTAGAAGAGAATCTCTACCATGATCTATATGAGACTTTTTTTTTACTTCCCAGTAGAGTTATATGGATGGCTTTCAGCCTATGCATCTAGATCAAGTTGGCATTATGGATCGCGGATATGGACCGAAGAAGACTACCAGAGGTTGCAGGATGTAGATCTGACATGGACCCATGTTGTAGATCATTGGTGGGGAGGAGTACTAGCTAGCTACACTCTGGAATATGCCATTTCCACGTATTCTTGCCCAGAGATTGTTGAGTTTGAGTTTCTACGAGAACCTAGAGGAACATTTCTACGTGTTATTCCTCTAGCTATGAAGATATTGATGGTTACCATGAGTTTAGAGGCACTCCCAATGGCGGCTAAACCATTCTGAGCGTTGGTAAGGAAGCTCGGGTGGAGGAAGATGGCAGATGATACGACGAAAGGAGAGGGAAGAAAGATGGCTCAAGTATGGTGAAGCACGTGAAAGGGAGATTACTAGGTGATGTGAGGCTGCTAGTGTGATGGATCTATGGAGACAGATGTTGTGGGAAGGAGTTGAGGTTCACGCGGAAGATGTGGAACTTGAGCAGTCTGTGCTACCCCATCTTGGCAAGCACGTGAGGGAGACCCCTTCGGCTTCTGGTGAGAGTTCGTCACATGGAGAAAGGAGAGTCATTGGCACATATCTGAACCCACCCAGTGACCAGAGCCCTGGCGCTTGGTTTTCCCGATCCAGGAGGAAGTATTGACCCAATTGAAACTAGTGGAAGAGATAGATCCATGCCTAGGAGGTATAATTTTTCAGTTCCTTCTTCTATGGCTGCACATATTCTAGTATTTGGAGGAGTTTTTGGACAAGGGGCAAGTGTACAAGCTTTTGGTCTCACATCAAGGAGTGGCGCGGGACAAAGTAGTGGTAGTGGGGGGGAGCTTATCACAGACCATCGGTGCATAGTTTAGTGGGACCATGGGGGCACTTGGCACAACTCCTATAGGCCCTATTGGACCCAGTGGTTCTAGTGGATCTGGTGGCTCTGGAGGTATAGGACCCGTGGACTGGTGGATCAGGTGGTGGAGGAAACACCGAGAGGAACCAAGGCTCTAGTTTAGGACAAGGACCCCAACCACCACCTCAGGTTTTCTTTGAGATGTCTCTACATTTACCAGATTACAGGGGCATTGAGGATGTTGTAGAACATGTTCACAAGTGTGAACTGCTATGGCACGTGAAAGGTATCACAACCCCAGAATGAAAGGCTAGTCAATTTGTAACCACGTTGCAAGGGCACACACATAGCTGGTATAGAAAGTATGACCCTCATCAAATGGTGGTGGATTACACTACCTTAAAGAATGCATTCTGGTAGAGTTCCACATTCTGAGTTTGAGCAAAAAAATCATTAGCGCTTTGAAGGAGATACAACAAGGAATGGCAGAGAGTGTGTGGGAGTATGATGCGCTTTAAGACTCTCTTGTCTAAATTATCATATGATATACATCCTTCTCAACATGCACAGTGGTTTGTTGGAGGATTGATCACCCCTTTTAGAAGGGCCTTGTCTCATAAGACTTTTACAGATCCACGAAGCATTGGAGGCTTCCTTGCATGCGAAGCTATTGGTAGTATTGATACTGGCATTAGCCCATTCTTGGAGGCTCAGATTGTTGCTATGGCTAAGCAGTTGGAAAAGCTATCTGTGAACTCGGTCCATGAGACTCACAGTGGTTTGTGGTGCACAGATTGTGAAATAGAGGGGCACGTTAAGGACAATTTCCCCCGAGAGGATGGTACGTGCTGTGACATTAGACTATGAAATCTTGTCATGGGGACCATGATGCAAGTAGATGTCCCTTGTTGCTGCAGTAGCGTGATCAGGAAGAATGTATCTTGTTATTGCAATTTTCACCTCCATGACCCATGATACTAAAGATTGTAGGCTCATTGATCAGATACATGAGGCCATTGATCATGGGGTGCACCAAACCAACATTGCCAGTGGTTCTAAAAATGATGATCACCATTATGAAGAGCGCGCAGATGGAGGCACGCGTGGAAGAGGTTTTTGAGGAGGATTTCCATGGATGAGGTAACCACGGAGGAAGGAGTGAGTTCCCATGAGGAACATGTTTTAACTATGGATCTACAAAACATTACAAGCGTGAGTGCCCAGGACTTGTTGCAGTGCTCATGGTGCGGTAAGAAGCATAAGTATGAGGAGTGCCCAGAATTATTTGAGCATATGAATCAACAGCACACCGGAAGGAAAAAGGTGCTGCGATGGTCAGCATCAAGAAGGTAGACATACAATGGATGCCTCGGGTAACATGGGATGAAGGTTTGGAGCCTGTCTTGGTAACAACAAGGGCAAAAGCCACGCGCGCAAGAGAGATACCAAGATAGAAGAACCTAGTTTGAGGAGGAGTCAGGTCATTCATGGAAAGTATCCAGACCCCACATCATCAAAGGAGATATATCGAGGACACCATGGATGTTATTCAAAGCTTGCGAGGGAGATCCGTGTCTAAAGGAGCAATCCGGAGGGAGGAACAAGGAAGGAGAATCGAGGCACGAAAAGATGACTGGATGAGGTCGAGGAGGTGTGTAAAATGCTAAGGTAGGAGAACATCATTCCTTTGCTAGGATCCTGGTTGAGAGAGAAGGTACCACACTGCACTTGGAGAAGAGCATGAGAGACAGGTCTTGCATGTGAACCTTCCCCCTCACAGCCTCGACTATGATAAGGAGATTACATTGAATGTAGTTGTAGATGGATGGCTCCTCAGCAATATACTCATTGACACTAGCGTGAGAGTTAATGTTTTGACTTTGGATGCATGGCATCAGATGGGGAGACCTGCATTACAGCCATCTTCAAATGTGTTGTATATGGAAAACAAGACTAAGGCAATGCCCATCGGTGTCTTGAAGGATGCAACTATTACTATTCAGGGAGCCAAGTTTACTGGGGACTTTGAAGTCTTGGCACTCACCGAGGTGGACAATTTCCCAGCATTACTTGGGCACCCTTGGTGTTACAAGAACAATGCGGACCTTTGGTTCAACAAAGGGTACATCAGTTTTGAGAACAAAGAGGAGTGGGTCATTATACCCCTGGTTGATGGGAAGTCGACCCTACATTGAACCATTGGGAGAAGAAGTTCTGGACAAGATTTATGTGCGCTCAATCAGAGACCCTGAGATGGTACACCCTATTAATGGGGTTATCTAGTTTGAAGATGCTCAGTCAGTGAGTGATACCACCAGTTTGGCATGTGACAATTGGGTGCATGGGACTTACGAATTAATGGGATGGTAGTTGAGAGGATCGGTGACCAAGGTAACAAAGGCATGCATGGTTCGGCACCTTGGAGGAAAAGAACTACCCAAGTACTCGGAGGAGCCTTCCCTGAGATCTTTCTACAGGAGATAGAAGCTCAGTGGAAGAATGAGAAGGAATGGAAGGAGGAGATGTTGAGTTACGTCTTGCTCGGCACAACAAGCTCATTGGTGGGCCACACATCAGGAGAGCCTTTTAGAGTGGCGCGAGGTAAGAATTTCTCTCTCTCATCAGATTTTCTAGAAGTAATATACCCACCATCATCAGGGAGTACCATGGGAAGGAGCCCACCTCTTTCCATATCCAGGAATGTGAATGGGTCTAGAGAGAAGGCGCGGAAGCCTTGCCACCATCCCTCTGGTGTGCAAGTTGTATTCTACACTACAGGGTTGTGCGCGCGCATGGTACATTCATTCGGAGACATGCCGCCAGACAAGGAATTGGCAAGAGCTCACGGCTGATCTTATTCAAGCCTTTGAGTATCGGAGTACCAAACCATCGGTTGATAAGGCCTTGCAAGGTATCAAGTGCCTTACCATGGGGGATAGTGCCAGAATGGAAGATAGGCTATTGGAATTATTAGGTGAACCAGGATTGGAGGTGTTTTGAAGAGATTGAAGAAACAAAAGAGTTATAACTTGAGCACGTGTTTGGAAAAGGAGAAGGGAAAGTTAGTATATGTGATTGATGGAGAGGAATCGAAAAGTTAGATGTTAACCATTACTGTAGGGACACGTGTGAAGTTGTGGATAGTGCGAGATGCTCACGTGCATGCTTTACCATGAGCCGTTAAAAGACAAAAAAAGTTAACATCGGTTCAGGAGAAGAACCTAAGGAAGCTATTATTGGAGATTATTGGATGGAGAAGGAAGTATCAAAGATCATTGATCTATTGTGCATGAATTCAAGGATTTATTCCCATGTGGGTACCATGAGCTAAAAGGCATTCACCATTCCTTGGGGAGATGAGGATAAAACTGAAGGAAGGTGCATGCCCGGTTAGAAAAAGGCCCTACTTAGATGAATCCCAACTTACGCGTGAAGGTTAAGGAGGAAATAGACAAGATGATAGCTTAGGATCATTGAGGTAGTGGAAGAATCGAAATGGATAAGTTTGATGGTAATCAACATCAAGAAGGATGGGTGGATTAGAATTTGTGTGGATTATAGGGAATTGAATGTAGTTTGTGTCATTGATCCATTTCCACCCCCTTCACTGAAGAAATTTTGGAAGGAGTCATTGGGCGCAAAATCTATTCCTTTACGGATGGATTTTAGGATACCACCAAGTCCGGATTGCAAAGGAGGACCAGGGAGAAGACAACTTTCACCACCGAGTGGGGAAGTTTTGCATATACGGTCATGCCCTTTGGGTTGAAGAATGCACTGTTGTCTTTTCACGCATAGTGGTGCAAGCATTCCAGGACTTCATTCATAAGTTTCTCCAGGTTTATTTGGATGATTGGACAGTATATGGTCAGTTAAGGACCATTGTGACAACTTGAGATTAATGTTTGAAAGGTGTAGGTAGTTGAGGATATCCCTCAACATTAAGAAGTGTGTGTTTTCTACACCCTTTGGGACTTTATTGGGGCATATCATATGTAAGGAGGGCTTGTTGGTAGATCCCACTAAAGTTGTAGTTATTGTGGGGTTAAGGGAGCCTACTAGCTAGAGCGCAGTGCATGGATTCCTTGGGCATACGGGGTATTACAGAAAATTCATTAAGGGGTATGCCAAGATCATTGCGCCCCTTAGAAGAGCTTGCTTAGACACAAAAGTACCTTCCATTGGGGAAAGGCGTAGTAGAGGGTTTGATACATTAAAAGATAGGCTTATTACCATGCCTATTTTATGATTTCCCTCTTGGGACAAGCCCTTCCATGTCCATGTAGATGCCTCAGGAACCACCATTGGAGCAGTACTTGCACAACTAGGTGAGGGGATTGTTGATCATCCTCTCTATTTTGTGAGCAGGAAGTTAACACCAGCAGAGTAGAATTATACCACAACCGAGCATGAGGCATTGTCAATGATCTATGCACTTTTCAAATTTAGACAGTATCTTGGTGACACCCTTTGTATTCTACACCGACCATATGGCATTAAAGTATTTAGTGAACAAGCCCATTCTTCAAGGGCACATATGTCGATGGGTGTTGTTGTTTCAAGAGTTTGAATTCACCATTGTAGTGAAGCCCGGAAAAAGCAATTGTGGACCTGATCATCTATCAAGAATTGATTCAGGAGAGGACACACAAAGTATTGAGGAAGCAATGCCAGATGCATAACTATTTAGATTGCGGTGCACACCCCTCGGTTTGGAAGAGATTGTTGTATTTTTAAAAGAAGGTGTGGCACGGATGGGATGAAGGCATTAGAAAAGAAGTAGTTGGCCATACGTGCATGCCCCTACATGTTGATTAGTGGAGACTTATACAAATTGGGACGTGATGAAGTTTTGCGCAGATGTGTGTTAGAGCATGAGCACCTGGCCATCATGGAGGAAGCACATGGAGGAAGTGCGGGTGGGCATTACGCAGGTGACGCCACCATGCAAAAATATTAATGGCAGGTTTATGGTGGGAAACCTTGTACAAGAGATTGTAGGGATTATTGTAAAGCATGTGACCATTGTCATGCATTGGAAAACTAGGAAGGAGGATGAAATGCCTTTGCATCCTATTCCTAGCGCGAGCCTTTTGAAAAATGGGTGATAGACTTTGTAGGACCTATTGCATTGGGCAGCACGTAGGATGGGGTCACGTTATGTCATCACTTGCATGGATTATCTCACAAGGTGGGTGGAAGCAGCCCCAACTAAAGATTACATATGCAGCAACAATGGCGGCAAGGTTCTATGGGAGAACATTATCACAAGGTATGGATGCCCTTTGAGTTTGACCAGTGATAGGGGTATGCATTTTCTGAATGAGACCATGAGGATCCTACTATCTGAGTTCATGGTGGCTCATCATAAGACTACGCCCTATCACCCACAAGAAAATGGAACCATGCGAAAAGCATTCAACAAAATACTTGAGTCATACCTTGACCAAAATCTGTGATGTTGGAAGACAGATTGGGATGACAAGGTATCAGCAATTTTATGGGCTTACAGGACTACGTATAAAAGACTAAATAAAGCCACACCTTTTCAATTGGTGTTTGGCATGGAAGCTATTTTTTCGGTTGAATTTATGTTACCTTCTCTATGAATAGCGCACGCAGGAGGATTAGCCGATGAGCAAGTGCTGGAAGAAAAAGAATTGATGAACTAATGAAACTGGATGAGAGATGATCACTTGCCCATTGGAGCCAAATAGTGGAAAAGGCAAAAGCAAAAGGCTTGGCATGATCACCATATTAGAAACAAGAAGTTTGAGGTTGGGCAGATGGTATTATTGTATGATTCTAGATTTTGCCATCCTGGAAAGTTGAAAGTCCATTGGTTAGGTCCCTACACAATCTCGTACATCCTTGATTTAGGCGTGCGTGCCAGTTATAAGTGTTGGATGGAATGAAGTTTCCTGGACACTTCAATGGTAGTAGGTTGAAGCCCTACTATAAATAAGTCTTCTTGGTGTTTGTAAATAAGGTAGTTTTTCCAGTTAGTTTAGAAATTTTCCTTTATGCATTTTCCTTCCCTTGTGTTTCCCTTTCACGTTGTTGTTTTGTTTTGCACCTTGGGCACGGTAACCTTATTGCTATTTTTGGAGAATTTATGAGTGCGCAGAGGACCACACATCATTTAAGTGTGGGGTGGAGAAAAGTGAAGGAGAAAAGTGAAGAAGCACGTGATTAAAAGTACCAAGGAAGTTGTGTTGAAGAGCCTTGTTGAGTAGCCGGTTGAAAGAGAGATGAAGAGAAAAGATAGAATGGTTGGTGCCAGGATAAAGCTACTTGTAGATCCCATGTACAAAGGAAAAGGAAGCATAGTTAAAGCAACATGAGGTAGGTGAAAGCAAGAATCTGGATAGAAGAAGTGCCTTCGGCGTGTTGAGCAGCGTAAAGAGTCTCTGTCGTCGGTTGGTTTGTTTGCGCACTAGAAGGTTGGAGGCATTTTCACGCAGGAAGGGCACATGAGTTAAAGAGGGTTTTCACGCAGGAAGGGCATGTGAGTGAAGGCACTGAAGATGGGATTTGTTTTAAAAATCCACATTAAATGAACAAAGTATGGGGTAGGTAAAGTAGCATTTAATGACCAGAAAAAGGAAAAACTATAAATAGAGGGTGGGGCACTCTCATTTTACTTTGCGAAAATGAAGAGTTGGAGATATAAGTGAGTGTTATCAGCTAGGGTTTTTCAGATTCGATCAAGTGGAAGATCTGTGTGATTAAAAATGTGAAGAGCTAGTTTGAGATTGTGAACTAGAAGGAAGGAATTACATGGGCATGGAAAGAAGTAAAAAGATGTTGTCTTGTGAAGAATTTATCAAAGTTAGGGTTCAACAAAACTAGGGCATGGGTTTAGAAGAATTGTATCATGGATCTGAGATCGAAGGTTGGGAGAAGGAAAGTAGAGTAACAAGGAGAGGATTGGAGTGATAAAATTACCTCGACCATGGCACCCAAGAAAGGAAAGGGAAAAGCTAAGGCTAAACAACTAGAACCCAAGGTAGATACAAAAGAATGGTATGCGAGAATGCGGTACCCAGGATGGAGTGATGATGGGGAAGGAATGGGAATCCCATTTGAGAAGCATACTTGGTCAGTGACTATAATCACCACACCAACACTATAGAGAAATAAATGGCATTAGAATTGGTATGCCCAACCAAAAAATGAACACCTGAAGGTTTTCCTATCTACAATGATGACGTAAAGGTCAAGCTGGCAAAGGTAGGGTTACTGTAACTCTATGAGTTGCCTTATTTTGGGAAGCTTGGATCACTTGTACCAGTGGTTGATGTCTCGGGTGCATGAGGACTACTTCCACTTTGTTGGGTGCAAGATGCACGTGACTCCCTAGTTGATTTCACAGTTTACAGGCCTCATATGTGAGGGAGATAGCCTGGAAGATGACCTTGGTGACAAGGAGGCTATTCAAGAGACCATCATCACAGTAGTATGCATGCAAAAAGGGTCACGGTACTATGACATCTCAGACATCAAGGACCATTATGAAGATGGCCACACACCTAGTAATGAAGTTTGAATGGCCAAGAAAGATGGATGCAAGTCAACAAGCCATGGCTACATGTCTGCAGGAAGATTGCAGAGGGGACTATATATAACTTATCCACATACATTGCGAGAAATTGTAAAGTGCGTGAAGGAAGGGGACATGATCCTCTTTGGCAATGTCTTGCTCACCATAGTGTTTGTAGAAATTGGAGTGTCGGATGCATCAGACAAGTTTGTGTGGGAGTACCCATCAAGACCCTTCACCCGTGAAGAGGTTTGAAAAATATGCATGTGATATGATGGGCTCCCCACAAAGCACGGCTTGAAAAATGGTATACACACTTGAGAAATGCATTCGGGGTGGAGTGGAGGATCCTGAACAACTCCCAGCAGCCACACAGGGAGAAGTTGAGTTCACGGTGTACCACACTCTACTGCTTGGGTAGGTTCAAACTTATTGATGAATCATGGAGCCCTTGGTGCAAATTTCCTTTCGCGTTCACTTCCAATACTTCCAAGTGGGTGAAACAAATTTAAAGAATCAAAGAAGCTAAGGCTGGAGCTAGGAAAGTTGGACCGGGAGCACAGGGATATGAGGAAGAAACTAAACTACCCCAGAGGTAAGCACACATACGTGGAGAAGTACATGTGTCACAAATCCATATGACTAGGCCAATAACACTTCCCATCATTGGAGGATCCGCGGCGCGTGTATACATGCACATAAGGCCAAAATTTGAAAAGGGCACATACTTGGTGGATGAGATCTCAATACCTGAGGACCCCTTGGGAAAGAAGAAGCCAACATCTAAGAAGAGAGGTAGAGGAGAGGAAGGAGCACCAAGTGTGCCAACTGCTCAGATAGTGAGCATGCCTTCTACAAGTGCCAAGCCAAGCACCTATGTTTGGAGAAAGAAGTCTCTAGTAAAGGAGAAGATGCCAGAAGTAGAGGCACCCAAACAACCCACCACCATGGAGGAGTCACAAGAGGAAGAAGAGAAGGTAGAATCTCTTGACCAGAAGACACCTCTCAGGAAGAAGCAGAGGGTGGATGAAGAAGCTGACTCGGAGGTGACCGACAACTTGGAGAGATATCTGGGAGAAGGAGAGGATGAGAGTGAAGGAGGTGGCGATGAGGAGGAAGAGCCAGAGAAAGACAAGGAACCTTTGGAACCTCATGTATTTAGTGTCTATGACTCGGAGGAAGAGAGTGGGGATGAAAAGCAAGAGTTCGTATTCACGTGATGAAAAGGTGCACAAGGTGATGAAGGCACTGAAGATACAAAGATGGATGAGAAGGATGCCATGGAGAAGCAGGGAGACATAAGTTTTACCAAGGAGTAGATAACCAAAGTGGCAGAGCGAGAAGTGAAGAAGATGCTCGAGGCCCTTGTAGACCAGGAGTTAGAGCATAGCGCAGACATAGTACTTAAGGAAGGAAGGAGGAGAGCATTGAAAAGGGACATGACAGCCTAGGAGGCCCCACTCTGACAGTTAGCTTCCCCAAAGGCATGCGCTCGGGTAGAAGAACTCTGGATGTAGAACAGAGGTAGATAATGGGCTATGTGGATGATTCAAGGAAGGTGCTACGCACACGGTTCTAGAGCATGATACCCACTGAGAGACTTATAGCCATGGGATCATTTGAGAAGGAGGGCATGTACCCCAGGACCAAGAAGATGCTTTCTTGGGCATTTGAGTCCCACGTTGATGAGCCAGACTTTGAGGTCTGCCAAAAGGTGCTTATCACATTGCCAGAGTCTAAGGGAGACAACCCCTTAGTAAATGCTCAGGAGCTCTCAGATGAGCAAGTGTGTAATGCTCTAAACAAGGTCACGGTTGAAACAGAGGTGAGGCTATTCACACGGAATGACAACATAAGGGCTTTAGAGGAAAATTGGCCAAGAAGGAAGAGGAGTTGGCTAAGGTGGCCAAAAACTTGAAACAGGAGGAATTAATCGGTCGTGCGCGAAAGCGTGAGCTCTCAGGAGGAAAAGGAAAAGGTGCGGGGAGGTCTACAAAAAAAGTAGAATCGATAAAAAGTGCCATCATTTTAAAACACCCAGATCTAACACCAATCCCCAGAGGTATGCATCGATGCTAGAATTCCTAGAAGACTTAACATCATCCTCACCATGGAGAGATGACCCTTGGCATTGGAATCTGTGGAGGAAGTGGCCACGTGCCTGAAGGAGGAGGACCGGTTAAAGGTGATAGCACTTGTTGCCAGTATAGCCAAGTACTCACGGAGATCAAGGTCATTGCCCAGTCTGCAGAAGCCACATACGACACATGCATGGATCGAGATAAGGTGGCAAGCTCCTTGGTTGCCACACTTGAAGTAGAGCTGAAAGAGTTCTAGGAAAAGAACAAGGGGAATAGGGCGAGAGAGGACAAGGTTCTGGCCGAGGTAGAAAAGAAATCAGAGGTGATTGAGGCTTTAAGAAGCTCAATTAAGGCCGAGTGAAGGAACTATACCCCCAGATCACCAGAAGAATGGACAAGCTCATGGACCTGGGTAAGGAAATGGAACAAATTGTGGACACTTTGGGTGCCCAGGGAGCTGGCCTAAGCTTTGATGAAGTGAGCACCCTGGTGGGTGACCTATGCCAGAAGGTGAAGGCGAGGTCGAAGTGTGGAACAAGCTGGAGGCAGATCTGTGATGGGACTTTCCCAGCCTTTTGAATTAATGTCCCCCCATTCTTCATTCTTTCCCCTATTCTTTCATTCCTTATTCATTTTGTAAAATATATGTCTACATCTTGGTTCCATTGAACCAACTTGCACCTTGGTCAAGTAGAATGTTTTTGGATGGAGAACAGGTGTAGTGTGGGGTGATGTTGGGCCCCTGAATATTGGCTAAGTATGAAGGCGCGTGGGCATGTGGGATCCCAATTATAGAAGGGCACACAAAGGAAAAAAGCACATAGGAGGAGGAAGAGTTAAGAAGGCACATGGTTCACGCGGCACGCGAAAGGAGGTTCGGGACTTAGCCAATTTATGCAACAAAGGTAGAACACGTGAAAAGCGTGATCGGTTGCACGATAAGATGCCAGCTGACAGCAGCAGGTGGCCCAGGAAAGAGCATGCCAGTGATGGGATCTTCTAGAAGATCATCATGAGATGGAGTGGAGAGCTCAGGCTTGAAGGAACATGCTCACTTGGAGGACCACATTCGACACTTGGCGATGGATCTGAGGGCATGGAAAGGTGAGTTGGTAGCATGGGAAGATGATAAATACAAGTGCTGCGGAAAGAAAAAAAAGAGAGAGAGAGAGATAACATACATATGGGGATATAGAGATAGAGGAAGAGATATACACAGAGAGAGAGAGAGAACATGGGTGAAGCTCTGCAGGATTGCTTGCGAGTGGAACTTTGATGCAAAAAGGAATGTACTAGGCTTAGTATTGTAATTTCTTTTTCTTTTGGCATAGTTATACAAGCCTAGTGATGTGCATGATTGCGGTCTTCCCTCTATGGCTCTTTGTAATGAAACAATGAATACAATGAGGTTACTTGTTGCAAATAGACATGGATATCAGTAGCTTTAATGTATATTTCATTCATAGGAGTTCTCTTTCCTTGCATGCTATGAATGAATGATTGTATCTTTCTTTTTGTTATAATATATGTTATGGAGTCTATTAAAACATCCGGTCTGAAGAAGCTACAAGGATCTGGAGGCCGTTAAGCCCTATGATTCTTGTATGTCTAAACTTCTTTCCTGAATACTCTTACACTAATCATAGATAAATGCTTCCCACTAAAACTCACATAAAAGAGAGACTCGGCACCCGTGCATGCCTCGGGTGAGTGCTCGGCTTTCTTGGTGATGATAGGCACGTGTGGGGATTCCTTCCTTTTATATTTCGTTTTGTACTTAACACTTTACATTATCGAATTATACACGCTTCGACATACCTTTTATCTTTCTAACATGCCAATGGGTGCTTCATGTGCAACATTCATTATGTAGGTATGTTTTTCACCATGGTTATTTGTTACATTGTTTGTTCATGTTTTTCATTGTATGTCATTATTTGTGGGATTTTCCCTTTATCTTGGGTGCACACTTGTTTGCTTACGACCACTATAGCCTTGATTATATAGCAACATTGTGAGTGATGTCCCATGTTTTCCACCTGATTTTTGTGGTCTATATTGTCTTATACTTGTGTCTTAGCTTATGCATTATCTACTTAGCTTATATTTCATCTTATACATGCATGTTTTTCTTTGCTTGTACTAATAAGTGTCTCCTAGCCACTTGTTTGCATATGCCTTGGTTTCTACCAAGCACATTCCCTTCCCCATATAGGGCACAAATTCAACATAATGGTTAGTCCTCTTTTGGGTCGCATACTCCTTCAATGACATTGCATGCACCCCAAACGAGGGGAGGCATCATTTGGGTGAGTTAGTCACCCCATACAACATTATACACAACACAACACTCGTCAGACAAGGGTGGAATAAATATTTACTAACCTTATTAAATGTTAGGTTAACATTAATTAATATACATAAATATGAATGTGCACATCTAAGTAAAATAAATAACAAGATAAAATAAATGACACAATGACACAACATGTAACGTGGAAAACCCCTAAATGGGTAAAAACCATAGAAGAATTAATCCACTATTAGAGAAACTTTTACAACCAGTCCAGTAACTCCCTCCTCACTTCTACTCCATGTTTTTACCAGGATCACCCTTCATATTCGAATATTATAATCTATCTAATATATTGATTGATATCCTGAATATGACCTATGGTCATATTTAAATAACCCAAAGGGTTATGACCTTCTTAAGTGACGAGGCACACCTCCCCAATTTAATTGTTAGTTAATTAAATTAACCAACCACCTAATATAAAGTTTATATTTAAATAATAAGAATATAGGTTATTCTATATTATTTAAATATAAACTAAATATTATGATACACTTAATATTATAGTTCTAACACTCCCCCTTAATATTAAGTGGGGATCCATATACCAACATTACATGTTTGTATAATAGGATTTACAAATCCATAAACCCTAAAGGTTTAGGCTAGCATATGTATTTGTGAGACTAAATCCCACCTTTTCTCGTGGAAAAATTCTTATATCGTATCTCTAGGAGCCTTTTATAATACAAGGACCTCCTTTACAAATAGCTACATGCTGGATTGTATTTTCCGTAAACTCTATCAATTTACATAGATCATAAAATATATTTTTACAATGCTTTTAAACCAGAATAGAAGTATAGAGAAGTACTTATTTTAGCTTCCATGTGCATCTCTTCCAACAGTCACTTTAGCCACATGGCTTCTTTAGTTGCTTCCATTGCACTTCTATATTACGCCTCGATAGAAGAAATGGAAATTGTTGACTACTTTTAACTCGCTCCAAGGAATGGCACCTACACCAAACTTGAATACATATCCAGTTGTAAACTTACGATCTATCACATCAATAGCATGGTCAGAATCACAATATCCATATAAATATACATTATTAAAAGACATATAATGTAAACAAAAATTAATTGTGCCCTTAATATAATGCAAAATTCTTTTTGCTAACTTCTAGTGATCCTGATAAGGATCCTGCATAAACCTTGAAGCAATTCCTACTGCATAAGCAATGTCAGGTTTAGTAATAGTTAGATAAATCAAACTACCTACAAGTTTCCTGTACAAAGTAGGATTAGCTTTTTCACATGTAGGTTTAGGATCAAGTTTACATTTTAACTTCTATAAGAATAACAATTGGATTACAATCAAGCATATTAAACCTTTTAAGTAAATTAGTTGCAAATTTTGATTGTGATACTACAATAGAATTTTATATCTGAAATATAGCCTTGCCTAAAAATGATGCAATAATCTTAAGTCTATCATCTCAAAATATTGCATTAATTTTGCTTTAATTTTTGTAATTAAACTATTAGAATTACTAGTGATAAGTAAATCATCAACATACAATACAATGAGAATGATAACATTTTCTTCAATTTTAACAAATAAATCATTGTCAGATGAACAATTAGAAAAACCAACTTCATTGAAAAAATTGTTAATCTTAGAATACCAAGCTCTAGGAGCTTGTTTTAAACCATATAAAGATTTTTTCAATTTACAAACATACATTTCTTTACTTGGTTCTTCAAAGCCTTTAGGTTGGGTCATATAAATTTCTTCTTTTAAATCACCATTCAAAAAGGCATTTTTGACATCCATCTGATGGATTTCCCAACCATACTGAGTAGCTAAGGCAATCAAAATCCTTATTGTGCTCATTTTTTCAACTGGTGCAAAGGTTTCAACGCAGTTGATACAATGTTTTTTGAGTAAACCCTCGAGCTACTAGTCTAGATTTGAATTTATCTACACTTGCCATTTGATTTATATTTAATCTTGTATAGCCATCTAGATCCACTATACTTCATTTTTCAAGTAGGAGGGACTAATTCCCAAGTTTGATTTTTAATCAAAGCAGTATATTCATATTTCATTGCATTTATCCATCTTTTGTCAAAAGAAGCTTCTTGAAAGATTGGGGTTCAGTTCATACAAAGTCATCAAAGCATGATATGTATGATGACTTCTAGTCATTTTATGAAGGTTTCCAAGATTAGAGTTTTGAATAATAGACTCAACCCATCTAGGTCTTTTAGTTACAAAGGAACTAGGAATAATCTCATTTTCAATTATAGGTTCAACACTAGTTTCTTCATCACATACATCATTTTCACAATTTTCATTTTCAAATTCATTTTCATTAGAATCATCATAAATAATAGAAGATGAAGAAGAAGAAAAAAAAAAAAGTTTTTTCTAACTTCTCTTTTTATGGATCAAAGATCCTAAGACCTTTAGTTTTGACACCGTATCCTATGAAGATACAAGGAAAAGAGGTTTGATCAAGCTTCTTTCATTTTGATTTCATAATGAAGAGGAAATAGGGCTACCAAATATTTTCAAATGAGATACACTTGGTTTTTTATTTGACCACTTTTCCAAAGGAGTTGAATTTACTAAGGCTTTAGTGGGAACTCTATTCAAGATATGAACAATAGTGTTCATAGCTTTATCCCAGAGAAATTAAGAACCTGAGTTGAATGCATCATGGTTCTAGCCATATTCAGAATTGTACGATTTTTCCTTTCAGTAATCTCATTTTGTTGAGGGGAACATAGAGTAGTCAGTTCTCTTTGAATGCCACATTTGACACAAAATGAGTCAAATATTTGACTGACATTCTCCCCATTATCAGTTTTAAGCCTCTTAATTTTATAACGAGAAGAGTTTTCAACTCAAACTTTAAAATCCTTAAATTTTGACAAGACATCAGATTTCTTTTTAATGAAATAAGACCAAATCATACGAGAGAAATCATCAATGAAAGTGACATCATACAGAGAACCATTAATAGATGGAACTTCTAGGGGTCCTCAAACATCACTATGACTAAGTTCCAAAGGTTCAGAAGAATTAACATCGTGATGACTGTGGAAGGGGTTAACAAATTGCTTACCACGTCGGATCCTTCAAGCATTTCATGATTTTAGGAAATAAGTGGCAGACCAATCACTAGATTTAGTCAAGACATGTCATACATGCTCCTAAAGTTGACCTAACCTAGTCTCTCATGCCATAATTGCATGTCACTTTTTTGAATTTTTAAAAAAGAAGCAAAGGAAAGCCATTAAATACATAAAAACCATCTCTTTGAATGCCTTCAACTATAGTAACATTATGTTCATTTTTAATAAACCATTTATCTTTTAATAATGTTACACTATAGTTATTTTGAGTTAACTAAGAACAAGAAAGAAAATTCATTTTAAGTTTAGGAACTAACAAAACATTGTTAATAAAACCATTTGAAACTTTTGCTTTTCCCTGACCCTGAACATCGAGAATGGAATGATCACCCAAATAGATCTGATCATTACACTCACTAAGTTTAGATAGGATATCAGATCTAAAGGTCATGTGCCTAGAGGCACCACTGTCTAATATCCACTCATTTTCTTTTGCAGTGACAAAGGCAACATATAAAGCAATTACATTTGATTTTTGACTATTTTTCTTATTCTTGTTTTGGTTTTGATTTTGGTTTTGGTCAGATTTGTTACCCTTTTGATTTTTGAAATTTGTTTTATTATTTTTAAATTTGCAATCCTCTTTCTTGTGGCCAAATTTACCACAATAATGACATTTTCCATCAAAGCTAACTCTTAGATTTCTAGGTTTCTTATCTTTGTTAGGAGGTTTAAAAGTTGGCTTTTTGTTTTTGTTAAATCTAGAGGTTTTACCTTTTGATTTATGAGCAAGAAGTGCTTGTGTGGCATTCTCCTTAGAATCAAATTTTGACATTACTTGTTCTTCCTATATGAGGAGAGCACTAAGGGTTTGCAAAATGGAATGTCTTGTTCTGTTTGATATTTTGAATTCAAAATTGAAATGAAATTTCTAAATTTCTCATGAATATTCAATTGAATAATGAAATAAAGCAATTTATCCTAAATCAAATTATTGCCACATCCATATGATAGCGTGACTTAGTATTTTTTTTTTTTTAAATAATTTATCACTTTTTCATCTCCCTTCATGGGAGTTGTCATAAGCTCTAAAATTAATTTAATATTTTTTGACAAATGCGTACCTTTGTGCATCGATTCCAATTGAGCCCAAGCCTCACTCAAACTTTCTTGATTCCCGATATGAAGCAAAAAAATCATCCTGTATGCTTCGTAAAATAATGGACATCACCTCTTGTAATTTATGTTGATACGTAGCGACGTTGTCAACAGTTGTTTGTCTTTTGGTAGGAGCTCTCTCAGTTCCATTCACAACTGCCCATAATTTGTGAGCCATGAATTTTGCCTTCAATTGAATCTTCCAAATGTTGTAGTTATTCCCATTCAACATCTGAGATTTATCAATTGAAAATTGATTAGACCCCATTTTTGCATAAAATATAAATAATTAATAAACAAGGATTAAAATAAGAGCTTTAATAAAAGTCCCCATGTTGTATTTTAATCCTTGCAATCGAACATTGATCAATTTACGCCAAAAAGGTCTTGTTAATTGAATAATCTATACATGAATACGTTAGAATGATATCAAAAAATAAATTGAAATGTAAGTAATTTTTTTAGTTTTCTAACAGAATGACGATTTTTTTTGTCGTCGTATCGTAAGAATATATCACTTTAAAATAAAACAATATTATTTTACTATTTTTCACATTTTTTTAATAATTTTTTATATTTTGAAAAAATAAACAATACATATACATACATATATATATATATATTGAAACAAAAATGATTTATATATGAAAAAATGGGAGCTCTTGCTCCTTATTAGGTAAGAATTTATATCACTCGGGCGAGTTGGCTAGCCTTTAGGTCAATTTTAAAGCATCAAACCATATATTATACAAAACTATCATAATCAATTTCAATGATAAACCGAATTATATCAATCACATGAGCCACATATATCGAAACATATTAATCAAACAAGCCAACCAAATTGAACCTAGCTCAGGGAGCCAAACACACACCCGCCATTCCAACCATACAGAGAGAGAAATAGGGGATTAAATAGGATTTCATTAACTAACCACCTAACTTCCCAAATGTTGTAACCATAGAACATTATAATTAAATTAGATTATTAATCTCACTCTAATAACATGTTAGGACGAGGGGTGGAATAAATACTTACTAACCTTATTAAATGTTAGGTTAACATTAATTAATATACATAAATATGAATGTGCACATCTAAGTAAAATAAATAACAAAATAAAATAAATGACACAATGACACAACATGTAACGTGGAAACCCCCTAAATGGGTAAAAACCACGGAAGAATTAATCCACTATCGAAAACTTTTTACAATCAGTCTAGTAACTCCCTCCTCACTTCTACTCCATGTTTTTACCAGGATCACCCTTCATATTTGATATTCAAATATTATAATTTATTTGATATATTGATTGATATCCCTGAATATGATCTATGGTGATATTTAAATAACCCGAAGGGTTATAACCTTCTTAAGTGACTTGGGCATACCTCCCCAATTTGATTGTTAGTTAATTAAATTAATCAACCACCTAATATTAAGTTTATATTTAAATAATAAGAATATAAGTTACTCTATATTATTTAAATATAAACTAATATTATGATACACTTAATATTATAGTTCTAACAAACATGGTATTGATACAACACACAATTTTCGAGTTTCACACGGACTCAAAATCATATTTGAGTCCTTAGCATAATGACCATTCCTGGATACCCAAACCAGGGGCAATTACAAAATGATTGGTAGTTCAACACACTCTGAGAACTCCATACACGACTTTTACAGGGCTTAGCACATGCATTTATACACACCATCTGCAGTGGTGTTCTACACAATGGGAAACAATTAAAGGTTGGATGATGACATCAAATTATTCTCCCTACACTTCTTCCATTTCATTGACATGATATCACTCAAAAAACTCATGCGTTGACATCATCTACGAATCCCTTTCACACTCTTTCCTCGTCACGAATCAAGTGCACATGTTCCTTTTTTACACTTTCAACATTTTTACATACTTTCCTTACACACTTTTTAATATATATTTTTATCATGTACATGCGTATTTGACTACTTGTCGCGTCTCTTTTATAGGTCCATCCGTATGGGAAGTGGTAGTTAACATCAACAATGACATCTTATTCTTTGGGCCTTATTTGTTCACATCTCGCTTTTTGAGCCTTCTTGTATAAGGGTATAGTCCCTTTCAAAAAAATATTTACCCTTAGTAAAAAAACAATGACAACATCACACACACCAACAAGGACATCGACATCAACAACAAGTACATCACAACATCTACACATGCACTTCCGCCCTAGGTTTATTTTCATCACTCTTTGCACTTTCTCCTCTTAGCATCCACGCTTCACATTTTTATCATTCCACACTTTGTCTAGTCCTTTGGCATCTTTTTCATCATCGATCTACATGGGTATCGGTATGCATCTCTATACTTTATGTTACCAAGCTTTTCAATCACCAATATAAAGTGGGGGCAAATCTAGACACAAAATCATGCACTTTGGGTAATTATCTAGTCATGATTACATACTACTATTCATGTGATTCCTAATTAAGAAAAATACTAATCAACCCATGTCTTTGGCCACTTTCCTTTAGTTTTTGTTGTTCCTTTTGGTTTTACACCCTTGCTCAGTCTTCCTTTTTACTCTTAAGTATTTTTCATCCCTGACACCAAAGCACCCAACCAGACACCGGTTTAATAATCAATCAACATGTACAATAGTTTGTGCTGAATATTTATACATATTGGACAACAATATACAAACAAAGAATGATGTTGCATAGGTGCAACAATAAACCAGATTACATAAGCTTCCAAAAGAACATCCGAGAAGCAAATAAATCAAATAGATAATTGTTACAACTATGTAACAATATAACCTACGAGATAATATGAAAAATATGGTTAACAAACCATATAACAATTAATAATTAAATAAACTAACTATACAATGCATAATTATCCTAAGGTAAAATATATTTACCCTAACATTCCCCCTTAATTTTGCATTGCCTCAAGGGATGAGGAGAGGAACTCTCTAACATCTCAAACTTGTCACATGCAAGTGACTTTGTGAAGATATTTACTCGTTGTTCAAATTGTTGGAAAAATTGAAGTTGTATATTGTGCTTTAAGACATGTTCACATATGAAATGTACATGTACCTCAATATGTTTTGTTCTTTCATGAAAAACTGGATTGCGAACAAGTTTGAGAACACCTTCATTGTCAACATACAAGGTGGTCGGTTTGTCTTGTGGTATTCCAAGTCCTTCCAAGTATGTGACGTAGCCATATCACTTCACATATAGCTTCACCTATAGAACGATACTCAAACTTTTGTGGAAGAGTGAGAAACAAAGTGTTGTTTCTTGCTTCCCCATGATATTGGTCTAGATCCCATAAAGAACACAAACCCTAAGTGGATTTTTTGTCATCAATGTTACCTGCATGATCTGAATCCAAATATCCTGACAAGAAGTTGTCATTCTTCTTGTATTCTAGACCAAGATCCACTGATCCTTTGAGATATCTCAAAATGCACCTTTCCTCCTTCCAATGAAAAACTTTGGGTTCTTGCATGAACCTGGATAGATAGCTCACTACAAAGTTGATATCTGGTCTAGTGTAGGTCAGGTAAATGAGACTCCCAATCAACTACCGATAGAGAGTGGCATTTACCACAGAGATGGATCTAAATGAGATAACTACAATCTTTTCTCCATAGGTGTAGCAATCGGTGTGCAATCCATCATCCTAATTTCTCGAGCATTGTCTTGGTATATTTCATCTAAGAAAAAATGTGATTCTCTCTTTCTTCCATACTTCCAATCCAAGACAATAGTGCATTAGCCCGAGATCTTGTCATGTCGAATGATCGATTAAGATCTTTCTTCGTTGCATCGATCATCCTCACTGAACTTCGCTAGTGATGACTAGATCATCGACATAGACAATGAAAATCACAATCTCCCCCTTTGATTTTTTTGAGGTAAAGATTGGGATCATATGGATTTCTAACAAATCCATGTTGTACAAGATGCTCATCAATTTTGATGTACCATGCTTGGGGTGCCTGTTTTGAGGCCATACAGAGATTTCCTAGTCTACATACCTTTGCTTCTTGACCAGGTACAATATATCCCTCAGGTTGAGTCATGTAGACTTCTTCTTGTAAATATCCATTCAGAAAGGCACTTTTTACATCCATCTGATGGACTTTCCAACCAAACTATGTAGCTAGAGCAAAGATCATCTTGATCATTTTGATCTTAGTTGTGGGAGAAAATGTCTCCTCATAGTCAATGCCTTCTTTTTTGTGCATACCCCTTTTCTACTAGTCTCGCTTTATACTTGTCTATGGTCCCATCTATTTGTACTTTTTGTTTTGAATATCCATCTACATCCAATGGGTTTCTTCCTTGGTGGAAGATCGATAAGTTGCCAAGTGTTGTTTTTCATCACTGAGTTATACTCAACATCCATGGCATCTTTCCAAGATTTTGACTATAGGGCTTCTTGACTATAGAGGGCTCATCAGATTCAATAACTCTACTCATCAAAGAAAATTTCACTTCTTCTCTTGCTTTACTATGAGTCCATGGTCCAGGGGTGGATGTATCCAGTGGAGCATCCATTCTTGCATCTCGTAACATGCTAGTATACCACTTGGGCATACACTGAACTATTCCCATGGGTCGTGGTTCTATCAGATCATCACCATCATCCCCATCATCACTTTCATCATCAGTGGGAACATCAGCTTCAGTTTTTACAACTAGTGAAAAATCCACATCAGTGAGTCTGAGGAGGAGACTCTTCTTCCTTCTTCTCAAAGAACTCAACATCTCTACTTGGTGTAGACTTTCTTGGTCTTTGGATCCATCAATCTATACCCAAGAGTTTCTTCACTATAGCCAATGAAAATGAGTTTTGTGACTTCATGTCCAATTTCTTTCTATTTCTTCTTGGGTATGTGCATACTTTCTTTGCACCCAAATACTCTAAGGTGTGCAATAGATGGTTTCCACTTTGACCATGCTTCATGTGGTGTTACTCCATCAAGAGAAACTATGGGCACTCTATTTAAAAAATACACAATTGTCTTTGTTGCTTCTTCCCAAAATGTCTTTGCAAGTCTAAATCATCGATCATGCATCACCATTTCCATGATAGTATGATTTCTTCTCTCAACAACACCATTCTTGTTGCGGTGTGTGTGGAGGAGGCATTTGTCAATGAATCTCGTGAGCTTGTAGGTAGTATTTGAACTCATCACTGGTGAATTCCCCCTCGATCTAAGTGGAGAGTTCTGATGTGATGACCAGTTTCATTCTCAACAACTACTTTGAACTTCTTGAAGGTTTCAAAAGCTTCACTTTTCTTGCGAAGACAAAAAATCCACATTTTTCTTGAATAGTCATCAACACAAAGCATGAAGTACTAATATCTAGAATGACTCGGTTGCATCGGACCACAAAGATCGGTATGAACCAGATCAAGCTTACCATGAGCTCAAAAAGTACTCTTCTAAAATGAATCTCTATGTGTTTTTTTCCTACTAGGTAGTGAGGACATTTATCTGTATCCTTCTGAAGAGATGGTAAACCATGTACCATATTATGCCAATGAAGTGTCTCGAGATACTTGAAACTAATATGACCAAGTCTCTGATGCCACAACTATGCAGAGGTAGAGTTCTTAGCCACAAGTGCCTGATCATCTCTGTGGAAAAAATCAAGCTGGAACATGCATCCCACATTGGAGGCTTTTGCAACTATTTTCGAGCCTCATGATTTGTCTCGAATTAAACATGTTTTCTTGTCGAAATGACTATCAAAGTCAATTTTCAAGTTGTGATCTAGGAGTTGACTGACTGATAACATATTTTTAGTCAACCTAGGGACATATAGTACATCTTGATAATCTACAATTGTGTGAACCAAGGGGTAGAGAAATGTTTCCAATCCCCTAAACTATGTGTATGAAGAATCATCACCTAACGAAACATGGTTTTTCAAGGCGTGTCCCTCATTGAAGTAAACCAGTCTCTATGGCTGGTCATGTGTCGAGTGGCTCCCAATCAACATACCAGACATCACTAGATGACGTGGAAGGTTCACTTGATCGAGCAATGTACAAGTAGTCTTCATTATCTAAATGTTCTTCTTGCTCAACAATATTTCCTTGCTGATAGGGTTTTCTTTTCCAGTTCCCCTTTTTCTACCCTTGATTGTAGTTCATATGTCCCTTGTGAGATTTTGGTGTTGAGGTCCAGAATTACTTGATGAACCTTTCTTGTATGTATTATACCAACAATATTTTAATTCATGTCCTCTTTTGCAGATTGGACATTGCTTCTTCTTTGTTTTGTCTCCTTGTTGATCCTGATTCTGATTTTGGGACTTTTGATAGGAATTAGGTTTTCCTTTCCTTTTCCTTTCCATTTTTGATGAGAAGAAAGTGCCTTCTCCTCTTCATCATCTTTATTATACATGGCTTCCTCTTGTTGCAGTAGATTTACTAATTTTTCAAAACTCATTGTCATATCTGACAAGTTGAGTGTTGTGAAAAAAATGTGGTATGAAGAAGGGAGAGCTCTCTCAAAACAATAGGAATGAGAGCTTCATCATGACCACTTCTCCTAGGGCTAGAAGTGAAGCCCTCAACTCTGCAACTCTTCTCAAGAAAGCTTCTATTTTTTCATTTTGCTTAAACTTCAATGTGTGTAACTGACTCTACAAATTCAATATGACATTCTTGTTTTTGGCCTCATATACCATGCTCAACTTATCCCATGCTTCTTTTGTTATTTTTAGGCATCTCGAATGTGGGGTTACACATCATCGACACTCCAAACAAGATGATTAGCTTGGCCTTCTGATCTGATCTATCAAATTGTCATTGTTGTGTTGTATCAGTAGTTGATCTTGGTCAGAGTACCATTCACAACATAGCCAGATCTCTTCAAACTCAAGTTGTGTCTTGATTTTAGTCTTCCATGTAGCATAGTTGTTTCCTCTTTGAGTAGTTGTGAATCTGGAAGAAAAAATTTGGGGGCATTGGTGCCCATTTTGTAAATCCACTACAGGGTTAGGCTCTTATCACTCTAGGTATAAGGTCTCCCAATCTATATACCATCAGTCCGATATACCAAACCTTTCTATATACGCGCCCTTCCGATATACCCATCGGTACATGGAAGAAGCTCACCCTTTCTATATACTCGGTGGTACATGAAAGAGGCATTAACATACGTGAAAGAATTTGATACATGGTACCAAGACAATACTGAAAGGGGTCTATGTGATTATTGACACCGACTCAAAGAAATATCCTCATACGCACGTAACTTTTCTATATACTTGATAATTTCTCAATCTGATTTATGTCATGCAATCATTCACAGATGGATGGGATGGCTCATAGTGTGTGCATTGTGTCCTTATTACTCCCCATCGATTTAAAGGGTCGATGCCCAGATGACATTGTTGCAGCTATATTAGGCATTAAGTGTAGTAGTAGTCATGATGGATTTACCCATAAGCACTTCCCAGAGGCATTGTTTATACCAAATGCTACGAATGAGATCTAGGATCTCGTGAGTGTTTTAGAACCAAATTTCACTTTTTTTTATTACAATTCTCTACCATTTTTTTGAGTAGTTACAATGTTTTTGAGGTTGACTATGACAACCTAAAATTAGTACAATACACTGAAGTATACAATTACATTCAAAAATTTGGAAAAATTGAATGGCAAGCAAAAAAAAAAATTTTTTTTTTTAGGCCTGGTGGTGGCCTCTCTGAGCCCAATACGACTTGCTGAGCAAAAAAAGACCATAAAAAAATTGGCTCAAAATGAAGTTTTCTAATACCACTCCTTTGGAAAATGTTGTCCGGAATAAAAAAATAAGCCAATTACGAGAGAAAAAAAAATTTTTTGGCCCTAATTAGGGTTTTTCTCTAAATTTAGTTAGTTATAACTAAATTTGAATTTTCCACTAAAGTTAGTGGTTCCACTAAATTTCCCACCAAATTTGGTAGTGGGTGAGGGAGGGGATTTGACCCCTTGACCTCTCTTGATGGGAAGTGTCTTACAAAATTTATGCTAGCCACTTGGGTGGCTAAGCTAAACAAGTATATATAAAAAGAGCAAATTGTAATTAAACACTTCCAAATGGTAAAACCATACCTCTTTAAAAACCACATGTTTGGGAAAGGTGGTTTTGAACAAAAATTCCAGCAAAGAGAAAAAATGACAAGGTGGTTTTGGTGAGAATGAAGGTGGTTTTGGGTGTGTATGGCACCTTAGATCAATTTTTCTTCCTTCCTTTGAGCTTGTAATCTCTTCCTTGGTGTATTCTATCCTCCTCAACCTTAATTGCAATGAATAAAGGTGGTTTTGATGAATTTGATGGTGGTTTGAGGAATTTGATGATGGTATTGCAGGGGATGGGGTTGGGAAGTTACAGAGGCAACTTTGGCTCTCCTTTGCTTGCACAAGCTTCTCCAATGCTCCTCAAACTCTATTGCAATCCTCCAATATCCTTCAACCTACTCTGAAACCAAATGTGAAATAGGGACGAAAGCCTGGATGATTTTATTAATAATCAATCAACATGTACAATAGTTTGTGCTGCAATATTTATACATATTGGACAATAATATACAAACAAAGAATGATGTTGCATAGTGCAACAATAAACCAGATTACATAAGCTTCCAAAAGAACATCCGGGAAGCAGAATAAATCAAACAGATAATTGTTACAACTATGTAACAATATAACCTATGAGATAATATGAAAAATATGGTTAACAAACCATATAACAATTAATAATTAAATAAACTACATTTTTCGAGCTCCAGTGTGATAGTCAGTGCTTCGTATTTTCATGTTCTCCAACTCTATGCATTCTCCAGAACTCTACAAATCAACTAAGGCTTCTTACCCTCTCTTTGCAATTAGGGTTTCATTATTTATTGCTTAGTTGCTTGGGTATAATTTATGTATTTCATTATATATTCATTTCACGCAATCTTGCATTCGATTAGGCTCACAAATTGCATTTTAGCTTAATCGGATCTTTAACATTTTGATTGTTATTCGTTCTTATGTCAAGCAATTAACTCTTAATTTTTAGAATTTAATCATTGGTAAAGTATCATTTTTTTAATCTATAAACGCTTTTGACCGAAGCTAGTTGATATTACATCCGGCTCATTCAACCACCATCAAATTCAAATTCACTTCATTCGACTATAAACATCCCAAATTTGCATTGTTTGTCCATAACTAGCTTCATTTCTAAATTGTTTAGCCTAACATGACATGCACCTAATGAGAGTTGAACTTGAGTAGAATGGGAAACAACTAATGTATATTACCAACCCATCAATACCTCGTCGGTGATAAATTGTCACTATTGTTAACTAAATACTCGCGTGATTAAAATATGATACACATTTGCTTATTCAAAGTACAAGTCTCCTTTTCTATCTTCTTTATAGATTCTCCTTTCAATCTCTATTTCCTTTTGTTCTTACTTTTATTTCCTTTGTTGCAAGTTCTGAACCTTTTGGGATGAAATCCCAAACCCTTCGAAATATATTAGTGTAGATATTATTTTCATGCGATTGATTTTTAATAAAGAGCACCTCCATTTACAAAAGAGGAGGGATTTTGTTCCACACATTATAGACAAAATTCTATATTTTACATACAACAAAATATTTTACCAACAACATTCTAAACAAATATTAAAATCGTATAAATATTAAAAAAATCCAACATAAAACATGAAAAATGAGAAATTTAAAAAGAAAACACATAAATAAAAAATGTTAGATAAAAATAGAGAACCATATCGAACGACCGTTGACCCAATGGTGAAATTGCTTGGCTCACAAAGAGTCCACAGTCTTGAGGCAAAGGCCCCGAGATATTGTAATAAGGAATGAGGCCAGGATCATACCTCAAGCAAATTTTGGCAGAATGACACCCCTCAGTCCTTACCACTTAGCCGAAGGAATTTGCCCACCTAACCCGTGGGAATGGTGGTCTATGACTTGTTAGGTTTGAAACAAAAATAGAGGACCATTCAAAATCCACAAACATGCCAATGAAACCTAGGGAGAGGAGCCAGTCATCATGCATTGGCCAGTAATCGTGACAAAAACTGTTAATTTAATAGTCAATAGTATAATATTCAAATCCCTAAACTCACATGAAAAGTTTCCAATAAATAGAAATAAAATGACACTTTTTTTGTAATTAAATACTAGACAATAAAAAGTGTAAATTTTATTATATTAAGAATAAACATGATATTAAAAAGACAATAAATGATGCAAGTACTAATACATCTGTGTATTCAACATGTCTAGGCATATAAAAATTCAATCTATATTTTAAAATGAGTAGTGAAGATAACTCTCATTATTACAAACATTTTTTCAAGTTTGAATATATTTTCAAACTTAAAAAGGCCATGTCATTTATAATCATACACACTTTCATTCACAAAATTGAAAGACTTCATTGTCACAATAGGACACAACTCCAATCAAATACCACATTAAATTAAACTTTTTCAAATAATAAAATGTCAAGTCATATCCATACTGTTGCCTCTTTCCATCCCATCTACAAGCATTAATGGTAAACCTACAAAAAAACACAAATATGTAAGGCTCAAGAAACACTATGCATTTATTGAAGGGTGGAATTCAAACAAATATATCTCACCTAAAAATTCACCGTAGCCATTAGATTTATCATCTCATCACTCTCAATCCACACTCACCAATTTCAACCAATCACAAACAAGCACATGGATCAAGCACCCAATAACACTTCAACAACTTCTATATATACATTCCATTGTTCAACAATCAAATTTCATAATTTTTCCCAACAAACTTGAAGCATCAACCCGATATTATTTGCGGTTCTTGATTTTGGTAAGAATTTCATTTCTTCCAATATTGAAACAAAATTATTTGCATTCTCGGCTCAAGTCTTTTTCCATTTGTAGGAAATTATCTTTGAATATATATAGATATTCTAGTTTAGTTATTCTACACAGAAACCCTGCAAATAATATATATATATATATATATATATATAATTAATTTATATATATATATATATATATATATATATGAAACATGCATAAAATAGTTTTTATATATCGTAGAAAACCTGCAAATGAAATTCCTAAATTCCCAAGCAGCTTGGAAAAGTAAATTACCAGCAACTTAAAAAAGGTAAATATAATATAAACAACTACCAGCAACATGATATTCATTAGCTAGTTCTGTATTATATACAAGTATAAAATAAGAAGATGATATATATATATATACACACACTCATTAATGGTGTGTATATAAAACTCAAATTGAGTTAATCTTTTTTTGGCATAACTTATTTGCAAGTTTTTGTGTGTCTGGAAGCTTGAACTAGACCCATTTTATGCATGTTTCATATATATATCTTATTTACAGGTTTAATGTGCCTGAACTAGAATATCTATATTTATACTAAGTCATTTTCTTGTACACAAACAGATATATGTATACACATATGCATACTACAGTTTCCAATACACACAAAAAACCTACACATAAGAAGGTAGTGAATTTATAAATCTATGTAATTTGAGCTTCATATACACACTGCAATTGACAACAGTAGTATTTACAACTGTATATAAAACCGAGTAGATAATGAATATCGTGTTGCTGGTAATTATTCATATTATATTTAATTTCTTTTTAGTTTCTGGTGCCCCACACATTTTCAATTTGGTATTCAATTTAAATGTTATTACATTTAATAGAAAAACTATATATATATATATAACATCTTGCATTCAAAATCACTAACCTTGCTTTATTGGTAAGTGGTTAACAAATTCTCAGAAATATACATTGGTAGATGGATTGCATTTACACTACCGTGATGAAGCCACAACCAGCTGTTATGGAGTGACAAGTGTTGGTTGTTCATATTATTTCAAAATGCACTGATAATATTCCTTTCTTGTATTTTTTAGGTGTTATTTGCTAACATGAGGAGAAAACGATCACTCAAAAGAGTCCACCCTGCTTACGCCAAAACAAGAGGAGTCATATTTCCACCAACTGAACCAGACGAAGATGAGGTTGGCAACAATGGACCACAACTACAGGCTACAACTGTCCAAGTCACTGGAGGGGCAGAACAACAAAAAAAATCAGAATACGTGGAGATTGGGATGAGACTAACATGAATAATGCCATTAAAGAAGTCGAAGAATATGGTTCCTCAACACATGGTGCTGCAAGAAAGTGGGGCATACCTCCAAGCACACTTACTTCATGGTTGTTGGGGATAACCACTAAGAAAACAAAGGGACCACCCACAATTCTTACTAAAGAAGAAGAGCTTGAGTTGGTGCAATGGTGTCATGAAATGGCTGATATGGGACATGGGTTAGAAATCTCACAACTTAAAGCATATGTGGCACAAATATGTGAATCTAGATCCACCCCATTCACAGATGGTATCCCTGGAAACTCATGGTGGGCAGGTTTTAAAAGAAGACACCCAGATTTAATTTTGAGGACAACAGAAGGCCTTGATAGAGATAGGGCAGTAAGTCTAAGACCATCTATTGTTAATTCTTTCTATCTAAATTTGTCCTCTGTTTATAAAGCTAACCTGTATGAGCCAAGAAAAATATGGAATTGTGATGAAACTGGATTACAAGCAGGAAGAAATTGTGGTATGAGAGTGCTTGCTAGAAGAGGAAGTAGAAGTGTCCCATACATAATCCCAAAAAGCAGAGAATGGATAACCATATTATGTTGTGTCAATGTTGCTGGACAAAGCATCCCTGGTTTCTATCTTTTCAAAGGGAAGAAACAATTGCAGAATTACATAGCAGGTTGTGAGCCTGGTGCTTGCATGGCAGCACAACCTCATGCATGGATGACAAAGGAGTTATTTATGAAATGGTTGCATCATTTTGCAGCATGTGTGCCTGGTGGTGTGTCTCCAACTAACAGGCATTTACTTGATTTTTGATGGTCACGGTTCTCATGTGGCTCTAGGAACAATTGAAGAGGCGCGGAGTTTGGGGATAGATTTACTTACTTTACCAGCACACACTTCTCACAAATTACAACCACTAGATGTCAGTGTTTTTGCTCCATTCAAAAGTTACTTCAAAGAGGAGAGGCGTAAATGGCTATTTGAGAAACATGGGATAGATGTCAATAGGGCAGAATTAGCTACATTGGGGAGTAGGGCTTTCCAAAAGGCTCTTTCCCCTGAAAATATTAAAGCAGGTTTCAAGAGGACAGGTATATGGCCTCTTAATCCACATGCCTTGGATGAGGACATGGCACCTAGCAGAACATTTGACACAACTAGTCGAGATGAATCACATGCAGCAGAAAATATATTAAGGCTAGCTAGAGATAATTTAGAGGTGTCAAGCAGTGAGTTGTGTAGTGAAGATGTTGAGATTGTGCTCAACACACAAACAAGTAAAGAATGTGATGCTGAACATATTGAACAAAATACAAATGAATCTGTTCAACAACAAGCTTCAACTCAGACTAGAGGGAGTCAATTCAGTGAGTCGCTAGCACTACCTACCCAAGTTAGTTGTCCTGATTGGATGAAAGAAGCTGCTCTTAATCTTGGTGTCAATTTGAACAACATTGAAGAAGACACCTTATGTACTCCCTCACAACCATCAGTACTTCATGAGTCAGATGTGGTCCACTACTTTGTCAACACTCTAGATGAGGAACAAATTGATGCAGCAGAGTCAGAGGAAGCATATATTAGAACAGAAAATGTGACAAAACTTTTGAGGAAAACAGAGGACAAAGTTCCATTTCTAAATTTTTGAAACTTCCAATGGAAAGGGTGAAGGTTTCATCAAGGTCAAATTGCAATGATGGAATACGATTAAGTAGAGAATCCCAACTCATCACTACCGATCAATATATGGAGCTGCTCAAGGAAAAAGAGAAGCGAAAGAAAGAAATTGAAGAGTTGAAGCAAAGAAAAAGGGTACAGATGCAAGAGAAGAAGGCAGAGAGAATTGCTGGAAGGGAACGAAAAGAACAAGAGAAGATCGAAAAGGAAATTAGAAGGCAAGAAAAAGAACATCAAAATCGATGCAGAGGCAAGAAAAAGAGATGAAGAAAGAGCAAGAAAGGATCCAAAGAGACCAAGAAAGGAAGGAGAAAGAGTTTGAGAAGGCAAGAAGGGAGTTGGGAAGGCAAAGGAGACTTAGTACTCCACAAAATCCTTTTCCTGAAGAACACCCATTATTGAGGGAATTAATTTCCATGCATTGTCCCCAGTTGATGTCAGTACATAATGTTCAACCTGGGGTAAGTGGTTCCTATCCATCCTCAACACTACCTTTGCAGGAAACCAACATTGGAACTCAACCACTAACATGCAACACATCAACTTCAAGCATGGTTACAGATTCACCACCACTATTTCCTGGTTTTTGGAAGCAGGTGCCATAGATAGTATAAAAATTTTTGGAGGCTTGTTAGGGCCATTCGAATAGTATATAACATATATATTTTGATAATTTTGTGGGCCAAATATATTTCTAATCGTTGTAAGGCCATGGCTATTTTTTATTGTTGTACTCGTAGCCACATATGATATCATAAGTAATAGATGACCAATATATGTTTTTATATGTACACTTGCTTGAAATATGTAATGAAAAACAACATAGTTTCATATTTTCTCTAAAACAACTCTGTTCCATAAAAGAGAATCAAACTGTGTTTCATATATTTCTCTAAAACAACTCTGTTCCATAAAAGAGAATCAAACTGTGTTTCATATATATCTCTAAAACAACTCTGTTCCATAAAAGAGAATCAAACTGTGTTTCATATATATCTCTAAAACAACTTTGTTCCATAAAAGAGAATCAAAGCTTTCATATATGTTTAATATATATCTCTAAAAGAAATCAAATCGTGTATCTTTTCTATTTTAAAACAAATTAGATTTTCAACATTAGATTGATAATATTTGATCCAAATTGAACACAACAATCATGCTCTGTTCCTATCATTGCCTTAGTGAGGGCAGTATCCTCACCGAATTTGCCAGTATCAATGAGGGCAGTACCAGTAAGGATGTTCATTCATCTGATTCCCTGCAAAAAAAAAAGGATGCAAAAGAACAATTCATGATCAAATGGTTAGAAATATAGTTCTTCTTAAAATTTGTATTTAGATTGTAAGCAGGTAACAAAATATTTCCCATGGTATTTTTTGTGTTCAAAAACACAATTCACCTGCAAGTTGAGGGCGATTTGAAGGCATGAGCAAACTGTGGCTTTCTAGTTTTCTGCGTTTCCACGACTGAATCTACACCGTCCCACACCCGAATACAAGTTATTTTGAGCCATTCAAGTGTTTCCTGTTTCAAACATGTGACTAGTACAAGCTTTTGGTTGTATCACATAATCAATGGTTTTAACGGTGACACCAAGTATAGATATTCCACATTAACAGGCAAGTAGAAACCATCGTCAGGTCACAAAATACTGCAAAATGGGTAACGGTTTTGAATTCAAAAACAACACGTCTCCATCAAACTTTAGCTCTGGAAATAACTCTACATACACGGTACACCCTCTGTTAAAGACAACAAAACGACATATATTCAACGAGTCCGTTGAAAGCTATTTATTCAACTAGAGTCTGCACTGAAACAATAGAATTTCCCATGAACGACATGGGAAATTTGCAGAGTCTCCAGATCACACGATATATGTGTCGTAACAGAAAAATATCATGATAAATGAACTGATGATACCTCGTGCCATAAATGAACTGAGTGACCATTTGATGAAGCGTTTCCACGACTGGCTATTTGATGCGCTTTTCCTATATAGTGTATGTTATTTCAAACATGTGTTTTGCAATTATAAAAGTCGTATTTGAAAGCATTGACAGAGAAACGATGAAAAAGGGCATTGTGGGGTTGCCTTTCTTTGAAATATATGAGCTTCGCCCCTTCTAGTATGGCCTTCTCTTCAGATGAAACGTTGAAACCAAACAATAAATAGCCTAGCTTAAACCAAACAACATTACTGTATTACATGTTTGTATAGATTAAACAATAAACAACTTAAACTCAATACCTTGAACAAAAGTAAAGCCCCTGCAATACCGTAAGTGGAGGAAAAAAAGTGCCTGCAATACCTTGAACTTTTTACCTTGAACTGCCTGCAATACCGTAAGTGGAGGAAAAAAAGTAAAGCGCCAATGGATTCCATCGGTACACAGTTGTGTATTTTACTATGTAGTGATGTCTGAAAACAGAGTAATGCATGCGATTACTGATAAAAACGAACCGAAGGGAGGAGCTACGCAACGTGAAGCAAGGAAAATTGCTCTGGAGATCTGGAAAATGAAGATCTGTACACTCGACTGGAGGGCCATGGGAAATTGATGACAGGCAGTAGGTAGAATTGAATACCGTAATGAATGGCGAGGTCTGCGACAATAGTGATGGGTGGCACTCCCTTACTAACTGGCGGTGGTGTTCACAATGAATGACATAAATGCAACCCATCTCCAAAAAATACGTTGCCAAAAAATCAATACTACTTACCAATAAACAATGTTTGGTAGTTTTTAATACACTTTGTTATATTTGCAAGTAGTATTTATATTAAATTTAATACCATTAAAATTGAATAGTATTACCTTTTTTTTTTCCATTATTGGATGATGAAACTTCAATGAATAGTGTATGGTTTTTTAACATGTAATTTTAATACCTTGCAAAAATTACTTTAGAAAATGCATGTGGGATGATCAATTTACTACGTAACGAAATTTGCAAGTGGAAAACATGTTAAAGTATAAAAGGGCGTTTTTAAAAACGTAAAATTTAAAATATATGTGTGTGAAAATAGACCCTTAAGTTCCATTCACGATGACTGGCTCCTCTCCCCTACTTTATATAGGCCATGTAAAATCCACAAACATGCAAATGAAACCTAGGTCGTTTAAACCGGCCATGTAAAATGCAGAAACATAGGTACTCAAACATTTAACAAATAATAAATATCCATGGCCCATTTCTAGATGTTAAACAAAGGGCATATTATAAAGTTTGCAACGACGAGGGCATAGGTATTCCTTAAAACTTGCGGAGCTCGCTTAATTGATTTGGTCATTGCACTTTGAATTTCTTCGTTTACAGTAAAGGATAGGAAGATTTTTTGAGCCATATTGCTGTGTGCTCTGTGGACATTTTCGTTGCTGCATGGTCCTCATTCATTGGCAAGTAGAAATAACGAAAGGGTTTCTTACATATACTACTGATTTTCTGACGTTTTTAATAATTAATTTGAACTTAGCAGAAACGAGGTCAAGCGATCGAGTCTGGGGACAGTAGTTGAGCAATAATGGCTGAGGATACGGGGAGTTTTATGTTCGATATTATGTAGGACACAAGGGAAATTCGGCCACGAGTTTCTCGAGTTCGAATTCCGTCCAGACGGGAAACTTCGTTACGCGAACAATTCGAACTACAAAAATGACACCATGATTCGCAAAGAGGTTTTTCTTACCGAGGCCGTACTTAGAGAATGCCGTCGAATCATCTCCGAGAGCGAGGTTAATTTCAAGATTTAAGCTGTTGCGTGTGATGTCAAACCCTAATGTGCAAAACCCTGGTTCTAGTTTTGTAAATGCTGTAAAATCTTGTTTTTAGAAGAGATTTTTGTAAATCCTAAGATGGGAAACCCACAAATCCCGGTTTTTAAAAAGGATTTCGCGTTTGCATTTGAAATTTTTGTAAAACTAAATGTTCTAAACCATAATTAAAGATAGTTCCATGCTGTAAACCCCAGCTTTTAATAACATGTTTAAGGATTTGAGGCGATTTTCTCTTGGTAATGCCTAATGTGCAAAACCCTAATTTGAGTTTGGTAAATGCTGCGAACCCAGTTTATATTAAAGGTTTTTCGGTTTGGTTTGTATGTGATTTTTTTGAAAACCCTATACTTTCTAAACACTCATGAAAGTTTTTCTAAGTTTTTGTGCCAAGTTTATGTTTGCACATTGGGTCCCATAGACTGTTTGGTCTCGTGGACGTCATTAAAATTTTTATTTCTTTCATTCTTGTTTGGGGTATTTTTGAGCTTAGATGCCATGGTATAGGGGGTATCTCTTCCCTCAGAGCCACAATGGACTTGCACCCAGCCTCATCATCATTTGTTGTATGCAGCAACCATGTGGTGGATGCGGTATTTCACTCAATTCCACTGCTTTATCATGTCTCTGGGAAGTGAACCTGGGGCTCTGTTTTAAAAGTCCATTTACGTTACCACTTTAGCTAATCTCACTCCACCTTTCCAAAGTTCGTTAAAATGCTGCAAAACTCAGTATTTTAAAGAAGGTCGTGGGTCTGTGTGTGATTTTTTGTAAACCTTAGTGTAAAACCACATAATTCAAGTTTGGTAAATGCTGCAAAACCCTCTTTTAAAAAAGGTGTTTAGGGTTTACAGGTGAATTTTTGTAAACTTTAATGTTCAAAAGTCCTAATTGCAGTTCAATAAATTATGCAGATCATGAAGGAAGATGATAATAACTGGCCTGAGCCGGATAGGGTTGGGCGTCAAGAACTGGAAATAGTGATGGGGAATGAGCACATTTCATTCACGACCTCAAAAATAGGATCTCTGGTTGACGTGCAGAGCAGTAAAGATCCTGAAGGTCTTCGTATTTTCTATTATCTAGTTCAGGTATGTTTATTTGCCCCACTACCCATTTTTTCTCAAATAATTTAATAGAAAAATCTCGAGCTGGCAGGATGTAAACATCAGCAGGTTCTCTTTGGATGGTAAAACTAGATACCCTGACGGGAAGAAACTGCATCATGTAGGCAATACATTTATTTTCAGGATTACAAAATCCTTGCAAACCATGTCTTATAACTTATAAGTTATTACCCACAGGTCTCAAAATATTTTGTAAAAAGCTCATGAATATCTCATCTGTGACTTGGTTTGAGTTTTTTATCTGCATAGTTTGGCTGTTGTAGATATTTACAAAAGGTCATTTCCTGTTTTTGATCACTGACCCACTGACCAAGGTTGTCCAGTGAGATGAACATTGCTTTAATACAAACTTCACCTTTTCCAGTTGCCCTACATTTACTCATTCTTAGAAGAATATTCTGTCCAGTCCTATCAACCACAGATTTCATTATTCACCATTGTTTACTTTCACAAAAACAGAAAATAACCGGTTGTAACCTTTTGTTCTCTGGGATACTGTAGCAAACAACAGTCAGAACTAACTATGGATGTACTAAAGAGCTGTTCCCATATCTTGTTTTACTATGCTTGTACATGCATTGAAAATGTTTGTCCTTGAACCTGTTTACTGCGAAGTCAATATCATAATCTATCTTTTGAACAAATACATGATCGTTAGATTGGACCAATAACTGTTAAATTCCCTGCATAATGAAAATGAAACATCGAAGTTAAATGGAACAATGATATATCTAATATAATCAGAGAATATGATAAAAAGCATTTGTTTTGAGTTGGTACAATCCCCTTGTTGGGTGACCTTCAGCTTAGATACCAGGATCGAGGGGCATCTCCTTCACCAAATTCATCTAGGACTTGCACTGGGCATCATATGTCAGTATATGCCACACCTAGCGAGTTGGATTTTAGCACTTTTTCATGTTTCTTGGGGATTTGAACGGGAGGCTCCTCTTTGGAAGTTCCATGCTTTTTTCATTTGAGTTCATCCCCTTTGATTGAGGATGTTTATAAGATTGATTCAAGGCCCAGGAGGAGACTCGAGCAACAATACACTAGATGAGAATCTTGATGTGTCATGTGCAGAAAATATATGTGAATGATAAAGGGTGAAGGCTACATTAGTGTGCTTATGCATAATAGAAAGAAAAGAAACAAGAGACACCAAATGTAGGATTGTAATGCAAAGTCATGTACAAGATTCGAGAGGTTGGATGTAGAATGTTTATGTATTACTTACTAGCAACTCTACCTACGAAGAATTGAAAGATGCCTTAGCATGCAAAGTAGAAACATGAAACGTGTGCAAAACATTTACAACTGCTTCATAATTAATCATTAATTCATCGTTTTCAACTGTTAGTACTATTGATCTTTGTGATACAATATTGACACTATTAAGCTGCACAGAATTGGGCAGTATTGTAGAGCAGATATGACCTCATCACATGTACACGTTTGTGTGGCATGATGCTGAAGGCATTGGTAAAGTCAAATCATTACACAAAGTAACACTGCGATGCCATAAATTATTGAAGGTCTTAGACCCTCCTGGATTAGTTGCCCCCTTTGAAGAGCATTGGGTCCCATTATTTGCAGTTGTGAAAGGATGTGAAAGGGTGCTTGCAACTTTAGCTTTTGTAAACTATTTTCTTTGAGAAGGTGCTTGACATATTTTGGCAATTTGTAAGGGAGGGATTTCTTGTTGTCTTGTACATTTGACCTTGGCATCAACGACTTAATTTATTTTTGTTGGAGGGTTAGTAATGATTGATTTTTGATTGCCAAAGAGTCTCTACAACGTTTGAAGTGTTCAATAAAGGTGGAAAGTAATGGTGCAAGAGTTTCGTGTTGAAAATGGGATGCAACCCAAGGTGAGCAGGAAGATTAAGTGTGAAAGCATTATCTCCTACTTGCTTGGTAATGGTATAGGCTTAGTATTGAAGAAGATGAAGCTTGTGCTAAGATCCTGTTGTCAGTCCTTCCTTCTGCAGGTGAAGTCACACTTGATCACCAACTTGGAAGGTGTGAAGTCTTTGTCATGGTGCTGCGTGTATTTAGCATTTGCCTGCTGCAGAATGGTTTGCACTTTTGCTGAATGCTCTCAATGAACTTAATGATTTCCTCGACTTCTTTCTGAGCTGAAGGAGTTGCTACTATTGATGGTGGTATAGGATAAGCTACATTGATGGGCGTCAGAGGTTGGAAACCCAAACAAACTTGAAAAGGGTTGTGCAGTAGAGTTGTGTTGAATGAAAGTAAGGTTTTCATCCCATGTGCGTTGCTTCTTCGAATTGTACATTCTAAGAAGATGCACTATCAAGCTATCAGTCACTTCTGTCTTTCCATCAATCTGTATATGTTATGATGTAGACTCATTCAACTTTGTGTCCATCATGGACAAAAGTTTTTCGAGTTAAGTTATTAAAAATATTGTATCCCTATCAAAGATGATAGTTTTGGTAATCCAAAATGGAACCAAACATTTTCAAAGTACAGTTTGGGGGTTTCTAGAGGGGAAATAAATTTCGTACAAGATATAAGAATCACCGTCTTAGAGAATCTATCAAATACTACATAAACACAATCATTTTCATGCTTGGCAGTAGGGTAGCCTGAGAAGTAATTAATTGAAACAACTTTCCATAGTCTCTTTGGATTTGATAAAGGTTTATTCCTACCTTACTTCTTGTCGACCAGTTTGACAATTATGCAAGCGGTACAAGACCTAATGTATTTGGTGACATCTGACTTGAGGTGTAGCCAAAAGAAATACTTTTGTAGGATCACAAGCGTCCTTTCAACTCCAAAGTGTCATTCATCCTTATTGAAATGAGCTTCCCATATTTGTTTCTGCCTCTCTCCCTTGTGTGATACACACAAGTGACAAAGGTGATATAGGAGTCCATCCCACAAGTAGAAATCTAGAATTGACTTACTGTTGAGCAAGTTGGGATTGATCTCTCTGCGAAGTTTGGATTTGAAGGGTACATTTCAGACCGAGTGTTTACTTTATGTCCACAAGTGTCGAGCACCATGAGGAGAGTTTGAACCGAAGGTTGGCTCAAACAATCAACTATTGGATTGGCACTTTCCTTTTTATGCTTGATGTTGAGGTAAAATTGCTAAAGATAAAATGACCATTTCTGATGCCACTCTTGTTGCAACTTGTTCCAAGTCTGCAAGAACTGAAGCAACTTGTGATCGATGTGGATCACATTCTCCTTTCCCAAGTGTTGGAGGATACATTACCGACCAAGTGTTTACTTCATATCCACTAGTGTCGAGCATTGTGAGTGAGCTTGAACCAAAGGTCGACTCAAACAATCAACTACTGGATTGTCACTTACCTTTTTATGCTTGATGTTGAGTTGAAATTGCTAAAGATAGGAAGACCGTTTGTAATGCTGCTCTTGTTGCAACTTGTTACAAGTCTGCAAGAAATGAAGCAAGATGTGATCAGTGTGGATGTCAGTCTCCTTGCCCAAGATATAATGCTTACATGCTTGAACAATAACATAAAGCTTGTGATCATATGTTGAGTAGTTACTTATTGTTGTGGTAAAATTTTCATTGTGGTAAGCAATCGGGTGACCATGTTGAGGTTGGATGACTGTAAGTGCATGATCAGATGTGTCGGTCTCTTTCTCAAATGGTTGTTGATTAGGTAATGTGAGTATTGACTTGGAATAGAGTTTGTACTTAATTATTTGAATGCATTGTTGTTTGGTTGACTAGACAAAGGCCAATTGATGTGTGAAAAATCAAGTATAAAGCTTGTGTAGAAATTTAATAACCCCAAGAAGTTGTGGAGCTCTGTGAGATTCTTTGGTGTAGGCCATTCTTATATGAAACAAATCTTTGCTAGGTCCACACGAGCTCCCCATGCGTCTATTATGTGTCCCAAATACTGTATCTCTCGCATGGTAGATGAACATTTCTCCATGTTAGTGTATAGCTTATGCTGCTGCAAAGTGTGGATCACCTGTTGAATATGGTGCAAGTGTTCATCTCATGTATTGCTAAAGATTAGGATGTCATCAAGGTGGACTGCAACAAATGAATCTATAAAAAGTCGTAGAATGTCATTCATTATTTGCATGAATGTTGCGGGTGCATTAATCAAGTCTAAGGGCATAACACACCTTACTTGGCTTTGAAGGTTGTCTTCTAGATGTATAAAGGTTTAATGGGAATCTGATGATACCTCGACTTAGATTAATTTTGGTGAAGAACTTGGCACCACAAAGCTGGTCTAATAAATCCTCAATTGTGGGACAAGAATAGTGCTTATTCACTATGATCTTGTTTGGAGCTCGGTAGTCAATGCACAACATCCATGTGTTGTCCTTAGGTGGTGCGAGCACACTTGGGCTGCTGCAAGCTGATGACTTGGGTGTGATGTGTTTGTTGTCCACGAGTTTGTGGATCTGTTGCTTGATTTCTCTATTTGCCAAAAATGATTTGTGGTATAAAGATGAATTAAGATGAGGTATTCTTGGGATCAAATCAATAGTATGCTTTCTTGCGCAATATATAACCACTTCCTTAGGTGACTAAAAAGTATCCCTGTATTCTTCCAACATGTTATGTAGCTGCTACACATTTGCTGAAGGAACAACAATACGAACATGAACCACGAGGATGTGCTTCCATTCATGTCTACATTCTAACCATTAGGACCTCAAACTTTCAACTAGAACTGAGAAGCTTCTTGCATTGCTTGGTGCTAATGAGTGAAAACTTAGGGACTAGTTCACCAGAACATCTATTACAAATATTTCTAGGATTTGCCTCATAGATTCCATGTCAATGGTAAAGATATGGTTGACCAAGTAAAACATCACATACCTCTAATGATGCAACATTACAAAGGACTACATCTTGAAAAGGATTGATTTTTTACACTAGATGACACTATTGAGTAATGCGTTTCTCAAAACCCAAGTTGAACCATCCAATTGAGTATGGTTGTGGGTGAGGTGTTAGTGGCAATTTCTATCTTTGAACCTGCTTTAGGAGAAATTAGGTTCTTTTGGCTTCCATTGTCCTCTATGAAATGTACTGCTTGTCCATTAACACACATCTGAGAGTGGAACAAATGTTGCGTTAGTGGCAATTTCTATGCTTGAACTGCTTTAGGAGAAATTAGGTTCTTTTGACTTACATTGTCATCTATGAACTGTGTTACTTGTTCGTTGACCCACATCTGAGAGTAGAACAAATGTTTTGCTTCCTCCAAACATAAATTGGGTGAAGATACAATGCTTGCGGTACTAACTATGGTGTTGGGCACAAAGTCCATAACTTGTTTGCCTTTATCTGGTGCTAATGTGGTAGTATTGACTGCTTCCAACTGCACAAGTAGTGTCTTCTTAGTGTGACATTCATTTGTGCAATGCATGCTAGATTTATGGATTGTGCACCACTTGCTAGTCGTGTTTATTTGGTCAATTGATGGTTTTGTCTTCTGTAGAGGATGGGGGAATGGCCGTTCTTTTGATAAGGATTCTACTTTTTTGAAGCTTGGGATTCTTTGACTATTGTTTGTTTTGAGACTTGGATTCTGCGAGCTTAGACTTTAGCTCGTCTTTTGCTTCAAATTTACAAGCAAATTTGTCGGCTTTCGCCAAAGAGGAGTTTTATGCGAGAAGTCTATGTCAAATTGTATGCAATGTTTCAAGCTTGACCTATACTTCAAGATGAGATTGTTCAGTTTCCTGAATATTCAGTTTTGCAGCAAGGGAGAAAAAGATGTCAGTATAATTTTGAAAAGATTGACCACAACCTTGGTGCAATTTTGCAAACTTGATATGCTGGTCATCGTAGTTCCCAACTAGATTACAGGTATTTTTAAGTGCTTCAAGAAAACCAATCCATGTGAGTATAAGTTATCATCATCTTCATGCACAATGCAGTAGATATCTCACCATTTCTTTATGGATAAAGAAACTTTTAGAAGAGAAAATGTAATATTTCTTCTATCATATAATTGATTTATCTTGTAGTATGACCAAACAAGGTCAAGCCCGTTATCTAGGTCATCTGCATGTATTTTTTCTTCAAACATAGGAATGTCTAGATTGGCTCGTACCCTTATATATGGGGTACCACAAAAAGGAGGTCGCTGTGGAGAAGTGATCAATAATCCCTACTCTTTCCTTGCATGGCGTTCTTCCAATTCTTCTTGTTGCTTTTGCACAACATCCTCTTGTCATTTGCTTGAACATATCTAAATTTAGAGCCTCTGAATCTGTTCGTTCTCCCATCTGAGGACATGAAAGAAGGTATGAAGAAGGATCATGTGTTTTGAGTTCTAACTTCCTGTGGTCAAACCTTGTGTGAGTGGGTGTACAAACAAATAAAGTTCAGATGAAACTTCAATACCACTAGATTATGATGAAGTATTTGCTTTGATACCACTGATCCAAGGCCCAAGAGGAGGCCCACTAGACAAACTCTAAACGAGATTCTGGATGTGTTAAGTGCGGAAAACATATACAACTGATAAAGTTCAAGGATATATCAGAGTGCTTATGCAACATAAAAGAAAGAAAAGAAATAAGACATCAAATGTAGAATTGTAATGCAAAGTTATACAATGCAAAATTCTGTACAAGATATGAGAGGCGGGTTGTAGAATGTCTATGTACTTCTTACTAGCAACTTTACCTACAAAGAATAAAAATGTCTTAATAACTAAACATCAATCCATTTTCAACTGGCGGTACTGCAGAACCGTGTTGTACAATGCTGACATTGCGTAGCTGAGCAAAACCGGGAGTATCGCAGAGGATTTAGGACTTTGCGGTATGCAAGCATGTGTGTGGTACGATGCTGAAGATAATGATAAAGTTGGATCATGATGTGGAGTAACATTGTGGTGCCACAAATCATTGAAGGTCTCAGATCCTACTGGGTCATTCGGCCTTTTTCTGAGTTTTAGTACCTCAATACTTCATATTCATTTTTCAGAAAATAGATAGTTTAGTGTTGGCAAAATAATTTTTCACAAGGGAAAATTAGGGGTTTTCACCAATGCTCTGGGACTAGGTCCCTCTACTTAGGAATGGGGCAGCTCCATTTATTGAAAATAGGAAATATATACACTACTCTAACCATCGTGGGTGGCCTTTTGATCGGGGATCACACAAGAATACTCCACTAAACCAAGTGTGCAAAAAGGAGGTGGAGGAAAGGTGTGTGCATGGAGGGGAGAAAGTGAGAAGGGGGTTTACTCAATAAATAACAAGCTGAGTTTATTGACATAAAACTAAAATATTTCCAAGTTAACAATGAGAAGACACCATGTCAAGGAAAGAGGAACAAAACACAAGTAAATCCAAGTTTATTTGCATAATATTGCACAAGTAACCATGCTCATGGAGTAAAGTTGAGATGGAGAGGAAAATATAAGACAAGGAGATAAAAGAATTGTAGTTTCTTGCTTGTAGTAAGACAATGGGAGCTATCAACCAAGAAAAACTAACCCCTTGGAATGGAGAAGCCATTCCAATTTATAGCTTTACAATCCGTCTCTTCATCTACCCCCACATGACCTTTCATAGTCCCACCACTTGTGACCTTTCACATTCCTCTAGGAAAGAAAAATAAGCCCTTTCTTATTAATGAAAAAGGGACTTTTAATAGGACGAAAGATCCATAAAGTACAATTTACAATGGAGAATTAGAAAGTAGAGAGAGAGAACAAAGAGAGAAGAGATGTGGAATGAAGAAGGATGAAGAAGCTCTGAGTTACTTTGTAGAGATGCACTCCAATGAACTCCTGATCCTTTGACCACTTCTTGAACTTGACGAAGCCTCTTGGTGCACTCGGCCTTTTCACAAACCTCCTCTTTGGGACTCCTATGAATGATCATCTTCCACAACGTGATTAGGTACTCGAATGAGTGAGAAGCACATGATCGGTGAGACCATTGAAACCAATAAGAAAAGCCTTCTTCCACGTGAACCAACTTTCCAATCTTTGAAACACTGCCATGTCCTTATGATCTTTCTTGCATTTGATGCGCCTGGTGTGCACAATGAGATAGCTTGCTCGCACGGGGTGATCTTGGTGATCCTGTCACCGAATGACCTTGGTGACTTGCGAGACACAACGCAATACAAGACCAAATCCTTTGATCTTGAGATGGGTGAAGGAGAGAGGTTGAATGAATAATGCTTCCAACCTTTCATCAATCCATCTGATGAGATGGGAATCACTTTTGAGACCAATTTTAGGGAACCAAGAGGGCTTCCCTTCCACCTGAGCCACAATTTAATTATCAATCCTTTGCAAGTATGAACATGTCCATGCCCATTCCTGTGAGGCAAGCTCTTGAGAGGTGATCACCACATTGTTACAGGTGGGGATTTGCAAGCATTGAGAAAGACCATTCGGAATGAGGATTGCCATAATTGAACTGTGTTCACTAGAGATGTTTTTGAAATTGTTTCAAACTTATCTAGGTGCTCTTTCTTCAAAGATGAGAGGCTCAACATCCTTGTTTCTTAACCAATATCTCGACACTTACTATTTTTAGTAAGCCTTATTTTGAGAGTTCATTTTAGTTATTAGTTGCTTAATTTGGCACTTTCGAATTTCCTTGATGTGCAAGGGGCAATGGCAACTCTAAGAATGAATGTTTGCAACACTTACTATTTATAGACAAGTGAGGTTTAGGAAGGCTTATTATTTTTAGAAGTGGGTCTTCTCGGTGTCGGATTGGAATGAAAGTGGTCTCAAAAGTTTCCATTTTGCAATGTGAGGCTTTGCTCCAAATTTCAAAGGATTTCAATCGTTGGGTTTTTGTAGATCTAAAAAAACATATTTTTTTGTTGAATATTTCAAATGGCCGTAGAAAATGATACAAAGCATCAATGGAGGCATGCAAATACTCTTCTTAAAGGCGTTTTTGCAAGGAAGCTACAGTCAAAATCTCATGGCAAATGGACATGGGGTTTGGGAGATATGAGCAAAAAGGGTTTTAGCATGAAGGATGTCTAAAGAAATTTTGGCAAAGATAACATCACTACAATAGCAATGGGTGGAGAGAATCACAACGAAACACAAAAAATGGCCAAGTATGAAGTTATACCTCTTTCAATTTCATTTTCTTTCTCATTAGCTCCATTCCTGACTCACCTTAAATTCAAACTCGCTAACCCGGGTTTGGTGGAGGGTAAAGGTGTGGTTGTACCCTAAAAAATAGGGGACAAAGGGACATCAACCTCTCCAAAATGCACCATGGGTGAGGCTCTCATGAAGAAGGGGCCAAATTTTGTGGGAAAGGGGAGTCAACGCTTCCCTAACGCCTAGGTTGTCACTTTTAAGTGATAGAAAGTTGCCTCCATAGGGAGCACACTTTTGTGTCCCCCATGTCCCCTTAGTTGTTGGGAGAAAGGAATTTTAGGCCTCCAAAAGGCCGTCATGGGTCTAGATATCATGAAAAAGTGGTCAAACATCAAGTTAGGTGAGTTTATAACATCCTCTAACCACTTAAGTTGTCACTTTAAGTGACGCAACCAACTCCTCCATAGGGAGCACATTTTGGTGTCCCTCATGTCCCCTTGCACCAAGGGACAAGGGACATCCATGCTCCAAAACTCCGCTCAAAGCTGATTGGTTGTGTTGATGTCATCAAACTCAACATGAAAATATACCATAGTTACCTAAGACTCTAGGACGGCGGGACGCGGGGACGGAGTTTCTTGGACGGCAAAAAATTTCTAAAATTTCGGGACGACAGGGGGATGGTAGGGGGACGACTATTAAAATAATATATAAAATTATAAATATGTAGATAAATTTTAAAAAATTTACGAATAGTAATTCATATTTATATATCAGTCCACCATGTGCATACAAATGATCCACATTTTGACGTCCATATTAAAAACTTGCATCATACATATAGCTATACTAATGTTATATGTCCATATAACTTTTAATATTAATATATATGTTGCTAGTTTTCATAGCATGTTGTTATAGTCCATGTTCATTTGTGCTCGAAAGTTTCGTATTCATATATTACTCTTGTTTCTTAATATGTCTTTGTAATACAATACAATTGGGTTATGGTTAATGGGTAAACATTTATAAAGAGAAAACAATAAACAAGTTAATTTAAAAAAATAAGAAAAAATTATTTAAAAAATAAAAAAACCAAGTCCCTAAAACGGTTTGGGGACATCCAACCGCCTTGCCGTCCCCCAAATGTCCCACACGTCCCCTAATGTTTCTTCTTCTCGCCAAACGTCCCGGCATGTTTCATTTGTTTTGTGCATAGTCGGCAACGTGGGGGAAACGCTTTCCCGTCCGCTGCTCCAAGACATCCGGGATGTCCCAAACTCTTGGATTTGGGGGCGCATCCCTGCGTAACTATGAAATATACTTGAGTGGACTTTTGGGTCCGGGAGCAAGACATGGAGTTTGGATGGCCAACCTTATATGATTTTGATTCCAAAGGACCCACTGAGTCCATTCCCACCATTTTCAAGACCCGATTCAACTTTCAATTTGCCTTTTCAGTTCTCTTTTCACTTTTGCTACGCGTGCGTGCGTCAATAAGCGGAGTTGCCATTGGAGTCCAGAATGAGTATGAACAAATACAACAAATGTACCATGAGGAGGGTCTAATGTACTCCACTTTGACCTTTTGTTAGGCTCCTAACTCTTCCCGAGGTCTCCAAAACCCTTTGAGCAGGTTCCACCTTGTAGAAAGACTCTTGTTCTCGCACTTTGATGGGCATGTTTCCACATTTTTACTCCCGAATTCTATCTTGATTATCACACCATGAAGTCGGCTCTATCAGCTTTCCAATGCCTGTGATTTGGCTTCCCAAGACCTCCCGAGGCTTCAAACCTTTTGAACAAGGTGACTAGCTCCTTTGAAACATGCTTTTCCCAATGCCTTGCCCAAAAAGACCTGGTTTTGCTTGAAAGTTTCCCGACTTCTCATGGCTCCACGAAACTTCCTAAACTGTCTTGTATCATTTTATTGCTCTCTCGCACAACCTCCAGATGGGTTGTGCCCTGGTAGTTAGCTTCGGAGGAGGATGATGTCCTCCTGTGACAAGAAGACCAAAAATAGCCCTTTTGAAGCCTCCGAGAGCACTTGTTTTTCTTAGATCTCAGTACCCTCATGAATCAAGCTAGGTACACTTCTTTGCACATGAAACACACTTGAAAATCATGTTAGCACGTTCCTCTCGACCAAAATGAGGGTGACACAGTTGAAATGCTAGCCGGAGGAAAGGTTTACATTGACTAGGAAAGGGGATTTCAAGTGTGGGTTTGGTTGTCATGACCAAAATTTTAAATTTTGCATGCTAGACATTTAGCATTACAACATGTAGCTAGATTATCAACACGGCTTAAAGTATTAAACATCAGAATCTAAGTTATCATTGTCTAAAATCATGGAATTACTATTGTTAACTCCATGGCTGTTGTATATAGTACATGTTGACTTAAAGGTTTTACTCTGTCAAACATCATCTCACAGTTGGCCCCAAAATTGTAACAATAAATACGCCTTTTGAGAAATCTGCATTAGCTAGCATAGGAAGGGTGGGGCAACAAAGGTATGATGACAAAATAGTGCTTTTGAAATGTACCTGGGAAAATTTGAAGGCCTGTAAAATAACTTGGTATTTACAACTTAGAATTCATTCAACTGCAGTGAAGAGAATGCAAATCATTGGCAAAATAAACACAAAATGGTCTCATGGAATGTGATGATTGTTGAGATTAAGATATATTTTGAAAAGTTTAAACAAATAATTGGCAGGTGTAAAGCCAAACACATCAAACTTTGTCAATATCCGCCCACTTGGAACAAAATGTGGAGATCAATAAAATAATAATTGAAAGCCGATCTTCATCTGTTGTTGTAGTTCTGACTGCAGTGATAGACATGTATGCAAAATGTGGAAGCATGGATAAGACACACAAATTTTCTAAACAAAGTCAATTTGAATGACTTAGAGCTTTGAGATAGTTTAGAGGTATTCCAAATCTAGAATTTTAATATGAATTGCAGAAAATACCGAGACAGATTTAAGAACAACTTCGAGTCTGCTCTATGAAAAAGGCAACCTCAATGAAATCTGTGATATAGCTATTATTGAAATACCAACCTCCTCGGGAGATGCAAGTGCTAGATTATATTAGTCTATATTAGATTATGTTAGCTGATAATCTATGTCTATCTACAATAAAGCCTTATCTTGGCTATTTGTTGTTGTACTTGTAGATTCTTGTGCTAATATTATTAGCACATATGTTGTTGAGATGATAGGCGCGTTTCCTTATTTGTAGGTGTTTCCTCTGGCTATATATTGCACCATATGCATTGTAATATTCACGGCTTCAGCAAATAAAGATTTAATGGTAGCAAAGTCTGTAAAAGAAAAGCCTGTGAGATGTTTTGAGTGAGGGAGGAAGCATGTCAGGAGAGAGGCGCATCCCGAGGGAAATCAAAACCTTGAAGGAGAATAATTGTTATTTGCTGATTTGTTTCTTTTTGCTGGTCAATGGAGAACACAGAATACTAAAAGCAGCGTTGTGCCTGTAGGAGGTGTTTCTTTTAATTTTCTGAATGCTATACAGTGTACACTATTTACTGAGTGGGAGGGAGAGTTTAAATTGCAGCATGAGTGTTGTTTTTTCTTACTGAGCGCGAAAACTGATTTCTGGCACGAAGACTATTTGACAGTATGATATCTTGTGCTGGGAGCATTTATTCCTTGCCTAATATTTCATTACAGGCTGGGGCTGACTGCCTGGAGTAGAAGTTTGCTGAGCACTCTCTTCTCCACTCGCTGAGAGCATGACAGTGCTGTGTTTACTGATCTGGTTGATTGCAGCTGCTTGCACACCATGGTTTGTGGGTGATTTCATTTGCCAGGTGTGAGTGGGCGCCTCTGATTTGGTTGCAGCTATTAGGCACATTGGCACAACAATGCAAAAGGTTTAAACTTTTTTCTTAATACCAAGTCTTGGCTAAATTGAGCCTATACAAATTTAGGGCAAAAGTTGATTTATTTAATACTTTTTAAAAAAGTTCGACTTTATAAACTGTTTTGAAGTTTTGAGTAATTGCCTAATTTTACTCGGAGAGTTAAATGCTGTAACTATTACCTGAAAGTATATTTTTTCCGAACATTTGCAAGGTGAGTTGTAGTTGGCATTCTGATGTAGTAGTGAAGAACTTGTTGTCAAATGTCTATTCATTTTTCAGAAACAATTGTTTCAGTGATCAGAGGTTTTGTTTCTAACTTTCTAAGTGAAATAGTTAGTATTCAACATTTGTTATTGCCCAAGTCACAAAAATTAACTGTTAAAAACTACAGTTTATGGTGTTGCAAATTACCCACCATTTGTAAGTATGGGAACCTTGAGCAGATTATGCTAGGTAAAGAACAGAGACCCACCAAAGCATGCCAAAGATGGATAAAAGACATAGAGAGGCATTAATGCTTCTGAAACTGTTTGTTGGTGATAATTTAATATTTGAAGCACAATTCTAGCATTTGATGGCATTAATGCTTCTGAAACTGCCTGTTGGTGTTAATTTAGTATTTGAAGTTAGAATCACACCTCTAGCATTTGACTTGTGGAAAAGTTTAAGTACAAAATATTAGGCATATGAAGCCATAAGGGCATTATGTTTGAAGAATTTGTTATTTTCCCTAAGTTGGGGAAGAAGGTTCTATTTCAGAGCACCTCCTACGTCTGAAGGATCTCTGCGATCAGCTGACTGCCATTGAAAAGCCGGTGAAATATCACGTTATGGTGGCATTGGTATTACACAATTCACCTCTAATTTTTGATTCATTTGTTGAGTTATTGCACCTGATTGTGAAGCCACAAACTCTTGACTTTGAGAAGTTCACACTTATCATGCAAAAAGAGCGGAGTCAAGATTAGATAGAAGCCTCAACCTCAGTTGCTACAAAGAGTGAGTTCAGTGAATGGTTCAGGGAAAGGGAAAGACAATTTGATGCAATCAGTTCATCAAAAATATTCTCCAATAGCAATAACACGTCTAAGAAGTCAAAGTGGAAGTGCTTTTATTGCAAAGGACCTAATCATTTCAAGAAGGATTGTCGAAAGAGGCACCAAGACATGGCAAGTGCTCAAAAGAAATCACAGTATGCCAACATTGCTTAAGGAGATAAAGAAGAGGCACCAAGTGACTTTGCTGTTGTAGCATTTGAGGACCAATCCTCTGAGTTTTGAATCTGGTAATTCAACTCAAGAGCAACACAATACTAAACATGTCATAAAGACTGGTATGCGAATTTCATTGAATCTGTTTACTGGGGTGATGCTTGGACTCATTTTGTTAGAGGATGTGGGGATGTTCAAGTTACATTAAACAATGTTTTTAGATATACATTTGTGGATATTAGATATGTACCTGATATGAACAAGAACCTACTATTTATTAGTGAGATCACCAAAAACTCAAGTTTTGCTGTAAAGTTTCAAGGAAACAAATGTATGGTAACTACCATCAATGATGAGAAAGTAGTTGCTGTTAATATTAGGAAAAGGGGTTTATACAAACTAAAAGATCCTAAAATAATAGAGGAACATGCACTTGCATCATTTGAAAGCACTAGCATTCTTTGGACTGAAAGATATTAACACCTCATTTATCAACACCTAAACATGTTAAGCAAGACTGATATGGTGGATGGAATTCCATCTATTCAAGGAAGTCAAATTGTTTGTATGTGTCAGCTGGCTAAGCAGATTTGACATCCACTTGCTACTGGTAAGGCATGGAGGGCCACAAGTGTATTGGATCTTGTATATGCAAATTTGTCTGGTCCAATGAAAACTCTGACAATGTCTGGAGCTTGATATTACTTGTTGATTGTTGATGATTTTTCTAGAAAAATGTGGGTTTACTTCCTAAATAGAAAATCAGATTGCTTTTCTAACTGTGTTCTGTTAAAAGCTTTGGCGGAAAAATTGTTAACTAAACAAGTCAAAGCTCTAAATAAGGCCAGTTTGTCTCAAAATAGCTCAAAGAGTTATGCAAGTCGGAAGGTATACACAAACAATATACTACTTACACCTCACAACAAAATGGAGTCGTGAAAAGGAGAAACATGATAATTATTAAGATGACTCATTGCATGATGCAAAGTCGGAATGTATCAATTTGGTACCAAGTAGAAGCTGTGAATACAACTGTTTACATTCTTAATAAAAGTTCCCATGACTTTTTTTTGAATGTCACTCTTGAAGAAGCATGGTCAGGTAGAACACCTGATGTAAGTGATTTTTTGTCTTTTTGGTTGTATTGATTTTGCCTTAATACCTAAAGAAAGGGGGTGGTGTAGATGCTAAAACTTAAAAGTAAAACGTACATGTTTGTTATAGTGAGCAGTCCAAGGCATATAGATTACTAGATATTTGTACAAACAAAGTTGTGGTAAATAGAGACACAGATGAGAAAATACCATTTTTCTCAAATGATGGTGAACCTATAGACACTAGTTATCTATGGAAAATTGCTAATGATTCTAGAACAAGTTCAAGTGCTAAAATTGAACATGGCTTAAAGAGGCATACACCAGAGGAGGCGAGTTCCAAGGAGTGAAGGAAACAGTGATTCACAGTCAAATCAGACTAGCCAACACAAAAGATCAAAGCGGTACTATGCCACAGTGAAAGATGTATGGGAGGGTGAGCTTCCACGAACAATGGAAGGAAGATCCATGAGATTTGGGAAACACATAGTGCAAAATGGTGTGCAAGTAACTTTTTCTCTAACATCAGTTGTTTCACAAGTATTTGAGCAAGAATCTTTTGCAGAGTCCATAGGGAAGCATGAATGAGAATCTGCCATGAAGGTGGAGTTTGATGCTTTGATCAAGAACGGAACTTGAGTGTTGTCAGATTTAACCTAAGGTAAGAAATCCATTCGTTGTAAAGGGATCTATAAAGTTAAGTGTAAATCGGATGGTTTTATAGACAAGTACAAAGCTCGTCTTGTTGCTAAGGGATATACCTAGGAAGGAGTAGACTATGAATTTTTTTAGCTTCTACTGTGAAAATGGTAAACTTTCAGTTAGTCATTGCTATTGCTGCTCAGTTGAGATGGAAGGAATTTTAGATGGATGTCAAAAGTGCATTCGTGAAGGGAGATTTGGAGGAAGAAGTGCACATGACTCGAACTCAAGGATACCGAGTTCTCGGAAAAGAATATCCGGTTTGCAGGTTAGTAATGTCCTTCTATGGACTCAAGCAGGTTTCTAGAGCTTGGTAATTTAAAATTGATACATATATTAGAGATTCTAGTTTTAAAAAAGTGAATATTAGAGATTCTAGTTTTAAAAAAGTGATGCTAAACAGACTCTTTGAGTTGAAATAGTTGGTGATGACTTAGTTGTTGTAGTAGTCTATGTTGATGATCTTTTCATCACCTTATGCAGTGCTGACTTAATTCAACAGGTGAAAGCTGACATTTGTTCCGATTTTGAAGTGACAGATTTAGGCTTGCTTCAATATTGTTTAGTTGTAGAACTTTGGCAATCTGACCATACTATTTCTATGTCTCAAACTAAGTATGCCAAAGCTTTGTTGGAGAAATTTAGAATGTCTGATTGTAAGGCAACAAGCACATCTGTCAAAGTTGGGATCAACTAACGCTGATTCACCTTTGGTTAATGGAGCAATGTACCGGCAATTGGTAGGTAGTTTGATTTATCCCATTGCCACCTGACCAGATTTGTTTGCAGGACACTGTCTTTTTGCTTCATGTCAAAACCAAAAGAAGCACATTCACTACCTGCAAAACAAGTTCCGCAATATGTCAAAAGGACTCTCGATTTTCTACATCAGAAATCTGCTGATGTTGAGTTAACAGGATATACTGATTCAGATTGGGTAGGATCAGTTGATTCAAGGGAGGTCCACAACAGGGTATGCTTTCACTCGTGGTTCAGGAGTTTTTTCAGAAGTAGAGCATTAGCAAGTTGCAGAATACGGTTGCCTAACCCTCTACTGAAATTGAGCACAAAACAATAGTTAGCGCAGGGTGTTAAACCATGTGGATACAAACTATGTTACAGGGTTCGTCCCCCTCCCCCGTACCCTGCCTGATACGTATCCGAGTGGGTATGGGTACGAATTTGCCGTGGATACGTCCCGGGTACGTTTCGATGTACCCGAGACGTATCTGTGACGTACTAGGGCGAATCCACGGCGAACCCGCAGGTTTGGACAGTAAAAGGGTTAATTTAATTTAATTTTATTTAAATTTTAACTTGGTTTCTATGCTGCTGCTTCGTTGGGGTCCATAATATTTCTATTGGACATCATGATTCTTGGTTAAGATTTGGATAGGTTTATATTGTAGATCTTTTCTGCACATTCTTTGAGCAATGAAATGCGAAAATCATTACGTGCCCCAAGGTTAGGTTGCAGTATGAACCTTTATTGAGTTGGCTTGGTGCAACTCTCTTGTTTCAATGAGAGGATCTACAATTTAATACTCTATAATCTAACCCTCGGGAATATTTGATCACTTCTTTTCATTTCCTTAGTATTTCCCGTGCATATGCGATTCAGTCAGTTTTTAACTATGACTCATGTTATTAACAGAGCAGCTGGATATCCATATACGAGCCCTTACCTGGTGTGTATCTGATACACCTAGATATGGCTACCCAGTCATCCCGAGCTGTATCCGTCGAGCCTATAATAATAATTATAAACAGTTTAAAAAGGGGGAAAAAGGAAACCTAAAACCACAGTTACCAGGTTGCATACCCTCAAAGCTATGATTTTTTGGGATAATCCCTAGGTTGCATGCATGGTGCAGATGAAAATGATTAGAAGGTGATTTTGGATAATATGAATGCAAGGACCAACCATTGGACTGACCTCTTTAGTTATCATTGGCAGGTTAGAGTCAACCTAATTAAATAGGTCCTTTATGGCCACCATTGCAACACAAAAATTAATCTCAAAGGAAATGGATGAAACACAAAGGAATATAATATTCATATATTATAGAAAATGTAAAATCGTACGTATATTTAATGTTTTGAACATTGATCGTACTATATTTTTAAGTTTCGTATTTCTTATGTACTAAAAAATGTGTAAAATGGGTATATAAATCATTTAATATATATGTACGGACGTATCCAAGGGTTTTTTTAAAATCGACGTACCCGCTTATTGAACCCGTACCCATACCCATATCCATATCCTGGCAACATAGGATACAAACAATATTGCAGGATCTTCAACTTGATCAAACTGCTCCAACTGCAATTTTCTGCGATAATGAGAGTGTTCTCAAGATGGTGAAGAACACAGTCTTTTATGCCAGAACTAAGAACATTGAAGTTTATCAACTTTATATCCAGAAGTTGGTCCTACCGCACAGCAGAGTGCTGATATAATTGACTAAACATCTTGGTAAAGCTAAGTTTGCAAAGTTTAGAAATAAACCTGGAATTGTTTCGTGTTTAGTCATCAAGGGAAGGTGTTAGATTATATTAGTCTATAATCTATATGTCTATATACAATAAAGCCTCATCATGGGTATTTGTTGTTGTTGTACAACACGTAGATTCTTGTGCTAATATGTTACCAAGATGATAGGTGTACTTTCTTGTTTGCAGGTGTGTCCTCTGGCTATACATTGAGCCATATGCATTGTACTGTGTTGTTGAGGTGTGTAATTGGAAACCACACAATTACAAGATAAATCCTGGGCTCTAACAAACAGTGCCACGGCTATTGTAACCCAGTGGGTTACACTTGGGCCTTTTCCCCGAACTGCTATTATAAATAAAATATCCAATGAAGCGAGAAAAAGAGAGAACAAAGAATCAGATGCAATATCTTTTCTTTGCTTGAATATAGCCAGATACGAGCAGAACCACTGATGTTTTAACCCAGTGGGAGGGGTTACATTTAGGCCCTTTCCTCAGACTGCTTATATAGAACGTCGTATGAAGAGAGAAAAGCAGAGAACAAAGAATCGGATACATTGTCTTTTTCTATGCTTTAAAAGAGCCAGCATGTGATCATGAATAAAGAATGAAGCCTATGTTGAATGACAATTTTTGGTGTTTATTGGAATAAAAGATTTGAGTGATCTTGCTTTGCATTCTTGGCAACAGAATGACATTGCTAAAAAGATGATTTTGGGATAAAGGCTACTATCAAAGAGGTTGGCCGACAGTAGTCACTTGGCATGGAATCAATGATGTTGTCAATGATATATTACTACAAAGTGAATTGGGTCAATTGATGCTTGACAGCTCTTAACCGTTGGAATCAAAGACTATGGAAAATTTAAGGTTGGGGGCATTGGTAGCTCAATATGGTTATATCAGAATCCCAAAGAAAAATCTTTGCATTGATCCCTCAGAGGTTATAGCCATAAAAACCGGTTGAAAAATTGTTTTTGAATTGCAAATTAGCGTTTTTTGAAAAACTTAACACTTATCAAAATTAAGGTAAACAAGCATGATACGGAACCTGGACCTGTCACTTCAAAAAGAATACACACTCAGTAGCTGGATAACAGGTGTAAAAAGAAACCTTTATTGTCACAACTCCCAAGATATTGATGAAAATTTCATGTGGTAGACAATGAAAATACTTATGAATATTTCACTACTAAAACATTGAAAAATACTAAAAATAAAGAGACACAATCAGAAATAGTTTTACAATTTCAATAACAAAACAATTCGACCTACTCAAAGACTACAAGACCCATGGAATCCGAGTCGCTAAAATAGATTGAGAAAAGCAATGCATCCTGTACTTCTATGTCTTTTATAAAACATTATTCACAAATTCCCTTGGCCTTTGTTTTACTACGCATTGCATATTTTGATGACATTTTTGTGTGGATTGCAGCCGAAGATTACTTTTAATTTAATTTAGATATTCATGTCAACAAGTGGCCAAGAATGACCGATGGGACTGACTTTTATATATCTGAAAATTAGACAAAGGGAGTGCCTAGTGCACCTCAAAAAAGTAAAGCACGAATTACATGTAGCAGAAAACTCTAAAGAAAAAAAAGCATATATCAGGATGTGAAGGGCCTAAATGCTAAAACATGCAAAGGTACAATTGCTTTGTACATAGGAACTTTGCACTTTTGTTTGGCTTACAATCAGAGATTTAAACTATCCTAAACATCTCTAATAGCTTAAAAATGCTCTGTACTTGTTACAAAATCATGTGCATGACCTTGTTATCTCATTTCTACTTCAACCACTATTTTTATTATAAATTGGTTTCTTCCTGGTTAACGCAGTTCTGCCTAATCATGAAATTAAATTATGACATGATCAACAAAAAGCCACTAAACATATCCAAAGGAGAATTGGGTTCCTTACTCTTATCCGTGTTTTGAATAACCTTGATGTTTACCCAGTCACTGCTGCTGGAGTTAATCAAACTGCCTAGAATTGGACATTCTGGCAGATAACATATTTGTAGAAGTTGCTTCATTTTCACCGAGTGTGTTGGGATCAAGAAAGACCTCAGCTATTACTTCCAGATTACCTCGAAATAAGTTGAAAGCATCTTGCAAGCAGTTTTTGGCTTTTAGAAATGTAAATATAAAGGAGAAATGTCCACACTTGGTAAAAATGGAATTTATTCTCACTGAATTTTTTCTAATTAATGTAAAAATCTCCTTGCAATGGACATCATAGACACAGCGTCCTCTGCTCTCAGGTGTTCTCTGCTTAGTGAAACGAGCAAATACTCAAATGGCCACTTACCAGAGCTGAATGTTATAGCTCTGCTGCTGCTGGGGCTACATTTGCTGGAGCTATTCTTTCCGAAATATGCTCTTCTGAGCAGTGATAGGCTGAGCAAGGCGGGAATTGAAAATGCACACTTGCTCCCAGTGAGGCACACATTAAACAAGGATCCATGGTGAAAAAGCCATAGTTACCAAATCCTGTTGGATCTGGATTTTTCAGCCAACCCGGATAAATTCGGTCCTAATTTAGGGGGAAAAATTGTAGTTTTCTGGAAAAAGTCACCCATCAACCCTATATATTAAAAAATATAACATTTTACATTACATTATTAAAGTTTTTCATCGTATTTGTTAAGTTTTCATATTTATGAAATTCAACTCATATATTTTGGACCAGTTTTTTCCAATTTTTTTCAAGAATTCTGGTTTTTCGGATTTTTTTGCCCTCCCAAACGGATCCGGATTTCTAGACCTGGTAACTATGGAAAAAACTCACCCATGCAAGCAGTTTACAAAAGAAGTTACACTTGCAATTGGGGGTGGGACTCTATCTAAGTTAGAATCACCAGCGGTTTTGTTGATAAAACAACAAATAAATTAATAATAGTTTTGGTAAAGTTTTCTAGATACAACTGTGTATATTCTGGACTTGAAGAATATATGCAGTTGTATCTAGTAAACTTTACCAAAATGCAGCACTGCAAACTATAATGGTTGAACCAGTATAAGATGCATAACAATATACCACAGTATCCTTACTGCAGTCTAATACATGTGAAAAAGGTACCTAGAAAAGCATCTATCTAAAACAAAAGCTTCTAAATTTGCGGAGGAAAAAAGACATGTTTACACAAGGATCACATTGGGTATCATTTTCAAAATGATGTACATTTACATTGCTAGAGAGATCGCTTCATTCTTTGCAGGGGATATTTGAATGCTTTCTTGGCATCTGTGAGTATATTCTGCATGCTGCCTCTCCATACAATTGCCCATCCATGCATGAATCATGGGGCATTTTTCTTCAATGAATTTTGAAACTGCACTAACACCTCATGTGCACAGAAACAACACCCCACTGGAATCAGAGCTTCTGTCTTTGAGTCTAAATCCGCCCCCTTTAAAAATAAGCCTTTCCACTTGAAAGCTCTTTCAAGGCTCCTTTCACCACCTCCAATCTTTTATCTTTCAGACTCATCCCTTGACATTTATTTTTCATGCTCATCAGATTTGAATCAAGAAGCCTAGACTATCAGTATTGGCATGCTTCCCAAGAAAACTTGAACCTAAAACCCTCCCATTTGCATGTTGGGGTGCTCTACCACTGAGCTACCGACCCTTTTTTTTGGTAGACTCCTTGTTACGGTTTGGATGTGGCTCATTTTCTCAACAGCCACCCTTGAGCCACACTTTGATGCTCGAGGCTCCAAGTCTGGTTCTGATACCATGTAATTTTCCATGGACCAACTAGGACTTGAACCTAGGTTCTCCCTTGTGCAAGCTTGGGTGCTCTACAACTTGAGCTACTGGCCCATTTGTGACTGAAGCTTTATGGTAGGCTTCCTGTCATGGTTGGGTTTGGACCTAGGACCTCTCTTGTGCATGCTTGGGTGCTCTCTCACTTGAGCACTGGCCTATTTGTGACTGAAGCTTTTTGGTAGGTTCCTTGTCACAGTTTGGGCATGGCTTTTTTCTGCAACACCCCAAGCCACACTTTGGACTAGGCGATGAACAAACTAGGACTTGAACCTAGGACCTCCCTTGTGCATGCCTGGGTGCTTATACCATTGAGCTAGTGACCCGTTAATAACCAGATAGGCTCCTTGTTAGGGTGTGGCACATTTTCCTAACAAAAACTAAACATTGACTAAAGCAAATCAAGACAAGTAATACCACCTGGTTGGCTATGAGCAAGGAGGATGGTGTGAAACCTCATCAGCAGTTGACTTTCCAAGACATGGTTTGATATCAGAGGCTCTAGTAGTAGTTGATATTTATTTTGCTACGAATGTTGGGTCAAATTTTGCAATTGGAGGCGTCGGCAAGACTCCTTAGCATGGGGCATTCAAAGAAGAAAAATGAAGATGATTGCCTTGACTGCATCAATGAATTGGTCATATTAGGCATCCATCTGGGGAAAGATTCCTATAAATCATGTTAAATCCCTTGAAGCTACTGACTTTATGTAAATTCTATTAAACCCACCGATGCTAGAACACTTGCATGAATTATTGAGCATAGGCCTCAATGCTACTAGCAGGGCTATTGTTGTGGGTCTCAACTAGCAAGACAAATATGCAAAACTCAGGGATAGTCATATGGCTTGATACCATAATTCTGTCCACTATGATGCATACGCAAAGGTTCTGTAGCATAATTGCAGGCACAGATCCACATGATTAAGTTATGCAAAGGTTGGTTATGCAAGGGTTGGTTTAACATTTACTCATTCTAAGTAGTTTTCATGTGCAACACAAATATGGTGGTGGATAAAGAAAAAATATTATTTTAAGGTTTGCCTCACATCAACTGGTCTAGATGGAGAGGATATCACCATACATGGAACATCACATTATAATTTACCTTGCAATGATCTTGACCTCGAGCTTTGGTGTGTGGGTCTAAAGGTAAGTTAATATCAGAAAAATCATTTCAAGAACAAGACCTAAAAAATGTTACATTGATCATTTTCAGCCAATAGAAGATGAATAAAATGAATTCTGAAATGTTTAGAAACGTGACAGAATATTAGGGAAAGGTCACGAACATTATTTCGTAGAAAGATAAATCAAAACGATTGGTCCTTTGAAAACAGCTAATTGAACTTATTGAATGCAAAAGTAATTTGCATGCGGCAGGAACTCACAAATAGAGTCGAGGCCCACCAGCTCCATTCCATAACTGGAATCCACTGCTGCAGGAAAATGATTAATCATTGGGGTGGGGTGTATTGTCAATATCTATAACTTTGTTGCCCTCCTGTCCCATGTAAAAATGAGATAAAGCTCAAGTTCCCATTATTGTAAGAACCTCAATTTTTTTGAGAGCAATTGGACATATCACTATCATCTATTAGATTGTAATCTAGAAAATAGCATCGGAATTAATGATGCAAATTACCTTTTGTGAGGTGTTGTTTTCTGATTGCATCTTAATTTAATATAATGTATCTCATTAATGGTTAAAATTTCTGTATTGTCTTCCCTTAATGGGGATTGTACTCATTTTCACATGGAGCATTTAAAATCTTTTATAGGGATTTGGTTTGTCTGATTTTGGACTCTTCTGTATAAAGTATGACTTTTGTGTGTGCTAAGCTGCTACTAACTGGTTAGTACTTATGCTTCTGCAGGATCTTAAGTGCTTTGTGTTCTCCCTCATTGGCTTGCACTTCAAGATAAAGCCTATCTAAACATTACAGGGTGACATTTGAAGGATGTGGTATGTGATGCGAAAGTTTTTATTTAAGTGCATGGGATATGAGTATGAAATTTGTTTCTAAACATTAGAATCTGTGGAGTGGCGGTTGTGTCTATATTTTGTGGGAGGTGGTGGTTGCTTGTTTTCCCAGGCATTCTAATTACAGAATTTTGTGTGGCCCCTATACTACTGTAACACTGTGGAATGTTTTGGTGATATGCTAAGGTAATGGGGTTATTTACTATGCACACATTTCATCAAACTATTTCGGCATTATTTTGAAAATTTTGCAAATTGTATCCAACTCTGAAACATGAACAAGAGTTTTCCAAGCAAAAATTGACGACTTACAACTTAAAGTTTATTGCCTTAATATTGTACCGAGAATTATACTTTATCGAAAACTTTAATCTACATTGTTTCTAGACATTGTGAAGTTTCTCTTGTATGCTCTATAGATAAAGAGGACTTTTACAGGTTTATAAGTCTAGTTGACCAAATCATGGAAACCTTTAGAACAAATATCATTTAGGCCCATTCCTTGCTACTCAATTATTTGATTTTGATTGTGATTGTAATATAAAATTACAGGTGGAGCAGAAAATAAAATTTGAATATATCTTATGTAAATTAGTTGTTACTATGCTTTCTTTACATGAAATATTAACCATATATCATATATTGATTTTTCCAAATATGAATAGGTAATTGCTTTATTAGTTTGTGCTAATTTATACCTTTTTGGTGATGCTATAGATTCCTGGCTGGTCTTTGCTTAGGTTTACATGTCTTGGTTGGTTGGTTATTTTGGGTCCACAAAAGTTTATAGTATTAATAAATATCGAGTACTTTTACCTCATTGTGAGAATAAGACCCTATATGTGCGCACTTACCAAAACATTTACATTTGATTACCACATAATTTATTCAAAAAACCACTAATAGGTGTGTAACTTTTAGCCAATGAAGGTTTTAAGAGCCAACCACAATTTGACAAATAGGATGCATGGTTATTGGTACCCATTTCAAATGCCTTATACCTATTACTTTTGTACTCAATCCATTCAAAATCTATTTTTAGTGCAATTGAACATGTGAAATGAAAATGGTGATGTGACAGCGTCATGTTACATTATAATATAATGGCTTTGTGTATCTGTAATAAAAGGTGCACGATTATAGGGTCTTCTCCCCTCTGAATAAATAAACTATGAACTTTTGTAATCAATTAGTTGGTAATTAAAAACCACTCTAAACATCAATAAGGGGTTTTGCAGCATAGGTGTTGTATGTTGCCCAGTGCTTAATGGTAACACTAGGAGAGTGTAAAATATGCTATTGTTTTGGTCCCAAGCAAAAGTATATGATATTCTAATGCATTCTTTATTTTCTTTTGCACTACCAGGCTTATTATTCAAGTCACATTTCTTGGCATACTTTGGTATTAATGCCAAGCCTTTGGATAATTCCTTTTTAAAAATTTGGTATTGAATGGTATACGACCTCTACACAAATGAGTTTTTAATGTTTTGCTGTGATGATGAGAGTGATACATGACATATGTTGAAACTAGTGCCTGCTATTTTGTAATAAAAGCATCCTCTTAAGAGTCTTGCTCCTTTTATTTTTTAAGTCCATCTCATTGTGCCACGGGGACAATATATTCTCTCGCCCACTGTACACTGGTAACTTCACCATTTCCTGGGTCTGTAATTTTCGTTTGCTAGAATAATTATTGGTGGATGATTTACCATAACAATCTATTTGTTGTTTGCATGGCATTTTGAATAACTTTCTCAATGTTGACATCCTCTATAATAGCAATGGCTTAGTATGACCAATGGCTTTGATCTTTAATCATAGTTTTCTATTTCCAAGTGATCAATTGAGAGCTTTAGCAGCCAGCATGTAACATATTCCATTCAAGAAAGCTTGCATTTACCAATCTCATAATTTGATTTTCTTCTAAAACTACAGATTGCTTATCATCTCACTTTGATCGTCATGATTTCAAGATTAGTCATTAGGAATTCAGTTTTGGCATAATGGCAACTTTTTTTTGTAGATGAAGACATTTTAAGTTTGCTTAGTCAAATTTTCTATAGGTTGTACTCAATGCCAGTAACGCATTAGTTACAATATCATCTTGGTTCTTGAGTTTTATTTTGCAAATCTTTACAACAATTATCTGCAGGGTTATGCTAATTGTTTCCACCTACAAATGATATAGGTGATGCTGAATTACAAACTTCACAAACAACACTTGGATTGTTTGTGCTATGGGGTGCTTTGCTTGATCGTGCTAATCTAATCTTGCATCTAAATTGAGTGATGATGTTTTCACACTAGAATCTATTGGATGTCTTCTTGATGCAATTCGTTGGTGCAATCTCAACCCATGGGGTAAGTAATAGGGTTGTAATAATATACATTGGTATATACTTACAGCAAGTGGGTTAATTTGTATCACAAAATCCAATTGACTTCTCAAATGGTTATAGATGGTTATGTCGAGATTGGAACCAACATTGCATTATCAAGATTTGGCTTGCTAACTCATTCATGAGCATTACATCATCATGTGTAGGATCTTGCCCACCAAAGGCATTTTGAATAAATCCCCTCTTGACATTGTGATAATATATCATCACTCATGCCATGACATTGTTACATGACAATATTTTAAACCTGTCTTATGAGGTTGCACCATAATTAATTGAAATGATTGCTTTTGTCACTAGTTTTTCCATTGAATTGTAGGTTGAGTTGGAAGCTCATTTCAATGGTAATTGTTTCACCTCTTTTAGTTCATTTGGCATTGCAGTGACACATAATAACTAGCTCTATCTTAAATACATGTGTTTAACGACAAAAGAAATTAACGTTGAGGCAACTATATAAGATATAGACCTAACTTTTAATATAGGCACCTCAAAGTTGATATCTCTCAATGTTTAATGGATACATACTTAAGACAATTGAGCTAGGAGTGTATGACGAGCAAAGATAAGTTCCTATTTGAGTTTTCAAATATGGGGATCAAATCTAAGTCCGAACACATGATGTAGATACCAAAGGTGTTTAGGGGGCGCTTGTAATCCTAAAGGATAGTGATTGTAACCCTAAAATAGCTATATGTTTGTAAGGCTTACACTTAAAATAAAAATATGTACCATATTAGGATTCAAAATAAGAAGGATTCAAAATAAGAATGATTCAAAAAAATTGATATAGCCAAGGGGTGTAATATATTAAGACAATTTAGTAGATCAAAGCAAACATACATCTATTGTAGTTTATAGTTATAAATGTCCAACCATCCACAAAACAACAATATATAAAGCAACAAAGGAATTAAGAAGGCTTATAAATACTTACATGTAGTGTGATTATCGATGCATGGTCTTTTCCAAAGACAACATCGAGAGAGAATCACTACGGGTGGAGAAGGGGAAAACTCAAATAAAAGACTTTTAGTCCTAGCTCACTATAGTGACCCAAATGCAAAATAGCAAGTTCCAAAACTTCAAGTCTATCAACTAGTTGTGAAAACATGTGCAAATGTCCAATGTGCATGCAAATGAAGTGTCTTGGGAGTGAAAATAGTGAATGGTCAAAATGACAAAAGAGGAGGGGTATATATATTTGACACCATTACCCTTGAGCGAGGGCATTGGCTATGAAAAAAACCAAACCCGACACCATCGCCTATGGGTGGTGGTGTTGACTTTGGAGGAACCCCCAAGACACGGGGTGTAAAACAACGAGGAAAGGAAGTCAAAGATAAGTGGATGTCATGATGAAGGCCTAGGACATCTAGAAACAAAGATAATAATGTGCAATAAACATGAACAAGTGAACATAATGAGACAAGTAGACATAATGAATGTAATATGTGAACAAAGGGAAGAAATGAGGCAAGGGTAAGGGAACTATGATGTAATAGCGACATCTCTCAAATGTTGTGGTCTAGCCCACATGACCAAGTCCGATCACACCCCGATTCCAACAAGCCTCTTGAAGCACCCTTTCAAGAGGAAAATGCAACCCTTGCACAAGATAAACAATTAACAAGTGTAAAATCGAGGTATATACATATGCCCCAACCAAAGATCTATGTGTGTTACAATAGTGAAACACAAGATGGTCTTTGGAAAAAGACCTATGCAATGCTTAATTAAAAGTAAATGTTAAAAGTAAAGTAGTAATTAAAGAGAGAGAAATAAATGAACTCCACCAAATGAGATATACTTACCTCATACTTGCTGGTGTTGCTCGACTTGCATGTGATGGGTGCAATACTTACTTGTAACCCTGAAGAAACAAGATTGAAAAGAAACACTAGAAAATAATTAGTAAAGACATAAGTCACCTAGTTAGGGGGCATGGGATGAAGTCACCGAGCGCCCAAATGATGAAAAATGCAAAATTTAAGCGGATTTGGTAGAGTACGTTCAATATGTCAAAGTAATCGGTTCATTGCCATGATCGTGGCACATTTGGAAGATATAAAGTTTTGAAGATTGGTAGAGGTTGTGTCAAAATGAGTTATAAAATTGAGATTGAGAGAAATTGAGCTATGAAATTATCTAATTAGAGAGATTTTAGTGACAATGGTGAGAGTGCAAGGTGGTGGATGAGGTGGTTGAGACGGGACACACACTAGTGTGAATCCCATGGTAAATTTTGTTTTCAACTTGAGAAAGGTTAATCATGAGTAAAATAAAAAAATGTAGGCTAAGGAAAATTTAGCTAGCGAAATTTGTCCCAAAGATAGTCAAAATGTAGATCGGGTCAAATTCTAGGTGGGTTTATGATCATTTTGCTTTTTAGAGTCGTTGGGTTAGGTTTTTGAATTTATTGCTTGGCAAGGTTGCAAAAGCCTTGGGACACATGGAATCAACCATGTTAGAATAACCAATTGCATCATGTTTTATGGCGTATTTGTGCCAAGGATGGTCAACGACATTAAACCATGGGGGTCGATGCCATCTAGATAATGAGAGTTTTCATGATGGTTGATGGCGTTAACCCCGAGTGGCCGATGTAGTAGAAAAAATTAAAATATTGTTTGAATGACCGATCCTGTAAGGACTTGCAGGCCAATGGTGTTTGAGAATATTTTGTTGTATTGTATTTTTGATAATTTTTAGTTGTATTTCTTATGAGTATTTTGAATTGAGATTTGATGGGTATTTTTGTTTGATTTTTTACGGGTTTTGTAGAGGATCCAATTGTGGAGATTAGTGAATGTATTATGGCTTCGAGAGTTATTGATGGGGTTATTGACACAAGATATTGCACAATTACAATGCCTTGATTTTGGAGGCATTATGTAGAGGGTGCAAGTCTCATTGGATCCGAATTTGATTTAGATGTTTTTGGGACACTTGAGTTCGGATCCAACACATTTAGGTGGAGAGCATGTGATCCTTGGGTTGCCCATTTAGGGTGTGCGAATGTTTTGTGATGTCTTTGTCAAGCATCAGAAAGAGGAGGGCCTTACCATGGTGGGCCATATGAAGTGAGGAGTATCATCCAAGTTCACCGATGGTTCGGTTGAATGTCATTTTTATTGTTTAGATTCGGAAGATTTGGAAGACGATCATTGACATGATTGTGGCATGGATCTTATGTCACAAGGTAGATGGAGAAGTACCCCTGTTTGTGTTTATGGAATGTAGGGATGTATTAGAGTTTGACATACAATCTAGTTGGGGGACCGTCACATGGGTGTAGTTAGTGCATGATTTGTACAAGATTTGAGTGCAAGAACATAAGTCTAGTGGGACCCATTATACTTTAGGTTGTATGGAATTATGATTGCTTTCGATGTATAAACCTACATGGAAACCGCTATAAGTACTAGGGGATGCTTTGAGGAATCAACGGTGGGAGAGGGGCCCAATAGATTAGGGCAATAATTAGATATAAGCGATTGATACATGTCACACATGATCAAGTGGTATGGGAGCCCTATAAAGGGACACTGGATCAATGATCCATTTGGATGAGGACAATAATGATTGAGGGGATCCTAGAGATTAGTGGACATTATGTGTGGTAGCCCTACCCCTCCAAGAGTATTGCCGACGTCATGCCAAAGAGAGGAGGGAGAGCGAGGCTGAAGGTATTCTTGTCACCATTGAGACCACACTGAGTTAGGCATGTCCCACAATTGGGTGTCAGGGGGCAACATCAGAGGGGACCATGAGTGGAGGGACCTTAGGTGATAGAGGTGGGGGCCAAACCCGAGAGGTAGGATGTAAAGGAAGAGAGAAGAGAGAGACCCATGAGACAAAACAAGTGGTGGTTACAGAGACTTGGGTGAGGATATTTGGTAGAAATGGGTGTCTTAATAACATCATATATGATATTGGTAACTTTGAGACATGTGGACATGATTGGTTGGGGCTTGTCAATCAATATACCCTGATGATGTGGTAGCCTTAGGAGGCCAAGCAAACTGGGGCTGTCATAATTAAGCAATCCAGTAAGCTAGGTTAGCCTTGAAATGATTTGGATAAATTTGTTTTAAAGAGTTGTGATAAAGTAGTTTGGTATTTTGGGTAGATAATTGATGATGTATGTGGTTTTTGTGTTTGCAAAGTAGACTACATTTGAGTGCACTCCTTGACTAAGGGTGCACATCATGACATCTTATAAGGTGTATTGACGTGACTAATACTTTTGTGATGGTTAATCCAATGTCACCTGATCGAAATGAGATGTGGTGGGTGCATTTAGACTTGTGGGGATGTGGCTCATGAGCTCTAGAGATATAGTGATGTTAGACATTGACAAGCTGCAGGAGATATGATTGCGTTGATGCAAGTCCTCCTTCAAGCATAGACAACATTGATACATGAGTAGGTAGTGAGGCTATCGGATGAGTAGGTGGGGGCTGCATGCTAGGATGATGATGCAAATCATATTATCAAGTTGGAGGTTTGGGTGGCTAGAGTGGAGTGAGTGGCTACATGGGCTTAGTCTAGAATCACATCACGACATGATCCCTATGTGCTACTAGCCGAGACACCATCAACTCAAAGATCAAGCGTCCTCCGACTGAGGGAGGATGTGCTTGAAGGATGGATGTTGTATTATGTTGAGATGTATATTGTATTGTGTAAAGTGATTTATTTTGAGAGAGATATATAAGAGTATTTTTGGTGATGTCTTGTATATTTGATGTATGTCATCTTTTATGATTCCATTTTCTTATTTGTACACAAATGTAGTAACATTCATGGATAAGAAGAATGAAATAATAAAATATGTAAAATGATTATGGTAGAGTAGCTAATGGGGTGTTGCAGGATTGATAGGATGGGGACCAATTAGAGGTCCAACCAAAACGATGTGAAGTGGACCCTAATGGGAGATGTTGTAAAATTAATAAGGTATCTTTTGGTACTCAACACACCCCATTCACTTTTGATAATAAACCTTTTTATTTTTCAACCGTTAAAACTATGTTTTAAGCTCTTTGAAATGATTAAAAGTCTCTCGCTTTTGATAGTCCGGTTAAACTCATTAGGATAACAAAAGTTAAGCTTGGTGTATAACTTGTTTGCACGCTCAACATTTAATTCTTGCTTCACCTTTTAGTTTAATAATCATTTTATGGCTTAAAAATGTACTTTTATGATTGGATTTTAGGCTTAACATCTATAAAAAGTGAAAACAAAGCTAAATCTATGACGTAGTCTCTTTTCGAGTGAAAATGGGCTTAATACGTTTAAATGATGACTGATTTGTATTTTCCACTAGTTTAAAATTGTCACATTTAATGTCATTGTTTGAACTCTATCGTAAGTTAAAATAATGTCAATTTGAGACAATTGTCCCTATTGTACATGTATCTAAAATCGACTTACAGAAAACCTTTTACAAAAACCAAAGTCTCCAAAGTCTTGCCAAGGTCTTCGAGAACCCGAGATGAGCACATTTAGCACAAATGTTGAGCATTGCAGAGTTACGGTGAGAAATAACAATATTTATAAAATAAAAAATAGCTCTAGAGTTTCAAGATCTTGATAATTAAATATCGATGCACATATTTTCATCTTGGAGCCTCATGGTCATGGAAGTTTCACAAAAGTAAAATCAAAGGAACAAAGAGGAACTTGAAGATCCTGAAAACACGAAACCACGTTGAAGGGCCACATGGATTAATCCATGTGCCCTTGGTTTCCAAATGCATAACCTATATACATATATGATCATCCATCATCTATTTGCATCTATTCTCTACGTGATACGATTGAGTTGACCCCCCTCCATATAGAAAATTGTATGTGGCCTATCTCTCTATCCCCAATATAGTTTAGGGGGCCTTGTTGGGATCAAAAAATTCAATAAAGGTACTTCAAGTAAGGAGACCCTAGATATTGATGTTAGGGATTTGAACACGTGGATTTTGTTTTTGTTAAAGCTAAGTCTTAAAGGTGTTTGAGTCGACCAAGCCTTGGAGACAAGTAAGAGTCAAAAGGAACACATAGAGGAAATTTATTTGGACTCAAATTGAAGGTTGAGTCAACTTTAAAAGACATAGTTGAAAGATCAAAATTGACTAAATGTTTTAATGGATCGAGTTAAAATAAAGACACAAACATAAACATGGTTTTTTGCTTATATCTTTTGATAGGAAACAACATTTGGCATGAGATCAAAACCATTGGAAGCATCTTGGAAAGGGATACACAAAGAGACAGGTTTGATAAGGAATGGTGGAGAGATCTTCAATATTTTCATGACAAAGTTAAAGCGTAGGATGGAAATAAACAACCAAAAATCAAAATTTGATTGTTACTTTGAAAAATCATGATCTAATCGGATAAATGATCTTAATCTCGTGGAATAATCTTGAGTCCCTCATATGGATTAACTCTCAAACAAAGTATCTACCTATTTTGGGGAGAAATTCATTATAATTCATAAAAGCATATTCTTCTAGCTAATAATCTAGGCTTAAATTTTAGTTTTTCCTACTTCTCAACAATCTGGAGGCTTCCAAATCATGTAGAGGCAATGGCTAAACACCATTTTCCTATAAATACCCCAAATCACATTGTAAACAAAATTTTGGGCCGAGTTCAATACAAAGGAAAGACTTTGGAACTTCATATTGTTTTTGAGTGTCAATTTACCTCCAATTGAGAATTATGTTTGAGATTCCTAGGCATTAAATCTCTTTTTGTTTATTAAGTAGAGGTTGCACTTCTGGTTTTAGTTGTCTGCAAGGTAAAAGTTTGAGTCTGACTAGTCTTATTTTCATGAATTAAAGCTTCTTATATTTGGTTTCTTGGATGTGTTATGCAATCTTAGTGATTAAGTGGTTTAGATGTATTAGTTTATGGATACTTTGTTTTGTGTTGAATTTGGTTAGCTTGTGCCAATGCTATGTTGACTAACCACTGTCACGATCTAGGTGAATGTACAACAATTATTTGTTAGGGTTTATGTAGTGTTGTGTCATCTCCTTTAATTGATTTCTTGAAGTCTATTTAGAAATGAGCTAATGCTATTTCTTGTTTTCTTTGGTTTCTTTTGTGTGATTTGAGTGATATCGGGGTGTTTGCCATGATTGAGAAGAGAGAGAGAGTATAGTTTATTTTCTACATTACCCTTATCGCCTTTAGAGTTTTTATGAGATCCAAGTCACTTAGAGCCATTGTAAATAACAATTAGGTTTGATCTTAATTCGATCATAATTTTCAAATCCATTCAACCCATAATCTAATAGGTGGTATGCCAAGACACATCATTCCCTCGCAGAGTTAACAAAGAAGCCATATAGTCTCCCAATTGAAGCTATACTTGTTGAGTGTTTTGTTTATTGAACCATATTTCCAACAAATTTCTAAAATGAGTGAAGGGAAAAGAACTAAAAGTCATTTCCTTTCCTTTTTGTAGTGTTTTCTTTGGTGTGTACTCAACACCACCCAACACTTTATGACTCTATAAGAAAGGAATTAAACTCCGTGATTTTGGTATTGAAGAAGGAAGAAATATTAAAACCGATATTATTATCTCCTTTGGGTGGTCCTTGAACTTGGTTTTAGTGAATATCTCATGCTGCGTTTGGAGGTTGATTCTTCGTGCTTTCTTCTCATCATCTTTGTCTTGTGTGTATTCCACACACAAACCGACACTTTATGGTGCTAAGAGGGTTGTTTTAAATATGGTAAGTGGAAATGTCTTTCAACTATGTTTTGATTTGCTTTTAAGTTCTTTAGATTTGTCTTTAAATTGGTTTTATTTTGAGACCTATTTCTTGAAATCAACTAATGTTTTGCATATTTTGTGATTTATTTACTTCCTCTTCCAGATGTTGGAAAATGTCACAATTAAATAATATCTTGGTTGGGAGAAATTGCGTTTCATTTTATTATTGAATATAAATTTATCAAGGATGCTTTCAATTTTCTTCCTAAATTTGATGGTAGTAAAACTGTTGAGATGCATGTTCTTGCTTTTAAGAATGGTGTAAGTGTTTTAAATGTGCAACATGAAGATGTGGATTGTAGGTTGTTTACATTCACTTTAAATGATTTTGAATATAGATGGTTTATGAGTCTAACCCCTGGTTCAATTTCTAGTTGAAAGGAGTTAGAATATGCCTTCATTGAAAAATTTGCACAAATCATAGATCCATTCATAGTCATCAATCAAAATCGCAACCAACCATTTACATCAAGAGGCAACACTTATAAACATCTCCATCAATGCTTTAGATCCACTCCTGGCCACATTTGTGAAGCCTTTTGGTGTGAATTCACTAGTTTCGACTTATGTTGAAGCAATTACACTTAATAGTCAACTATATTCTCTTGGAACCAACATTGCTTCCTTTTTAAATGTTCTCCCAAGTGTTTCTAATGTTAAATCAGACCCGATTCCTACTTTAAACCAGAACTTTGCTCATAGTCATCTTGTTGAGCCAATCAATGTTTATGTTATTGATGAAAATGAGTGTGTTCAAAGTGTTGTTAATTCTGATGATTCTAATTATGAGAATTATGTAGAGGAGAACTACAAGTTACATGAAGAGGAGAAAGAAAATGGGGTAGAAACATGACCCTACTTTGAATTTATTTTAGAAATTGATTCATTATTAGTGACTGCTAATTCCTTGGATGTAAATGTTGTTAATGCCTATGTTTTTACAAATTTAGAGGAGTCTATTATGGATAAACAACGAAGGACATGTAGGAGTTTACTTTTATATATTTAGAGCATCCTTTTGATGTGGTTAATGTGGGCGAGTAAGAGGATATTGAAGATGAAAAATATGAGAAACTAGCGAATTTAAGACCCTTGATAACAAAAGATGAAGCAAATTTGATGTACCAATTTCTAGCAATAGAAAAGGAGTGGAGAGATATGCTCTATGACCATGAAAAAATGGAGGAAATCCAAATTGCAAACGTTGTTAAGACAAATCTTGATGAAGAACTTTCAATGGAGTTCATTCTAATAAATCCCATATCTTTGACAAACCACCAAAGTTGAGGCCACGGAGTTTTAAACGTTTCACTAGCCTAATTTTGATGTAACTCTTTATCAACCCCATCTATTTGTTGTTTTTGAAGATAAATCAACAATTGTTTTAGCTAGAATGTTCACGGTGCTGGATTTTTGGATTGATTACAAGGATGTAGATACTTTTTAATGGACTATTAAAATTATAAATCTGCTTACCTTGCAATAAGAAGTGTCTCATTACGAATTTTCTAGTGCACCCACCATATTTGTTAGTTTAGATGCAATTATCTTCCCTATTTTCATAATTGGATTTCTTTCTTTCATAGTTTCCTTGTTTTATTAGGCAAGTTCTTTGCTTTCTTAGAATAGTTTTCTGCTCTCAATAAACTGGAAAGAATATCGAGTTCCGGTTCCTCTGTAAATTACTAAAAATAAAGCAACTTAAAGGAACTACCTTAAAGAGTAAATATACTTAAGAGTTTAAAGTTATTTAATGTTTTCTAAATTTTGAAATAACTTTAAGAAATACTTGCTTATGTCTGAAATTAAAAATTATTTTTGTGATTGTTGATGATTTTACCAAAGTAACTATACCTAAGAGAGTCACAAGCACTTCACATGTTAAAACTTTTGCAAAACACGAGAGATGGTTATCTTAGTTTATTTAGTTTGTAACAACATTATAATGAAGGTGTAAAACTGTTCCCAACCCCTCCAATTTGTTGTAAGAATAGAGGAAATAAGAGAAAATGCACTAAATGATAAAAATCAGAACGTCTTGATTTTTATAAGCTATTATGATAACCTCTTTTCATGATGTTGTAACTGTAGAAATGAGGATAATTATGTTAAGATTTATATTTTAATCTTAAAAGGAATGTGTTACTAATCTAGACCCTTGTTTACTGTAATTTGTTTACTTGGGATGAAGGTTATTATAACTTGTGTTTTGCAAGTGTAAGGCAATGAGACTTGTTTTTATGTTTGATGAACTCTTATTGTTGATTGACAACACACCTTGAATCAATTCCATTGATCCAAGGTATGTTGTGGCTTTCCTTATGATCGCTTTGATGATTTACTTCTAAACGGAATGAAGTCTGAAACCAGACTGAAGGTTGTTATAAATGTTACAGAACCAGGTTATAGGTATAAATATCCGGTACCTAGATGCCAATGGAAAAGGTTCGATTCCCGAACCACATACAAGTTGTAACGCCAGACAACGTAAGACAATAAGAGCCTTGATGCAAGCGACACAGGTATGTGTCGAACATAGGACGAAATGTCCTGCATTATGTTGAATGTGAACGTAAGTTGTAAAGACTTACTAAGGAAACTATTAAGTAAATACTATGGGGATTAAATTCTAACCTATAACTATGTTTTAGCCTATAACCTAACTACTACCCTACGTGGATTTTAAATTGCATGGGATGTAAATTATGGCAAATCCTAATGATTTGCAACCTAGGTGAAAAACCTAAACTATTACTAACCTATGGAGGGGACCTATGGACACATGCTGGTGAGCGGATAAGATGGAAAGGTTAGAAATTTATTAGGACAGTAAATGATGTCCTTGCAGTTTAAACGCCAAGTTTGGCGGGAACATGGAAAAGTTGGAGACATCCAACTAGCTATGTAGCTAAGATGGAAATAGCATGCAAAACTTAAAAAATGAAACTCGCCAACCCGAGTCGGTGATGGCGTGGAAATAAAAAAAAAGTAATGCATTCAATGCATTAATGGTCTTGGTCTTAGCGACCAGCTCACCTTGGAAAGGGGATAGAGGAAATTTTGGTGGTCATTGTGTTCTTTCGGGTTTTGAGACTGCTCTGCATTTCTTTCATGGTTCTTTCGAACCTGCTATTATTTTGGTTATTGTTGCTGTTGTTTGGAGTAGCCACAACTATTTTTGAGCCTGTGGAAGTTAAGAGATTGTTGGGAAATCCTTCTTTGTTGTCGCCGTGGAGAAGAATAGCTCCTGTGGGCATGGTTTTCTTCAAGCCACGAGAAAATTTACAGGCATGTTGAGCCCTTCTCCTTAAACCGTTTTGCTCTTGTTTAAGCGTCTTCATTAAAAGAACTCTGCTCTTATGTTGGGTGTTTTTGTAAAATGGAATTGTTGATTCAATTAATGTGATTTTCGTGTTGAGATGCCTGTTGGGAATGAATACGAATTGGGTATTTCTTTGCAAAGTGAGTAAATGAAATAAATCATCCTTGCTGTATGAGTTTTGTTTGACAGTGTTGGGTATTCGTTCTTATTACCCATTATGGGTTTGAGTTGATGAATGTACTAGCATGTGTGAGTATTGTTTTCTGAGTTCTGTGTGTTCTTGTAAAAAAATGAAATGATAAAATGATTCGGTGTGACCTCTGGTTTGAGCTGTCATTATAAAACAAACACGATTTGGGTATTCTTGTTGCATTTTGAAGAAAATGAGTGTTTCCTTACTGAAATAATTAATGAAACGAGTTTTCTCTTTCTGCTGTTTTGAGTTCTGAAAGTAATGGTAATAGGGTTTCATTGTGCATTATGGGTCGATCTTGCTGAAGGTAACAACAATGTGCAAATTGTTGTCTATGATTTGTGTGCGCTAATGGATATGGAAAGCCGTAAAAATGCTTGACAAGACTTTTGTATGACTATTTCTCTTGTCATATTACAGTGTATGGCGTATGAATCCTTCTAGGGACAGTAAGATCATAGTAGCATCTTTACATTGTTTGTTCTAGTTTGATATGATGTTCTACCTGCTTGTTCTTGGTATTCGTATATGACTGTTTGGAAAGAAGTTAAGGCCGAATGGGAACAGGGAGTCACCATATAACATGGATCGGGTAGAGCATACAATTTATATTTTGTGTCTAGTTGAACTCAATGATATATATATATATATAATTTACGGATTGAAAATTCTTCATTGTTTTCATTGAAACGAAATATGAGTGGATTTCTTACTTTGGTGTTTGGAAAGTGAATTCTTTTATTATTACGATGAAAGTATGATTTGTTGTTGCTTGTACACTCTTACTTGTTTATATCTGGACGAGAATGTCCGTTGGGTGAAAAATTAAAAGGAAATGATTTTAATTAGAGGTGCCATTGATACTGAAACTTACAGACCAGATGCCAATGAATTCTCAAAACTTTCTGGAATGGTAGTTAGTAAGTTGTAATTTCTAAATTATAATTGTTAGAGAAAATCACCCTATGGGGAACAGGTTGGCACTGAATAAGTTGATATTCAGCTAAGCAAGGAGAAGAGGTAATATGATTTTTTTATTGATTATTGACTTCAATTACTTTCTCTTTTGGTTGTTATCATTGATTGATATCACTTCTTGTTTAAATTATTCAGTACAGCTATGATGAAAAGAAAGAGAATATTGGATGGATAATTTGAAGTAATGATTATTTCTTCTCTTATACAGTTGAAATTCTATATTTGATATTGAATGAATTTCATACTGCCTTAGGCGTAATCATCTGCATCTAATTGTTGTTTACTTTCTTTCTGATTTGAAAGAAGTATTATGTTGTTTGTTGAATTTTGAGAATTGACACCAGTGTGTTCATGGTGAATGACTACTTTTCTCTTCTGCATTTGATTGTTTGAAATTAAATAAGTGGTATGAAAGGGAAGTAGTTCTGTTGGAATTCTTAATTAAAATATATCTCTTGAAATTTCAACTGTTAAAAGGGAATGGAACTGACAACAAATACATTAGAACAACATTATATACATATGTGTATTAGTTCTTACAGATGTTTTAATCTGAACTACTTAGAGGAAATTACTTCTGTAGTAATTATTTGGGAGAAAGTTAGTAAATCTTTTTGTTTGATTGTGATGGTAATTAGATGATTGAGTTGTTAAGTTGTTCATCCTTATCAGTACTTAATTCGTAGATGATGTCCATCTCAATTTATTAATGTTTCATAAAAGTAGAGTTCTTTTATTGAGACAGTTAATTAAGAGCACCTCATTTTAATGATAAGTGCTTAATATGCTCAGTTCGATGAACTGACCCGTGCAAGTAAATTTTACATATGATTCCTTGAGTAAAAACGAAGACATGTTGTTTTCTGATGCTCCTTCCGAGTAGCTAAGGATGGATTGTATTTGATAGTTTATTATTCCTTTATGAGGAAATGGGAAAAGAAGAAGTTGCATTCTTCTTCCCTCATGTGTTGTAATGTTGTAGATATAAATAAAGTTCAGGTTGTATGGACTGGTAAATTGTATAGATTTTAAATCTTAATGATTGAATACAAGGAAAAAGGGGTGATATTTTAATGGTCATTTGTACCACTTGGAACTATTTGAATAAGATTGAGAATATAATTTTATTCATTGATTTGGATTTATTCAAATGATAGTTGACAGATTTTTAGGGACATAATATCTGTTCTTTACTTGAATGTAACTTTTAAGTTGGAATGTGCAATTAATTCATACTTGGGTTAATATGAATTTTAGATTGACATTGAAAAGGGTTTAAGTGAATGTGAACTCTTAATTGAACGATATTCGAATTAGTTTATAAGCTAAGGAATATCAATAAAGGAGGCAGTTGAACCTTGTACTCGGATTTCGTTAATATCCTCGAAATGTTTAATTCAGAGGATATTTGATATGAGGAAACATATCTATTTGTAACAAACCTTAATTGAAGTAAGGTTATGGAGAATAAATGAATACATTCATTTAGAATTAGGCCTCGTTCAAATGATGTCTAATAAGATGGAATTCTGAATTTAAATACAGTTGTGGATAAAACTTGGTTAAGTTTAATAGGTTGAACTTACTACATTAAGTTGTAGTGGATTTTTAGTCTGAAGCTTGAAGTAAAGAACCAAGATGGAAATATGCAATCCTTCGGTATGGAGGAGTAAATGTATATTAAGCTATAAGACAAATTAAGTCTCTCTCTTAGCTATGCAACTGTAACGAGCAATGAGGTTAAAGGATCAGCACGGTTGCTGAAAATTGATCTTAAATATTTAAGATTATAATCCAATCACACTCAAGCTGGATGTGTATTCCTTGATGAGAGGATTCCGTAGGACCTTGACACACGTCAGCTGTAATCTGGTGTCTTCATGAAGGCAGGGGCCTTCATGACGACACAATGTTGTAGCTGACATGTTACAACGCCCTCCCGAATCGAATCATCAAGTTTACATAAGCTGGGACTAAGTTACTTAGACGATGATAGGAATGTGACCACGTATACGAAGTGACTCTGGAGGGCTAAAGGTAACTAGACACACGCAGTCGTCTAGGGTCGACACAGTATGTCTGCGTACCTTTAGTCACCGCGAGTGTCTTCCTATACTCTTTCATATTGCTAGTTAGGGTTAGAGCTTAACCTTGGACGGAAGGACTGACAGAGGTCAGAAAAGACCATTCTAGATAATAGACGAAGTCAGGTGAAGGATGTATTCCATTGAGGCGTATAACGTTTGGGAATATGATCATGCAAAGCATGTGAAAATCTTTGGCCAAAGTATCGCAAGTTGTTGGTTGCGTTGTCCTAATCACCTAGTTTAAGAAGCAGGATATCAGATGAATATCGGTAACAAATATTCAGATAGGCCTCTTAAATGGAACACTTCGATAACCGGAAATGGTAAAGAGAACCCTGTATACTTAGTATACAATGCATGGATTAACATGAAGGATCGGTAAGTCACCGAGTCATGAAATGAGAGATCGCTGAAACTCCGAGCCATAAAATGGGAGATCGGTAGTTCTTCGAGTCATTTACAACAACATATGGTATCTGTTATATGATTGAATGACATTGAATGTGTGTTCCATATTGTAAATATGCGAACAGAGAACATTGGTTTTAAAAAGAAATTGTGTGATCCGAATTACATTAATTGGACAGAGAACAATTATTAAAACTTCGGTCGTGTGTTTTGAATTACATAATTCAAAACAGAGAATGTTATATAATTTTTTTCCCCCTTGTTCTAGTATCTTAAAATGGGGATGTTACAAAATCAAACATGAAGCTTCTCTTCAAAAGAAAAATAAAGAAAATATGAATAGTTTCCTTAAAGGGGCGATTTTAGAAATCACCATTAGGGCTAATTGATGCTTGGTTGGAGATGAAGCAATACTTGGAATGGACCCAATAGTATATTTTTGGGGATATAAATGCCTGATCGACAACAGAGCAATGCTTAAAAACTTCATGTAGTGGAGTTGCACATTTTACAAGTTTTGGTCATTCAATCTAAGTTATGAAAAATATGTATTGACCCACAAGATCACCCACTTGACTCTTGGAAGTATTTTACTTAGTAGATCAAAATTAAAAGCATAATTTTTCTTTTGAATCTTGATCATATGTTTTAAAATATTTTCTAGTTACAACACTTTCCTTGAAACTAAAACACTTAATATTCTAGATTCTAAACACTTATCATTCCTTCATTACCCTACCACCTAGTTACAAAAACCATCATTGGAGTGTTGATTCACTCCTCTAAGAGGGATGATAATGATTATGTGATTCTCTTTCATAATTCCAAGGGTTCCCCATACCACTTCTATCCCCGTAAAAATTTGGTATATTAGGTCTGGGATATATCAAAAGACACATCTTTTTGGAGTGATAAACGACTTGCATCCACTCATTTCATGACATTATGCTTGTTGAATTTTATAAAGACTTTCCCAACGGTATTTTTCCTATCAAGCCAAATTTTTTTTTCTTGCTTTTTTAAACGCGTTCTTTTTGTAGATCAAATAATCAAACTTGTATTTCAAATATAGTTGAAATTAAAATGTGTTACACAACACAATCTCAATCATCTTATCCTTTGGATATTAAATCCAATAAAAATCAACATCTATTTTAATACAATTGAAACCAATCCAATTAGAATCAAAATCTATCAAATCCAAATCAAAAGACTATTCTTTGGATACCCAAATCCAAACCAATCCAATTCAAATAAGAACTTGTGTTCTATCCAATCAAAATTAGCATCCAACCTATCAAATCTCAATCAAATCTTATACTTTGGATACACACATCCAAATCTAAGAAAATACGACCTCAATAATATTCTTATAATTTGGATACACACATCCAAATCCAAGCAAATCCAATCAAATCAAAGTCTTATACTTTGGATACACACATCCAAATCTAAGAAAATCAATCAAATCAAAATCTGATTCAAAATCAAAACAATCAAATCATTTCGAATCCAAATTTTCAGTTTGTCCAAAATCACAAACCACTTCTCACTTTAGGTTCCTACCTTTTAATACAAAATGGTGGTTACTCGTAATAAAAAACATAATATCTTTGACAATTTTGACAGAAATCCCCTTGGCAAAGATAGTTCTGATGAAGAGGAAGAAGTTAGACAACCTAAGATCATGAAAGAAGAAAAGGAGAAAACAGATGAAATTTTAAGACAAAAAAAAATCAATACCTTATTCATTTCCTAGAAATGGGAGATAAACTACCTTCAGATTTCGGTGATGAGAACTTGAAACATCTTTTAGACAAACTCAAATTTGGAAAAAAATTTAAATCTAGCACTTCAAAAAATTCATCAAATGAATCCTTGCTAGCAAAAATCCATGAGATGACAAGTGAAATTTCTCATATGGATTTTAAGGTTGCCAAAAACAATGAAGAAAAAGTGTAACCTAATCATGAAACCAATACAATCATGAATGTCCCTCAACCAAACTCTCCATTTACAAAAGAGTGGAAGAGCATGAAGGAAATGATAATGGGAATGCAAAAGCAAAATAATAATTCAATTTTGAAGACCTTTTTCCTTATCCATTTGAAAAAGAAATGTTGCGCATACCATTTCCTCAATCATTTGAAACCCTAAATTCAAAAAGTATAAAGGAAAACATGACCCAAGAGAACATGTTAAATATTTCTTCATGGGATGCCAATAAGTAGCTTACAACGACATTTACCTCTTACATATTTTTCCTAAAAATTTAGGAGGACAAGCCTTATATTGGTTTTAACACCTCACCAAAGGATCGATCACTACTTTTGTTGACTTATCGGATTTTTTTAAACACTTCTCATTAAACCTAGATTTTGAAGTCACTATGATGGACATTTGCAACATAAAGCAAATAAATAATGAAACATTCACATTATTCATTCAAATATGGAGAGGAATCACAAGTGATTCCCTTGTTCCATACCCAAATAATAATTGGTAAGCATTTTCATCCCAAATCTTAATCAAATTATTATTTCAAATACATATGCATTATTTAACCAAATTCAAGGAAGTAATTGAAAAGGAGCAAAAATTGAAAGGGATTTCATAGCTAAGAGATTAATCAAAACCCATTCAAAATATCCATCTAATAAGGACAATCATAAAAATCAAAATTATTTAATTGAAATTGAAGCGTTGTAAATGACAGGATCACAGATTCTCACCATGTTCAAAAAATGCAACATCATTAATCAAAACAAAAAAATCAAACAATCAAATAATCATAATTCCTAGTAAAGAAACTACTCCACATGAATGCAAATGAAGACAATTCACGCCACTCGAGAAATTATTTCTAGCGTATTCCGTCACTTAGCAAGTGTAAACATATCAAGATCCTTTGAAGAAGGGCAACCAAAACCAACATGGTACAAAGAAAATTAATATTATGAGTACCATCATATCAATGGTCACCATACAGATCGTTGTATGAAACTCCGCCATTACATTCAAGATTTAATTGACCATGGAGATATTGAAATAAAAACACATCTAATACAAAAATGCCAAATGAGAAACTAAAGGTGTTCAAGGACCCCTTTCCAAAACATGGTATGAATGATAAAGCTAAAGACAAGGGCCAATCCTCAAACAATGTTGAATTTAATTCCATCATTTCACTTATAGAACATACACCTAACTCTATGTGCACCGCCCAAATCAATACTCCTAATCATGTGGTGGCAACATGACATAAAATATTAGGTTACCTATAGAAAATTAACCCTCCACATCAACTGTACCTCAAATGCCTAATCCCCCATCTACCACTGATCCAAAATACACATCCAATGCTAAATATTCATTTGATTCCTATGATATTATCAAACAATTGGAGAATACACTTGCACAAATTTCACTCATGGAATTACTTAAGTGATCACTTGTGCTTCAAAACATCCTTACTCATGCACTTCATGATGCACATATTCCTAAGGATGTTAATACTCAACAATTCCAAGTCTTGATTGTAAATCTATTGCCCAATAGTCCAATCCTATCATTTGGTCCTCATGACCTTTGAATCTAAATATCCAATGTAATAATTCCTTGTATATGAAGCATTCATAACTCAACATAAAATCAAAAGAGTGCCTATAGACAATGTAGAAACACAAAATATTTACTCCATGAAATTGTTAAAATGCCTTGGTCATACTGAAGAAAGTTTAGGAACTAATGTCATCACTATTCATGGTTATGACAATAATGAAAGACAATCCTCGGGAAAAATCACACTATCCTTGAAAGTTGTACCACAAACATTGGAAACATTTTTTCATGTCGTGGATGTAAAAAAATCATATAAAATTCTCCGAGGTCACCCATGGATTCATGCCATGCAAGAAATTACTTCCTCCTTCCTTCAAAGTGTTAAGTTCCCTTACGAAGGAAAATAATTTACCTTACTTGTATACTGATACTAAACTTTTTGAATATTATAAGCTCCTAGAGGGGAGATATAAGCTCAAAAATTATTTCCCTTCAGTAGATATTTCTTTAGCTCCTTGCATGATTCCCTTCATTGATGAAAACCATATTGATCCTAATATCCTCATGAAACTTCAACCTTCTACATCCTCTTCTCCACCGAACTTAAGATCCTTGACAAAGGTATTGGCGAATATGAACTCCAAAATACTTTCCACGTTGGTAAATTCCTTTATCTCCCTGTAGTTATGGAAAACCTAATTCTTCCCACATCAAAGATGCTACCATTTACAATCTTGGTATAACTCATTGGAAACGATTCAAATATCTAGAATATGAACACATTCAAAGGTGTTGATGGGATCTTGGTTATACGACGATTGGTTGGCTACATGCTATGAATATCTTGACTACAATTAAACCGATAAAATGACGAAGAACATGCGGTGAAAAGGTAAAGGACTTTGAAAAAATGAAAAAGGCCACCTTTTATATCATGTATAGAAAAATTTCTATCGTTATGACCTATATTTTAAATCATTTGAAACCATGCCTACATTGATTGATGTATCAACTAGTGATGAGGATATGACTTAGACATTGAGACAGGTTCCACACATAGCCTCTTTGATGACTTAGCCAACACTATTCTATTTGAAGGCATTTCCATCGTAACCATCGAATTTTACCTTATACATCCTAGTCTCATAAATCAGGACCAATTTAATCACCTATGCATGGATATCTTCCAAAACAATGAGGCCATCAAAGAGTTTTTGGGAATTCAGACCTATACCCCTTTTTGATCACAAGATGGGATTCAATATCAACCTAGATGAAACAACTTATTTTGGTGAAGAACTCGAGTACCCCAGTCCACAAAACAAGAAAAACAAAAAATGAAAAAATGAAAAAAAATCTCCCATAGTGAAAACATCATTGAGCCACTAACCGAGAAACAAAAAAATGAAAAAGAGAAAAAAACATCATATCAATATAATTCATTACTCATGGACATCTCCACACTAACATACATATAAAATAATGTGCAAATGAATAAAACCATCCAAATCATCATCTATATACATCATCATATGCAATGTCTAAATGTCTCAATAATGTCATGACACATATATACATCGTCATGCCACAATTGACATCTATATAATGAATGCACATTTATCATGAGTTGAATACAAAAAAATAAATCTCTATCATTCAACATCAATAGTGGATCTCACCCACCCCCTGGTGCTGTCTACCATCTTACCTCAATGGAAACATCTATATTGATCTAACTAATGTAGATGGTCCTTGTGATTTAGTCAATCTCTCTCGACCCCATCCATGTCCTCTGGATGTAACATGTCACTCTCTATCTCTATAGGATGACCGCCTCATACAACCCTCTATAATAACCTACATCATAAGTCATTGCTATCAACTCTTGTAACGGATCACCCATCACACCGACCTCAACAACCCGACATGTAATATCTCTCTCTATGGTGACTATCTCAGTAGCTGCATGTTCAACGTGTCCCACTCAAGTGTCATTTGTTGTATATAGACCTTTGTAGAATCCAACTATCTATCATGTCCGTGCTAGGATCATAAACATGTCTCTCTATCACACTACAATATCTCTATACTCCCATAATTCATGCAACTTTTCTCACGATGGTCCCGGAGGTGGCACCACAACTCTCTTGATATAAACATCTATTTATACCATATCTCCCCATCTATCCCCATATCCATATCCATCCCCATCTCCACATCCATCATCTCCATCACCCCCGCTACTATTAGAATTGGTTCCTTATGTCGTGAGCCTAGTACAGGTACACCCTGTCATGTACCTTCCCCACTTTGTACCAATACACATTATCCTTGCGCATGTACCTATACATGTACATCCAATCCCTATCCCCTGTACATTAGGTGCTTGTGTACCTTTTCAGAATTTCCCTCTCCCTCTTCTCACTCCCCACCGTTACACTAACCTCACTACTTTTGCCATCCGTTTTACCATCACTACCTAGGAATAGTCACATGAATAGGTACTATCATGGTGTACCATGTGCTATAACCCAATGATGTTCTTGGATCGGTGATGCGTACTCAGGGAACCCCATACATGTGGTAGTATACCTAAAAATTGGCCTTGGCTATACTCACTCTAATCCATGTCCCCAATGTCATCGTATCTTGAGGTACTATAACATACCATTGCTCATCGTCTTGAATATCTTGTTTGAATTCTAAATGTCCTGTCACATCGTTTGGTCTATAACGCTCAATAATATAAGACCAAATACCAATAATGTAATGTAGTATCTCCACAATCCCTAACTTTTTTGCATCATTTTCCCACACATTAACAATATGCCAGACTCTCCTTGATGCCCTCTCTGGACACCTCCAACCATATGCGATCCAAATCTAGACGACTCCTCTAACTTTCAATCCCTCAACACTCCCACATGTTGACCTACTACTATGTGATACCGAGCCTAGATATGTAATAAGGTCGCCAAGCTTATGTTAGGAAATAATGGATAGAATATGCGGAATAATCCCTCATAGAATCGTAACAATAGAAACTAATATGCAGAAAATATTACAGATCTCAAATAAAAGTGTAGAATAAAATAACACAACACAAAGAGACAATATTTAACGTGGTTCACCCAATTTGGGCTACGTCCACCAAGAATCACTTGCTCAGATTTTATTACAAGCCACCACTCTCTTAATACAATACCTAGATCTATTTGGATCTATGCTCAACAAACTCTACAGAATTCACACTTGAATTCAAAACACATCTGCAATGTTACATCATACCTACCCTGTGCATAAAACCATATAAGTAGACAACTACTTAAGTAGATTTACAAAACCGTGGGTATCAAAACCATGGGCCAAAATCTGTCCCATAAACCTATGGGTCAAAAATCCCACCCATATGAGAAAAGCACGTTTCCCAGTATATCATGCACATTTTAAGGCCAATTTTTTTTTTAGGGGTTGCGCCCCCAAACCTCGGTGAGACAACTGTGGAAAGTGTACAATACTCTTAGTGTACAATACTCTTAGTGTATAGTCTTCAACACTTTCTCACATGAAAACAAGCTCCACAACCTAATAGCTTAAAATCCTCTAACTCCTATATACTACCATGTACAGTCCCTATATAAATGTACTGGTATGCACATTCCCATTCAATAACTATCACTAAATTGATCAAATCCACCATCATACTAGTCTACCCCAACTGAAACTAACTCCATGTATTATCAAGAAGAAAACTACCACTTTGGTAAGAGCCATTAAATATATAGATATCCACGTTGAATCATCGTCCTCCATACACTTTGCAAGGTGTACTTTGCTAACCCCTCTTCGTGAAGCCGATCCAATCTAAACAATGTTTGTATATGCACACAAACATGGGATGCTCTCTCATCCCATCGTATCAATCAACCTTACATCACACACTCTCAGTATATGATACATATATTTTAATGTCACCATCATTTCTCTAGATAGAATTTTAAATGTCTATGATGCACTTTGTGCCATCATTCAAATGCAATGTAGTCAACAATACATGATCTAATCTAATATATGACATCCATGCTACGTATGCTAAGCATGTAGCCTCAAACATTGCCCATAGTTATCTCCATTCAACACGAGTCATCTGTCTCTCAATTTTTCTCAACCGTGAACATCTCTCCCTAACCTCTAATAGCCCTAACATCTCCCACATACTCTCCAAAATAATTGTCACCCCTTCTAACCAATTTCACGAAAACAAATGCAAATTATACTAACTCATTTCCTTTGCAATCATGCTAGTGCACTCACTTTTATGCTAGTGCATTCAACCATGCACAAATGCACTTGCATGCATGCTAATACACTTTTTCACACTAGCACACTTATCGACTCGTTAGCACATATAATTTTATGCTAGCACACTTTGTGGGTTATGCTAGTACACCTACTTCCATGTGTCAACATTCTTTTCATATTTTCATCTAACAAAAATGTGTAATAAATGCACTTAAATGATCAATTTTTTCATTTACATACCACCAAGTTGTCGTGAGGACCTTGTCCATATAGTTGAATTCGATCCATGCAATGGCTACATGCTCAAAACCATTCCATCTCTCTCACAAAATTAGAGCTAAAAATAATTTCTATCCAAAAAACACTATAGTAACAAAATGACCAATGATTTTTGCTCCCACTCACCCTCTGATTTAAACCCTTCTTCCAAACCTAAATTTCCTCCCCAAACCCTAAGTTTAGCCTTTGACCCTATGTTTCTCATTTTTAGTGCCCATTTTCCCCATTTCTCATGCGGTAGACTCTTTTTACCTCCGATCAAATGGTTATCCACTTTGCTTTATCACGTCACCCATCCACTCAAGGGCGGTCCCTTGGCACAATTTAGACTTGATGGGGCATCCACATGTTTCATCTGGGAAAATTAGGTAGTTCACCACACTTCTTCATCATTTGTTCACTAATCTACACACGTCTACTATCTTTAAAGTGTTATTACTTCGTAATAACACTTTAAAGAGGGAAAATGTAGACACTCTAAAATATCTCATTACACATTCTAAAACTCTAAAATCATCCCATAATTACTTCATGACACATTACGACCATTTTTGACTTATTACGACCACTTTTAATATATTGCACTATTTTACAACCCTTAATAACATTCTACAACATTGTCCCAAATAATATTCGATCATCCCCACAACTTCCTTAATTACCTCTATCACTTACGCGTAGTCTCAAATTATTAAATATTCACACTATAAATCTTATTACACTGCAACCCATTCCTAGGATTAATTAATTAATCCTATCACTCTTGTTATTCATCCCTTCCCCTATCACAATAATTAAATAAATCCTCCACCTATCCATTTCCACCTCATCTCCAACTCATTTCCACCTCACTAGTTGACATCTCAAGTTGACTAAAGCAAATCAAATCATGACTAAGGCTAAAAATCATTAATTATATTCAAGATGAAAAGTTTAAATTAAATCAAATCATAGATTTGAGTTAACCATATCCCTTGAATCATGGCTTTCCAAATTAAAGCAAAACTCTCTCCAAGCTAAAACTCACATCACTTTTTGGATGAATAAAACAAAAGACATGAAATATTAATTCAAATAAATTTTTTAAATATTCAAAACATATGTAACCCTTTTCCAAAATTAATGAAAAATCACTCAATCAATCTCAAATCAACAACTTCTCTTGCCAAGCAAATAAAAAACTCAAAAAATCATATCAATCATGCTTCATTCAAAGATCTCAGAAACTCTTCAACTTTGGAATCATCCACGTAATCACAAAAATAAAATGTCACTGTTCTACTTTCTATTAGAAAATGACAAAGATAGCTAGTGAAAATTATGCTTATGCTTAGAATCCACTTTGGAATCACAATTAGGAAAGGAAAGAATTTAAGCTCATAAACACATAATTTTTTATCCTGAAACCTCACATAATTTTTTTATCCTGAAACAGAGGAGGAAAACCATTCAAGAAGGGAAATTTTTCTTTCTTCCCACTTTTATTGGCCAATTCAAATTAACAACTACATAATTTACAATAAGTATGAAAGAGAAATAGATAATATCTCACACTTTCTCCCAAATACTTGTTTTCTCTGTCTCAACACTCCTTTCTTCTACAAAACACAATTCTAGAACTAAGAAATTATTGCTCACTTGCTTTCATGCTTTGATGATCCTATTCTCTTCTAAAAAGATGTATTTATAGCCTTTCTCATGTGCTCCCGTGCACTAGAGAATGGGAAAGGTCATGGAGGAGAAGAGACACAGATAAACTTCCAAATTTTGGGCTATTCATTTCATATTTTTGTTTTCTATTCGAAAGAGCTAGGACCGCCGCCCAAAGTAGACCGGTGGTCCCAGGACTGCACCTTGGTTGGGTGGTGGTTCTATAACCACCACTCTACACAGAGCGGCGGTCCTGTTACTAAAAAGACATAACGTTCGTGTATTATTTTTCCTTCTTCGTGTTGACTAATTTGATGAAGTAACATCATTTTGGATCCCTATGGATCACACCTCCCCTACTTAGGAGGCTTTTGGTCCCACAAGAGATTAGTAGGGGAGTAGATGATGAAATAATTCCCTCACTTGCTTCTTTGAGTACCACCGGGACCGCCTTGGTGTCTTTCCTTTCAATCCAATCTACCAAGACTCCTAGGGACCTCTCCTAGTCTATCTGACCTTCTACTGCAACACTACATCCTCCTCCAATTCACCTTGTGAGTCCAAGACACAATCCTCAATGGAAGGTAGCAACTATAGTCCTTCATCTTCATCTAGCATGGATGGCTCATATAGGTGCAAGTTCTCACAATTTACTATAGAGTACATCCTCATAAATGATGGTAAATCAAGTCGAAAGGCATTTTCTCCAACTTGCTCCAATATGGTGAAGGGCCCATATTGTAGTGGCTTGAGCTTCCATGCTTGACCTTGTAGTCTCTCCTTGCTCAAGTAAAGAAAAAATCTATCCCCAACATGAAGTTTATGTTCCCTCCTATGCTGATCGTGCCTAGCTTTGTACTTGGATTGAGAATTCTCTAGCTATTATTTGACTTTGAGATAGATTTTCGGATCCTCTCAATGAATTTGTTTGCTCTAGTTACCTATGTTTCTCATGTCTCATCCTCATCCTACTTGCCCAATTACCATGTCTAGTGGATTTGTAGGTAGATATCCCAAGCATGCTTTAAATGGTGACTTCATAGTGGATGTGTGTATTGCCCGGTTATAGGAATGCTGAATGTATGCTAAGGACTCATCCCAAGTACTTGGGTATTTCCTATTATACCCTATGATTAACTATAACAAAGTCTTGTTCACCAGCTCTGTTTGTCCATCTATCTGTGGATGGAAAGCTGTGCTCCTCTGTAACCTGGTATCCATCTTGTCCCAAAATGTAGTCCAAAACTTCCCCAAGAACCTGGAATCCTTGTTAGAAACAATAGACTTTGGCAAACCAAAATGCACCCATACATTAGCAAAGAAAATATCTGTTGCCTCATGTGCTTTTACTATCTTTTTACATGCCATAAGAATATATATCTTATTGAATCTATCAACAAAAACATAGAGATAGTCATGGCCATGTTTAGACATAAGTAATCCTCCTACAAAATCTAAAGAAATGTCCTCCTCCCACGGACGAGTAGGTATTGGAAAAGGCATATACAAACCCTCCTTCCTAGTATTAGGCTTGCTTTGGTATAATAAGTTTACATCCATGTATAAATTTTGATACTTCTTTCATATTAGGACAATACACGTACCTTTGCAAGTGGGATAAGGTCTTACCAACACAGAAATGTCCTGCTAATTTCAAGGTATGTGCTTCCCTCATCAATAGAAGTATTTCTTCTTTAGGCACACAAGCTTCCCCATCATGTGCTTCCCCTCATCAATAGAGAAATATTTCCTCTTTAGGCACACAAATCTTCCCCCATTGGTATATGCAACTTGTTCCTTCGTGAGATAAAATCTTCAATCCTCGTCCTTTTAGTCCTTTGATCACTAGGGACTATAATTGCTAAAATGTCACCCCAAAGAGGTTTTGTCCTGGCACAATCGTTTCTTTACATAACAAAATAATGCTTCCATTTTTAATTGCTTGAACTAGTGCATACATTTCCTTATCATTTACTAAATATTCTTTAGATATTGAAGTGAAAGTTTCAAATGATAACATATGGGTTTACCTCCTTGAAGAAACACTACGCCCATGGTGTAATCAATGACATCTATCTCTACTTCAAAATCCTATTTAGATTAGGAAGAGCAAGAACTGGAGCATAACTAATCTTGTATTTCAATAACTCAAAGGATTTGTATTTTTCCTTACCCCAGTCAAAACCCTTACTCTTTGTGGCCACTATGTGTAGAGGTGCTGCAATCATGGAGAATCTCAGAATGAACTTCTGCATGTATTGTACTACTCCCATAAAATTCCTAGTCTTTATGGCTCCTGTTGGTGTTGGCTAATTAGTGATGGATTCCAATTTTTTTGGATTCACTTGTAGCTCTCCTCCTCCAACCACATGCTCAAGATAGACAAGTGACTATTTGGAAAATTCACATTTCTTCATATTACAAAGCAAATCTTGTTTCTCCCCGAGAAATTGCAAGACTTGCTGTAAATGAGTTAGATGTTCTTCCCATGTGGCACTAAAAATCAAGATATCATCTAGAGATACAATGACACATGAATCTATGAAATCCTGTAATACATCATTCATTAATCTCATAAATGTAATGGGTGCATTACATAACCCAAAAGGAAGTACTAACCATTCATACAAACCCTGTTTTGTTTTGAAGGTAGTCTTCCATATATCCTCCTCCTTCATTCTGACTTGGTGATAACCGAACTTGAGATCCAACTTTGTGAAGAATTTAGCATGCTGAAGTTGGTCCAAGAGATCATCGATGCGGGGAGTGGATATCTGTTCTTTATGGTGATCTTGTTCAAAGCATGGTAGTCGATGAAAATTCTCCAAGAACCATCCTTCTTTGGCACCATCACAATAGGCGAACCCCATGGTGAGGTGCTCAAATGTATCATCCCTTAGTCTAGTATTTCCTGGAGTTGTTTCTTTACTTCAGTACTCTCAAGAAAGGATTGCCTTATAAACTCGATGTTTGGTAGAGGGGAATCTGGGAATAGTTGAATCTCATGATCTACTTCCTATTTTGGTTGTAACCCACTGGGAACTTGAAATACTTCATGAAATGAATGAATAATACTATCCAAATCATGCTTTCCATGGTTAGAAATATCTGAAACTTCTACCCCATCTTGTTTATCCTTTAACAAAAGTAAAAAAAACTGATTATGATTTTCCTGAATAAGTCATTTTTCTTACTTAACACTCACCATAGTAACCCGTGTCTTACGTTGGTGTGCCCAAATGTTGTAGATGATCCCATCATTGACCCATCTATACTAGTTTTCCCTTCTCATAAATATAGCATCCCTAATATATAAGTAAGGACTCTTGAATACAACATCAAAAGCATCAAGTGGAATAACGTCGCCTAAAACATCAATATAATGGGAATTTATCCCAAACTTGACCTTACATCTTCTTGTTACCTAAATTTCAACACTCTTCTTCACCCAACCCAAAGGATAAGGGTGTGGATGCTCGTAAGTCTCAAGACCAAGCTTCTTTACAACTAATTCAAAAATTAAGTTATATTGTGAACCAATATCAACCAAAGCATTTACCTTAGTTCTCTTGATATGGATTTTGATCTGGAATAGTCTACTCATCTCCTTTTCCTGGCTGTCCATGTTGGTGGTCAGCACCTAAGCCTTTCGTCTACATCGAGTCATTTTGATTTCCACCTCCCTTCTATTTTTACAATGTCATGGACTTCTTTGAGTCCTTGGTTCGGTTCTTTGGATGTAACTCGATGCAACTTCCAACATGTAGCGTCGTATGACCATTGATGTCACAGCTTCTTGCAAAAATTCTTGGGATCTTTACAAGTATGTAAATTAGTGGCAACTTATTTACCTTTCCCTTTCCACTTACCCTTGTTACTTGTTTTCCCATACTCTTTTTTCTGTTGATTTGTTGACTGCTTTACCCTTGGATCTACTTCTCCTTTCTTCTTTTCATCATCTATGTAGTATGCCTATACACATGCTTTGTTTATATCTTTGGGCTTAGTGGAGATGACCTTTCTTCGAAGGTGAGTGTGAAGTCCTCCCAAGTACTTAGTTAGAATATCCTCATCCTCCAAGTCCATGTTTAGCAACATGGCTGCCCTTTAAAACTCCGTAGTATAGTCTTGCACACTTTGACCACTGCCTTGTCTAAAATACTACCATTTAATCATTTGGTCAGTCTTGTGGCCAATAAGATAGAAGTTAGGTCTAAGTAATTCTTTAAATTTTTGCCAAGATTTCACAATAGGATGCTTCTTCTTTTCACAAGTGGTTAGATGGGTTTCCCACCAAACTAGAGCATGTCCCTCCATTTTGAGATGTGAAAAGTTGATCCTCTATGCCTCAGTTACATTATGGATGCTAAATTAGACTTCTAACTATTTTAACCATTTATCAAACAACTCGCATCTACTTATCCTTCAAAGTTTTAATATGAAATTTTGTCTCAACTTTAAAAGGAGTATGGTCAGATTTTACCTTTTCTCTTGCGTTTGAAGTATCTTCTTCATGCTCTTCCCCATAATCTTCCTCATGGTGGCTCTTCCCTATGCCAAACTTTTCAGCTAAGCCTCAAACCACTGAGTCCATGGAATCTTGCTTAACAAAAGTTGTCTTCCACAAATATGCAAGTTCTTCTTACCTTCTAAACATCCTCTCCATCATGGTCTCCAAAATCTCGATTCTATGGACCAAGTTCTCTTCCTCCATTTGTCCCCAAATTCTTTGTTTCCACTTCCTTGTAGAAATTTTGGATCGCAAGGTAAAGCCTCTTCGCCTTTTGATCTCGTCACTATCATACAAATCTAAGAACAAATACCACAATCCTGGATACTTGTTATCTCTTAAACAAAAATGATCTGTAAACTCTTTAACTTTGGAATTATCCATAGAATCACAAAAATAAAACAATACTGTTCTACTTTCTATTAGAAAATGACAGAGATATCTAGTGATTGAATTATGCTTATGCTTAGAATCCATAATTGCAGGAAAGGAAATAATTTAAGCTCATAAACACCAACAAATTTTTATCCTGGAAACTTCTAGAGGAGGAAAACCAGTCAGGAAGAAAATTTCTCTTTCTTCCCACTTTTATTGGTCAATTCAAAATAAAAAGTACAAAATTTACTATAAGTATGAAATAGAAGTAGATAATATCTCACACTTCCTCCAAAATACTTGCTTGCTCTATCTCAACACTCCTTTCTTCTACAAAACACAATTCCAGCACTAAGAACTTCTTGCTCACTTTCTTTCATGCTTCGATGATCCTATTATTTTATACAAACATGTATTTATAGCCTTTCTCATGTCCTCCCATGCACTGGAGGATGGGAAAGGTCATGGAGGAGAGGAGACACAGACAACCTTCCAAATTTTGGGCTGTTCATTTCATATTTTTGTTTTCTATCCGAAAGAGCTAGGGCCGATGCCCAAAGTAGACCGGCGGTCCCAAGACCGCCACCCCGGTTGGGTAGAGGTTCTTTAACTATCACTCTGCATAGAGCGGTGGTCCTGTTACTAAAAATATAGAACCTTTGTGTATTGTTTTTCTTATTCGTGCCGATCGATTTGATGAAGTAGCGTCATTTTGGATCCCTATGGATCATTCAACATCATATTAGATGAATCACACAAATCAAGGATCTAGGATTCCATTACCTCGGATATAAATAAACACTCATTCCTCTCCATTTTTTTAAATCTTTGGAAGCTTGAGAATTTGCATCATTATTGTGTCAAACTAACTTTCAATTTTACACACCGTTATGCTGTCCATTTGATCAATAATCTATTAATCAAGTTCAATCATTCACTCACATTTCTCATAGCTGAAATACACTTCCATTTGGAACATTTTTTGGACCAACCACATCCACTTGATCGTAGAGATTCAAATAACTCGGTGATTCATTCCAAGATTTAGCCAATATAATATAAGGTTACAAGGAGATATGAACAAAGGATTAGGTTTACACATTGTGTTCGAATTCTTTCGTTATTTTGTATTTTCTCTATATACACTAAGTTCAAGTCTTCAAAAAATGATTAAGTGAAATCTTATTAATAATGAATTGGGATAAAATAAATGTAGTAAGGATATATTTTTAGGTCTTACCCATTACTCTGGGTCCTAAGAATATGCCCAAAAAATTCCATATCATGTCATATAAACAGGTTCATTTTAAGACCCCCTCAAAAAATTATTATAAAATGGGTGGCGAATCTCTGAAATGGACTTTAGAAATGATGATGAATATCCAAAAAATAGATTCATGCCAAAGAAGATTTGGTAGGGTCTTTTTCAAACGATTTTGTACAGATTAGACATGTGTTGGACGAATGTCTTTTAGTAGTTGCATGGAACTCTGTTAGATGACACACCCCTATTGGTCGATTTCAAACCTGCATTGGATGGATGTCCATTATAGTTGGATGTCCATTTCCTCCACATTAGACAATGGAAGGAACTCATTGACCATTTTTCCAACCTTGTTGGTTTGTCGTCTCGACTTGTATTGAATGACTGTCCTAGTAAAGTTGGATGGCTGTCCATTCTTCATTGAATGAAAACTCATTAGCCACATAACCTATATTGGATGGTTGTCCCAATAATATTGGAAAGTCATCCCTTTTCTATTGGACAAGACACATTGGTGGTTCATCCTACTTTTGTGAGTTTCCATCCTTTATTGTTGGACGATGAATGTGTTTACAAATTTTTTCTTGTTGGATGACTCATGGGAGTGACCATCTACTAGGAATTAGATGGGCCAACCTTCACACAAGTCCCTAGGAAATTTCCTTGAACTTATCAACCAATCATTTGTCACCATGTGTCCAAAGTTTAAACTCAAGTTATTTATATATACCCCTACATATACCCCTACAAGGTTAATTTCCTTACTTTTCCCACAAACTTTTACAAATCCACAATGCTATGAGCTCTCCAATTTTATACCAAATTGACATGCACCTACAGATTTCAATTTCCTTTCCCTCTCTTGCAACTTTACACCATATCCAAAGCTTTCAACAATGGCTAGCACCACGGTTTCTCCTACCTCCAAATTATAGTACAAAAATATCATGTGCCCTCAAATTACAACACTGATAAAACTGAAAGACACACCGAAGGAATGGATGCAAAAACATAATTCACGGGGCTTGTCCACATGCCCCAATTCAAAAGTTACTCCATCCTCAATTACCTCGCTCATATTTTACAGCTAGAAAGAGGGACATTTTTCCATTCCCCTGATGGATCGTACAATTTATTTCACCGTGGACCCCATAGACATCCATCACTTAATGCGGCTTACCTTTCCAAAACCAGACACTCGTGAATACAAAAGTGGTCCTAAATGATGAAGACAATTTTTTTGGAGTCTCATTACAATGTGCAGTTGATGGTAAGTTCAATATTATTTTCAATTGTTTGTTTTCTTAATATTACTTGACTGCCCAAACATCTAACATTTCTTGTATCTTATTGCAACTCCTATTAATCATTCCAAAAGAGGCCTTGTTATACAAGGTATTACATAAATTATTTGATGTAGTGATATCACTATTTTAAGCCAGGATTGTGTTGTAGGGAATATCCACATACATTCTATTTTGGGTGGTTCAATCTATATTACGAACATTAGTAGGGAAATAATTCGATTGGTGCACATATTTGTCCAATCGAATAAAAACAAATGTCAACAATCCCTTACTAGTATGAATGCATCTGATAAATCCAAGAGTGTGTTCTCTTCTACAAATTATTTACTTGCTTTCTATCATGAAGATTTCCACCAATTGCGTAACAATTTTTTTTTATGGTAATTAATGACAAAATGATTGGTCTCTCACTTGAAGAACAACATGTAAAAATTAATTTTCACATTATAACGATTAATTATTTTTGAATGCAATAATAATAGTAATTTAATATTTTATAGAGAAGAATTATAGCTAGAATATCTCATAAGGAGGCTATTACTCGGGGTAAAGCCCCTTGAGAGGTCTCTAGTGATTCTGATATGGATTCAATAGAATCAACCCCAATACAAGTTCCTCATAAAAAGACCTAGGGGGTTGATAGCTCCACCACTCCTACCTTCTATACCATCACACTTCTCTACATGTATAAACTTTATTGTTTATAATTAAGCTACTAGGAGGAACCATAAACAATCTATTTGTTTTATAAGTGGTACAATATTTTAATATTTCTACATTTTTTGTTTTCATAAAGTTCCGAGTTTGATGATCTAGATCAAACTCATTCTCAATGTCAAGATCGAATGGTCACGTCTCCAAGCATGCAAGGTAATGTATAATGTTTAACATCTTTTGTTTACTTGTAAATATTTTATTTAGTATTTACAAGGGTATAATGATTAGTTTTCTAATACTTTGCAATTTTCTTCTTACAGTTAATAGACCTTCACAACAGATTCCAAAAAGGCCTCTGGTATTGCCGATGCGTACTATACAAACAACAAGAAAATTTGTAGGAAAGAATATAAGGTTTCCTACAGACTCTGCAGGAACAGTTCATCCAGTAACCTCAGAATTTCTTGGTTTTTCACTAGGTGGTGTCTTCAGTACAACGAGAACCCAAATTTTGAACCAGATCGAGCTCAACGATGAGTTTTTGATTTGATAGTGGCGACGCAGAGAAGGGTAACTATTTTGACACACATGGTATGATATAATCTACTCCACCTCCTCAGCCACAAGTGCAACAATATGTACATGAAATAATGGACTCTCCTCCTCCACCAAGTAAAACTCCACTCACAGATGATCAAAAGACAAATTTTTCCTTTGAAAATATGATATCAGATAGTATGGGGGCCACAATTCGGAAGTTGTTATGTCTGATGTGGAATCAATGCACACTTGGGAGAGAAGGGCAAAAATTTTGATCAAAGAAATAAATACCTGATACCATAATCACGCTCAAAGGAATTCATTGTTCACTACTCAGAGAGAGCCAACCAATAAGGCTTGACATTTTGCTAAACAAAGCTCACTATGTAAAATTTTGTATAATAATGATTATGATGATAATATTATAGACATAATGTTAAATAGGTTGGAGAACATTAATTCTCAAGCCCATATGTACTACAAAAATTGGATAGAGACAAAACTAATGTTTTAATTACAAATGCGAAAAAAGAGAATGCTATGGCGAGGTCATCTTTTAGACGTAAAATCGTGATATTATGAGCATTGAAATAAATTATTAAGACTTATATAATAGACTAATACATTTGTATTTCTATTTTGTAGGAAAAATATGAAAATTTAAAGAAAGAAACAACTATATTTGATGCACATTTGAAAAATTCCTACAAAAGCTTGAATGCATTTATACAATTGAAGGAAAAACTTATATTATTAAATAAAAAAATAATACATTGAAAAGGATAATCAAGGAGCATAAGATGGATCCAAAAATCTTACTGAAGGAAAATACAGATGCTGATCCATCACTTTTGTCATCAGGAGATGTTACGAGGGAGGAACAAAATATTCTTCAAAATTACAATACCATAGTGGAGGATTTGTAGGCATCAAGAGTTTTAGAAGAGAGAACTATACAGATTGAGAAAAATCTACCTTTTGTGCAAGAAAAGATCAAGCTTCCCCTACAACATAAAATTGAAAAAAATAGTTAGTTTCACCATGTGATAGGTGTGTTGTCACAATTACAACATTGGTGTAGGAATTAAAAGATAGTGGCCAGCCATTTTTTTTTCTTTTTTATTCTGTGTGGTAGACGTAAGGACAACTATGATTCAGAATCATAGGTAGAAAAGAGGATTCCCTCATAATGTGTTCCTTGTCCGGAAGCTTTGAAAACCATTGACAACCCACCATTTTGTAATTGTATTGGCCAAAAATGCTTTATGAAAACATGTATGTCTTCATAAAGTAATCCGCCTCTTGATAGAATGAATACAAGACTAATTTTGAATTGGAACTATATTTACTATTGTATCACATTTATTAAAAGTTTTCAACAATTTAATATGCAAACTTGTAATTGGATTTCTACTTATTCAGAATGTTTTTATGTTACTATTTGGAGATGTAAACAATAAAGCATGGTTTAAGATGCTTAGTTTGTGTTTGTTTGAAAATATTTATGTTTCATGCAGAGATAAAACATTAATCAATAATCACATAGATGGATCCAAATAAATTAGTCTTTATTTCAATAATAAAACAAAATATAAAAAATGAATTTGTTACAAGTAAAAAAAATTCTATTAAGACCAATTGATTAAAGATTATGAAATATTTCAAATCATTGTCAATAATGTCAAGAATGTATAAAATAAATAAGAGCTCGAAATTAAGACAGTCCTAGAGCAACATGTTCATTTGTGTCCTGGAATTATATTGAATTATAAACATGTTCGGTAGATGTGTTTGGATCCCCTAGATTAGTCAAAATGTTACCGAATCCTCTTCTTTCTACGAGTGAATTCTATAATGCAAGTGCTCTCTCATAAGGAAAAGTTTCCATAGAGTAAGTAAATAAATACAATCTCAAACAAATTTCTAAATATTTATCCAATCTATTTTAGACTTTTGATTTTACAAAGAACAATGCACTGAATACCCTATCATAATCAATAGAACCTAAAATTATTGTTTGAAAAAGTTCATATATGTGAATAAACTTGTTCAAATCCTCTTGCAAAATACTACTTGAATAAATATTCTTCCAAAGTCTTCTAATTGAACCATTTTCATTTGGCTCATCCAAAAACTGAAATTACACTAGCTTAGTGGTAGCAAATTCCTATGATTGAGAACTAAGTAACCTTTTTTGTAAAATACCTTCAATATCAATTCTATTTATCTTTTCATGTTTACAAAAAATGGTCCAATAGACTAGTCATGTATTTGATAAATAAAGTACTGATGGATGTTATTGATATGTAAACTCTTCAACTTTGGAATTATCTACAAAATCAAAAATTAAACATCACTGTTCTACTTTCAATTAGAAAATGATAGAGATAGCTAGTGAATGAATTTTTCTTGTGCTTAGAATCAACAATTGTAAGAAAGGAAAGAATATAAACTCATAAACACCAACAAGTTTTATCCTAGAAACCTCCAGAGGAGGAAAAACCAGTCGGGAAGGGAAATTGCTCTTTCTTCCCACTTTTATTGGCCAATTCAAACAATAAGTACATAAATTACAATAAGTATGAAAGAGAAGTAGATAATATCTCACACTTCCTCCCAATTACTTGCTTTCTTTGTCTCAACACTCCTTTCTTCTACAAAACACAATTACAACACTAAGAACTTCTTAATCACTTGCTTTCACGCTTCGATGATCTTGTTATCTTCTACAAACATGTATTTATAGAATTTCTCATGTCCTCCCATGTACTGGAGAATGGGAAAGGTCATGGAGGATAAGAGACACTGACACCCTTTCAAATTCTGGGTCTCTTCATTTCATATTTTTGTTTTTCTGTCTGAAAGAGCCAAGACCACCGGCAATGCGAGACCGATGGTCTTAGAACCGCAGCCCTGGTTGGGTGGCGGTTCTGTAACCACCGCTCTACATAGAGTGGTGATCATGTTACTATAAATACGTAACATATGTGCATTATTTTTACTTCTTTGTCTTTGGTGATATATAATGAAGTAGAGTCATTTTGGATCCCTATGGATCACACCTTCCCTACTTAGGAGGATTTTGTCCCAAAAAGCTTAATGGGGGATTAGATGAGGAAATAATTACCTCACTTGCTCCTTTGAGTACCACCGGGCTTGCCTTGTGTCTTTCCTTTCACCCAATCTACAGGACTCCTCTGTAGACCTCTCCTAATCTATTTGACCTTCTGCTGCAACACTACATCCTCCTCTAATTCACCCCATGAGTCCAAGATGCAATCCTCAATGGAAGGTAGTAACTGTATTCCTTCATCTTCATCTAGCATGTATGGCTCATATAGGTGTAAGTTCTCATAGTTTTCTACAGAGCACATCCTCATAAATGACAACAAATCAAGTTGAAAAGCATTTCTCCAACTCCGCTCCAATATAATAAAGGGCCCATATTGTAGTGGCTTGAGCTTTCGTGCTTGACCTTGTAGTCTCTCCTTTCTCAAGTAAAGCCAAAATCTATCTCCAACATGAAGCTTATATTCCATCCTATGCTGATCATGCATAGCTTTGTACTTGGCTTGATATTTCTCTAGCTATTATTTGACTTTGAGATGGATTTTCAGATCCTCTCAATGAATTTGTTTGCTCTAGTCACCTCTGTTTCTTGTGTCTCATCCTCATCATGATACCCAACTATTATTTCCAGTGGATTTGTAGGTAGATATCCCAAACATGCTTCAAACGATGACTTCATAACGGATGTGTGTATTACTCCGGTTATAGCAATGCCGAATGTAGGCTAAGGACTCATCCCAAGTATTTGGGTATTTCTTGTTATACCCTCTGATTAACTATAACAAAGTCTTGTTCACCACCTCTATCTATCCATCTATATGTGGATGGAAAGTTGTGCTCCTCTGTAACCTGGTATCCATCTTGTCCCAAAAAGTAGTCCAAAAATTCCCCAAGAACCTAGAATCCCTGTCAGAAACAATAGACTTTGGCAAACCAAAATGCACCCATACATTAGCAAAGAAAATATCTATTGCCTCATGTGCTTTTACTTGTCTTTTTACATGCCATAAGAATACACATCTTACTGAATCTATCAACAAAAATATAGAGATAGTCATGGCCATGTTTAGACATAGGTAATCCTCCTACAAAATCCATAGAAATGTCCTCCCATGGACGAGTAGGTACTGGAAAAGGCATATACAAACCCTCCTTCCTAGTATTAGGCTTGTTGGTATAATAAAGTTTACATCCATGTATAAATTTTGATACTTCTTTCATATTGGGCCAATACACGTACCTTTACAAGTGGGATAGGGTCTTACCAACACCGAAATGTCTCACTAATATCAAGGTATGTGCTTCCCTCATCAATAGAAGTATTTCCTCTTTAGGCACACAAAGATTCCCCCATCAAGTAGAGTATCCTATCCTTGAGATAAAAATCTTCAATCCTGTCCTTTCACCCTTGGGACTGTGAATCGCTGAAATGTCACCCCAAAGTCTCTATTATGGGAATATGCCTCTCTCGTAAGCTTCCTTCGTGAAGGGTTCAATCTGAGATATAGTGGAAAAATAGGAAAAATTATCCTGTGTGGGTGGCCTAGATAACTACTAAATTTCTACTACCCTTCTTGTATTTGATCACTAGATGGAACTGCTGAAGGAACCCCATCCATTTGTAGTGCCTTGCCTACTACAATTTAGACTGTGTTTGCAAATACTGGAGAGGTTTGTGGTCAATGTACATAATATTTTCTTTACCAAACAAATAATGCTTCCATTTTTTAATTTCTTGGACTAGTGAATACATTTCCTTATCATATACTTAATATCCTTTAACTACTTTGAATTGAAAGTTTCGAAATGATAACATATGGGTTTACCTCCTTGAAGCAATATTGCACCCATAGCGTAATCATTGGCATCTATCTCTACTTCAAAAGGTTGATAAAAATTAGGAAGAGTAAGTACTTTGGAACATGACTAATCTTTTATTTTAATAACCCAAGTCAAAACCATTACTCTTTGCGGCCATTATGTGTAGAGGTGTGCAATCGTGGAGAAGCCCGAAATGAACTTCCACATGTACTCTCTGCTCCCATAAAACTCCTAGTCTCTATGGTTCCTATTGGTGTTAGACAATTAGTGATGCTTCCACCTTTGGATCCACTCACATCTCTCCTCCTCTAACTACATGCCCAAGATAGACAAGTGATTGTTTGGAAAATTCACATTTCTTCAATTACAAAACAACTATTTCTCCATGATAACTTGCAAGACTTATTGTAAATGAGTTCGATGTTCTTCCCATGTGGTACTCAAAATCAAGATATCATCTAGATATACAATGACACATGAATCTATGAAATCCCACAATACATCATTCATCAATATCATAAATATAGCGGTGCATTACATAACCCAAAAGGAAGTACTAACCATTCATATAAACTTTGTTTTGTCTTGAAGGTAGTCTTCCATATATCCTCCTCCTTCATTCTAACTTGGTGATAACCTGACTTGAGATCCAACATCGTGAAGAATTTGACATGTTTGTATCTGTCCAAGATATCATCTATGCGGGGAAGTGGATATCCAATCTTTATGTTGATCTTGTTCAAAGCACGATAGTCGACACACATTCTCCAAGAACCATCCTTCTTTGGCACCATCACAATAGGTGAACCACATGGTGAGGTGCTCGGATGTATCACCCCTTGGTCTAGTAGTTCATGGAGTTGTTTCTTTACTTAAGTACTCTCAAGCAAGGATTTCCTATACAACTCAATGTTTAGTAGAGGGGACTCTGGAAATAGCTGAATCTCATGCTCTACTTTCCATTTTGGCGGTAACCCATTGGGAGCCTGAAATAATTCCTGAAAAGACTGAATAATACTATCCAAATCATGTTTTCCCTAGTTAGAAATCTCTAAAACTTCTACTCCATCTTGTTTATCCTTTTAAAAAAGTAAACAAAACTGATTATGATTTTCCTGAATAAGTAATTTTGCTTGGTTATCACTCACCATAGTAACCCATGTCTTACGTTGGTGTGCCCGGATGTTATAGCTGATCCCATCCTTGAACCATATAAAATGGTTTTCCCTCCTCATAAATATGGCATCTCTAATATTCAAGTTAAGACTCCAAAAACAACATCAAAAGCATCAAGTGGAATAACGTCGGCTTCCAAAACATCAATATACTTGGAATTTATCCCAAAATTGACCTTACATCTTCTTATTACCTAAATTTCAACACCCTTCTTCACCGAACCCAAAGGATAAGGGTGTGGATGATCGTAAGTTTCAAGACCAAACTTCTTTACAACTGCTTCAGAAATCAAGTTAGACTGAGAAACGGTATCAACCAAAGAATTTACCTTAGTTCTCTTGATCTAGATTTTGATCTGGAATGGTCTACTCATCTCCTCTTCCTGGCTGTCCATGTTGGTGGCTGTGCACCCAAACATTTTGTCTACATCAAAGTAATCTTTGATTTCCACCTCCCCTTATGTTTTTACAACTGTCATGGAATTCTTTGAGTCCTTGGTTCGGTTCTTCGGATGTAACTTCAGATGCAACTTCCAACATGTAGCGTTAGTATGACCATTGATATCACAGTTCTTGCAAAAATTCTTGGGATCTTTACAAGTATGTAAAGTAGTGGCAACTTATTTACCTTTCCCTTTCCACTTACCCTTGTTACTTGTTTTCCCATACTCTTTTTTCTGTTGATTTGTTGTCTTCTTTACCCTTGGTTATATTTCTCCTTGCTTCTTTTCATCATCTATGTAGTACGCGTACACACATGCTTTGTTGAGATCTTTGGGCTTTATGGAGATGACCTTTCTTCAAAGGTGAGTGTGAAGTCCTCCCAAGTACTTAGTCATAATATCTTCATCCTCAAATTCCATATTTAGCAACATGGTTTGCCTCCAAAACTCTGTAGTATAGTCCTACACACTTTGACCACTGTCTTGTCTAAAATATTGCCATTTAATCATTTGGTTAGTCTTGTGGCCAATAGGATATAAGTTAGCTCTAAGTAATTCTTTAAATTCTTGCCAATATTTCACAATTGGATGCTTATTATTTTGACTAGTGGTTAGATGGGTTTTCCACCAAACTAGAGTGTCTCCCTCCATTTTGAGACATACAAAGGTGATTCTCTATGCCTCGGTGACGTTATGGAAACTAAAGTTGAATTCTAACTATTTTAACCATTTATCAAGCAACTCTGCATCTACTTGTCCTTCAAATATTTCAATCTCAACTTTCATCTTAACGTTAAAAGGAGTATGGTCAGATTTTAACTTTTATCTTGCGTTTGAAGTCTCTTCTTCATGCTCTTCCCCATAATCTTCCTCATGGTGGCTCTTACAGATGCCAAAATTTTCAGCTAAGCCTCAAACCACTTTGAGTCCATGGAGTCTTGCTTGACAGAAGTTGTCTTTTGCAAATCTACAAGTTCTTCTTGCCTTCTAAACATACTATCCATCATGGTCTCCAAAATCTTGATTCTATGGACCAAGTTCTCTTCCTCCATTTGTCCCTGAATTCTCTGTTTCCATTTCTTTGTAGAAATTTTTGGATCACAAGGTAAAGCCTCTTCGCCTTTAGATCTCGTCACCATCATACAAATGCAAGAATAAATACCACAGTCCTGGATACTTGTTAGTTTTGATACCAAAATGATTTGTAAACTCTTCAACTTTGGAATTATCCATAGAATCACAAATTGAACGCGTGCTATTCTACTTTCTCTTAGAAAATGACAAAGATAGCTAGTGAATGAATATTTTTTCTTGTGTTTAGAATTAACAATTGTAGGAAAGGAAAGAATATAAACTCATAAACACCAAGTTTTATCCTAGAAACCTCCAGAGGAGGAAAAACTATTTGGGAAGGGAAATTTCTCTTTCTTCACACTTTTATTGGCCAATTCAAATAATAACTACAAAAATTACAATAAGTATGAAATAGAAGTAGATAATATCTCACAATTCCTCCTAAGTACTTGCTTGCTCTATCTCAACACTCCTTTCTTCTACAAAACACAAATCCAGCACTAAGAACTTCTTGCTCACTTGATTTCATGCTTCAATGATATTATTCTCTTCAAAAAACATGTATTTATAGCCTTTCTCATGTCCTCATGTGCATTGGAGAATGGAAAAGGTCATGGAGGAGAAGAGATACGACAATCTTTCAAATTCTAGGGTTGTTCATTTCATATTTTTATTTCTATTTGAAAGAACCACGACCACCACCGAATCTTTGACCAACGAGTCTTAGGACTATGACCCTAGTTGGGTGGAGGTTATTTAACCACCACTCTACACGAGTGGTGGTACTATTTCTATAAAGAAAAAACCTCGTGTATTGTTTTTACTTCTTCATGCTTTGACTGATATGATGAAGTAGAGTCATTTTTGATCCCTATGGATTAGTTATAAGTGTGCCTCCAACTATATTCCAAAACTATGGATTAATAACTCCCATTGCTTCAAGTAATTTATCCTTTTTGAATCTTTCATAGATCTCTGTAGATAAATATTGAGAAATATTTTTCAATTTATTTTGAGTGTCACATAATACTATTTCAAATAAATTGTGTGTCACTCTTACTTCTTCCATCTCTGACCCAACCAAATCTACTCTTTTATGAAAATTATGAAGTGGTATTTATTTCCCATGTGTTTTTATACACATATGATCATGTATATTGAATTTTAAGTAGAAAATTACATTCTTAAGGTCTATTAATGCATTATAGCTTTCAAAAACAGGACCCTAAAAACTTCCATTTGACAAATATAAACTATCTAGACTCAAACACACACATTTTCTGAGTCTTATGAAGTATGTTATGTAGATGCAATGCTCTTGCACATGCTTCGTCAAAACATTTAGCTCCTTCAACATTGGAAAAATACCACATAGTGTAAGTAAAGTTTCAATGTTTGTTAGACGATAAAAAAAATATTTAGCTTTATCTACATCCTTGCGGTATTTATACATAAAACATGTCAATGAAGGATATTCTTCAAATATTCTACAAGTAGGTTCATACATTGAAATCCATCTAGTATCTACATCTTTGAGAATTTTTTTCCCATTTGTCAGTCTAATTGCAAATTTATGAAATTCTAAAAATCTCTTTAGACTGCTAGAATAATATGCATGCAAATCATGGATCAAATCCTCCACTTTGGCAACACTTTCGAATGTGCACACAACTTAATAGGCCAAATTCATTCTATGAGACATGCAATGAATTACAATCATATAGGGGGAAACAATTGTGCTGTAGTAGTATGAAAAAACCATTTTGGCCCCCTGGATTATAGCTACACCATCGGTTCAACATATACTAACTTCGTTTCAATGGAAAAATGTTTTCAGAATTGTAATTTTCACTCATTTTATGAATTGCTAAGAGATGGATTTCTTACTTCATTTGCAAATGTGTATACATGAATACAAACCCATGAAGTATTTTCCACTATTGTAACCTCATCAATTGAAAGGGAAATAAACTTTACATTTTTAACATACTCTTTTAGATCCTCCTTTTCCACCAGAGCAAGACATTTTACAATTTCCCAACCACTTGTATCTGACCAATGTGATTGAGGAACATTTTGTAAGCCAATAACTGATACAAAATTTTATTTTCTGAGAAATCTGAAATGGGTCTTCCCTTTTTCAATATATGGAATACAATCAAAAATTTCTTAGAGAAAAAATTTCACACAATAAACTCTCTCTCTTATTTTATTCATGCAATAGGGAGATATAGAAAAATTTATCCTACATAATATGAGTCAACCTCAAAAATAATCCCTACATTTACTCATCTATTTCTATTATACGTGACATTGTTTACAAACAACCTTATATACACCTAATAATATATCAACCCACATAGCCATGTGAGTGCTAATGATTCCTAACATTCCCCCTTAGTGCAAACATGGTAGAATAACATCCCCACACTCATCTGCAATATGAATACCCCTGTGAAACATGTCCTAAAATGTGACTCATGATCTTGATCAAAAGAAAGGATCTCTCCTTCCATGGTTTTAAACAGGATTACTACGAACCTTGATGTGATAAGAACCAATCAATCGTCCACATTGTGTGGTTATATGGATCCTCCCACAAACCCTTTCAAGATCCATGAACTGACTTAATCTGGTGATTTTGTTCACCACTATGCTTGTACATCAGGGAAGTATATAGGAATCACAACCCACTTATTACAAAATTTCACAATAAAATACATACTAGAAATATTTCACTTTTCATCCTATTAGAATCATAATGTTCTTAATTGCAGCCATTGTTGTTGATCGACCACTCGATCTCAAGCAACATAGGAAATTGCCACTACCACTGGAATCTTCCTTTGAAATTTTTTTTTTTAGGCGTAGAATGGAAATGGAACATTGGTGTCATGTTCCCCCATAATGTGAAATTTCCACACATGAACACTGAGAATCAAACTATATCGAAGACATACAACTAACCGGATCTTGCTAGTTAGATCTTGTTGCACATGGTCACCATTGCAAGTGAATGTATTCACAAGCGACCATCTTCTAATGAAGTATGATAGTCAGAGGATCACGTCAATGAAGAGGATCATTGATAGTCATCTAGACTCCAACGTAACTTTTTCCAACATCCAGAACCACACAAAACAAGAACTCTGAAAAGAAACACACTGCAAAAACTGAAAGCAAATACTCACACCACAATAATGTCACCAAAACAAAATGTGGCCCCTTCATTGACCTCCAACCTTTGATGCTTCTTGCCTCTAGTAACATGTTACTAGCTCATTGGATTTGGCTTTGAGTTTCTTTGAACAATTCACCCCATAAGATGGACGTCACATATAAGTGAAAATGCGTCCGATTATTGAAAAGTGAAGCAATATTTTTTTCATATTTTTTACAATGACACTTTTTCCATATTGATGACAAAAAAATAAATTTACTAATTATTTGAGTCTTGTTACAAAAATGACACATTTTAAAACCAACTCAAAAGAAACTTTGATAATATGATGATGACAAATACCCACTATAAAATGACTTGACAATTTTATGTTTATACTCAAAAGATGATTTTTTTGATGATAGGGAAATTTATTTTCTCTGCTTTCATGATATAATAAAATTACAAATAAAACAATTCTTATTGACTATTATAACATTATTATTTTGAAACCTATTATGGTGGACAACTAAACAATCAAGAAAGACACAAAAAAAAACTCCCTAACCTTTGTAACTCGTAGTAGAAAAGGGAAATTGCATATTCAAAGCTTGGATTAATGTGATTGAAGTATTCAATGCATCTCATTGACCACTAGTCCACCAAAGGTCCATCAAACATGTAGTAAAGAAGGGATGTAGATATACAAATTCACCTTTTATGATCAAACTATTTGCAATACTTGGGTGTGACTGTGTTGAAACCAAGGTGAAGGGGATGAGGTATGTGAGTCATGCCTCACAACACCAATGCAAGAAAAACATGTCCCCAATTTTTTTTTTATGTCTGATCCAACTCTCCAAGGCACGGTCTTCATCCCGGATCTTGAAATCAATGTCACCAATCAACATGGACTACAAACATGTAGATTTGCTGAGGTGCATCAAATAAATTGGTCATCAAGAGTGGAAAACATAGATTCTACAACTTTGTTAATGGAATGTTAACATTTTAGTGGATGTAAATAATTCACAACATCAATGAATATGCACTTTGAGCTTATATAGAATGTTGATGCAACCGACAATATAAAGAGATGCAATAGAATGGCGTCTCATTACATGCAAGGAAATATGTGCATGAGTCTCAAACCTAATAGATCTACATAAAGTTACTTATTTTGACTAATGCAATAAAGTAAAGACCAATAGATGTTTAATTTGTCTAATAGAGCACAAGAATTTAGTAACAAAATCTAAATAACGCCTTAGATCGAAACTGAAACTGATTTATAAAATCACAAACTAAGAAACTTAAGACATCATATGGGGCAAAAAGAAAAGATTGATTTCCCCTAATTTAATCTCAAAATTCCATGGATCATATTGCTCTAATACCAAATCTTGGAGCAACAATTTTGCAAAATAAACTCTCTCTTATTTTATTCATATAGTAGGGAGATATTTATACAAAAAGTTCTCCTACATAATAGGAGTCAACCTCAACAATAATCCCTGCATTTACTCACCTATTTCTATTATCCGTGAGGTCGTTTACAAACAACCCGACATATACCTAATGATATATCAACCCACATAACCATGTGAGTGCTAATAATTCCTAAAAAATAAAATACTTTTGGATTGCATTTTAGTATCCATAACTTTGCTTGATTTTTCTACAATTGTGCCACCTTTTTCATTTAGATTTTTCAAATTTTTTTGTTCTTTTTCATATTATTCTATGTATTTTACATGCAAGCAGTCATTTTTGCATTTTTCCATTTATGAGATCTTACTATGCTCCCATCCTTTTGCTTTTGGGAAATATATATTTTCCCACGTGTTTTTCAATGGTGTCTAGTTTGAGTTGCATTGTGTGATATTTCCCTTGTTTCCAACTACATATTTTACATCGAAATTGAGTTAGAATATCATTACCATTTTTTGGATCCATAGGTTCAATAAAAGGATATTTGGCTTCCCAGTCGAACTTGAAAGTCCTTCCTATTGTCCAATTTGTCCTCTTTCTTCTTATAGATTTTTTTTACTTTCTTTGACTTCAACTTGTGCATCTAGGTTCTCAGCAGGAATATCTTGATCCTTACGTCTCTTTTTCTAAAAACAGCAAACTGGAGTAAAAGCTTCTTATTCTATTAGTGTTAGAAGAGCATTTGATGAATCTTCTCCTAGTTCGATGTCATCAAGGGAATAAATGTTTTCATGAATTGGATCATCTCAAAAAAGATTAGTTTGATTAAAACCAAAAGGATAATTGAGATTGACATCTCGAAACACATTAGTTTGTGAAGGTGTTTGAGAAATGTCTACATATAAAAGTGTTACAAAAATAATATTAATTATTTATATTATTAATACCACTAAATAAACATAAAACAAGAGTGCAAAGAGTATTTGAAACACAATATGAAAAATATAATAATAAAATTCTGTAAATTAGTAGATAGTACATACCTATATTTTTAGCAGATCCAGACACAACATTCATTTTTGTGAGTTTCCAAAATATCCAAACAATGTCTTGTTACTCTTTTTTGAACTAGTGTAACCTTCTTACCCTGCTTTCTAGAATCCATGGATATGTCACCAAACAGGACAGACAAGCTTGGGGTTTAATGAATAAGCTAGATGGATAAGGGAGATTGTAGTTAGAAGGTTCACCTTTGGATGGATTGGGGTTAGATGAATTATAGTTGGACAAATTTCTACTAGATAGATTAAGGTTGGATGACTTACAACTGGACGCCTTGCTATTAGACGGTTTGTAGTTAGATGCTAGTGGTTGGACGGATTCAAGTTAGATAGATTGTAGTTGGACGGATTGTAGTTGGATGGATTGCGAGTTAGATGGATTCAAGATGGGTAGAAAAAATTGTAGTCCGATTGCTAGAGGTTGGATGGGTTAGGGTTTGACTTCGGTGACAAATATTACAAAAAGGTTAGATGGTTGTATATGTATTATACCTAGGTGCTATGTATAGTAGTATACTTCGGTGAATATGTGCACAAGTTGATTCGAAACGTTGGTAAATTACATGCATAAGTTCATTTATATGTGTAAATACTAGGTGAATTGACCCATACTAAGGACATGTTGGCTGAATTTTATGGAAAATTAGGCGGTAGCCAACTATCGAATATTCCCCATTTCCAATTTCCAAAAACCTGAATATTCACGAGTTCACAAAAATTCGCCGCTAAAATTTTATTTGCATATAACTTAAGTATAATATCCCATTGAAATGACCATGGATTCATGCCAAGGGGAAGTACCATCCAATTTATATTGGTGCCTCAAATATATGCACAAAGATAGGAATAGTCATACCTCGTAATAATGAACCTTAAAATATTTTTAAGTGGCAGGCTTAGTTAACCAATCCATCTCATAAACAAGTGTATCATATTCTCCATTACCACCACCTATATCACCCATTCTAATTTAAACATTCAACACACCTAAACAAAAAGAGGATCCTAAATATAATACTACATATAGTAATCATCTTTCTGAACTCTATAAGCCACCACTTATTGATAGGAAAATATTAAGCAACATTGAAATGAAGACTCTAATGATGAAGAGTACATTTTCAATGATATAGATAATATGTTAAATAAAATCAAGTTTAACCATGTTGGACTAGTGAATATTGTAATGATTATGATTCATTTGACATAGATCAACTATAACTTATCTCAAAAGTATAAAGTTTCTTAAAATACAGCTCCACCTATTAATAACAACGTTGATAATAACTATGTTATGATTATTACTAGATCACAAAGCACGTCATAAAAAATAACATGAACTCTTGTGAATTTATTAGACCTATAATTTCACCATTGAGTATGATGATAGCATTAATAAAAAATCAAAAAAACCTCTTGATTCCATGACAACAGATATTCAACAATATGATATGATTATTGTATGATCTTATATGTCACACGGGTCTCCTCACCTCACATGTCAAATAATGGTTCCATAATAAAATTACATGGGTGACCTATCGAGGACACCATCACACTTTCCTATAATTTTACAACCATTATTTGGTCCTTAGTTAGACTCTACATCATCATCATCAACTCCAATTTCTAGGTATCATACAACTTAAGGTAAATTTTATTTTATTTTGATACCCCCAAAATTCTATTTTTAGAACATTAGATACATATTATACACCTATGGACATTGATCATTTTCCTGATACACACCTCTAGTAGTACACATATAACACATGTAAATAACACCACACACACATATTATAGCATTTACACCAATAATTTGATATTTTCTTTCCTAGTTTTCCACTAGATCATTATCATACGATGCAACTCATTTCATGGGGTGTGATTGTTAAGGGAATAATAATTATCTTGGACCCCACCTTTATTTTTTCACTATTTATTCACTACCTTAGGGCCACTAGTATCAAATTTATATTCCACATCTCCTATTTCAAAAACACAAAAATAATATAATATCATGAAAATATAAAATCGGGACCAACACGAGACATGTTTGGTCCTTTCCTAGCTTTGATCCTTTTTATCATTTAGATTTCGTACTCTATGATACTTTAACACTCACACTATATAGAATGAATTAAACAGTTATAACCTTGGAAACTATACACATTACCACTATGGGGGCATATCCATGCTAGGGGCATCTTACACAACAATCCTACTTACATATTTAACACCTTACAACTTCTAACAAACTTCTATCGTAGGGGATGCCTAATGCATCATGGATATACCTTCATTGGGGTATCTATATAACTTAGTTTATCATGATCAAATTTCTCTACACTAGTCCATTGTGTACATAGCATTACTTTACTACTTATTAAACATTCTATATCGGTATTTATACAATGATTACATTTCTTAATTTTAGACTTATTTAATTTTATTTTTCTTAACATTTCACTACTATTGGCCTTGTGATCTTGTTTTGGCTACAATTGATTTCTTACAATGCGCTACTTGATTACACCATTGATTGTTTCATGATGTTGATTGATTCAAATGCTCCATGATATTATTTATTATATTAAAATATTGGTTTAGAAAATTAATTTCTTTGAAAACTTTATATATTTGTGTGTTACATGCTTTGAATATTGTGTGACATTGTTTGAATTGACTACTTCGTACTCTTATGTGTTATATTCCTTGAATATTATATGGAATTGATTGACTTGACTACTCCTTCTCTTTATTGGTGTATTCTTTGACTGTATTACATTGATTGAATTGAATTATTTGTGTACATGAGTGATTACTCTATCATAATGTATAATTGATTTATTTATACCCTTGTTTGAGATGTGATACTATAATATTTTATTGTTCCATGGACTTATATGCTATATGTTGTATTTGTTCCTTACTTGTATGTTCTATGCCATGTTTTATTTATACATTTATGTGCTCTATACTATATTGGTTTGTGCACTTGTATTATTTATAATTTGTTTTCTCATATAATTTAGATTCCCACATGTGATTTACATTGTTACATTACTTATGTTCATTCAAATTAATATAATATTACGCATTTTACTTCCTACAATGCATTACTTGTTATATCCTTTAGAATGGAAAAAATATCCTATGACATATTACTTGTTATATATTTTGACATGATCGAACATTCTATGACATATTAATCATCTAGGTTAAGTTATGACCATTATATACACATGGTTATAGCATACTTAGCTTACAATATACATTTTTTTCATACACATTGCATCTTGTACACATTGATTAACACGCATTATTGGACATAATTTATTAGCACATATTGCTTGATTTCATTTTTGGACATAGGTCCTAAAAATAGATTACACTCGCGATTATTTCTTGTTGACATCACTTCATCTTGACTGATATGATCATTGTTTCTTACACATTTCCTTGAACACATTACTTGTTTTACTTCGCGATTATGATAATTGTTTCTTACACAAAGAGTAGCAAGATTATTTTTATACCTTGTGATTATATCATTGCTTATTACACATTTGGATTTATATCACTCCTTGTTGCATGCTTGTTGTTGCACACAAAAACTAACAACTAACACTATTAACATTGGTCAAATCTGCCACGTTTTTAGTCATTTCTAGTTACGATGGTCCTATCATGTCATGTTGTGTTATTAGATAACTATGGATTCATTAGGAATTGATTCATGTGTTACAGTCATGCTACTCATCTTATTACTAATATACTATCTTGTTTACTATTGCTAAAATAATTTCATGACATGTTTCACTCTTTTGACTTACCCATTATAAATATTATCATGACACATGTCACTTGTTTGTTGATACACATTGTTTAAATTACAATGTTTTAATCTTATGAATGCTACAATATATTTCTACCTACAAATTCTTATATCTTATAAATTATACATGTTATACCAAATTAGTTGATACATTAATTTTGGTTTATATCATTTATGATGTTTCTTACATGATTTTACATGATTAACACTTTCTCTTTTGAGGTAAGTTATCCTTAAAAATATCCCTCATCTCAAAAGGGGGTATATTATGGTGTTTTTTCTAACATATTAATGCAAATTTTAGATATAATGCTTTAAATGAGATTGTATGATGATATGCACACATTTATGATTTATGAATATAGAGCACATATTTTTCCCGTGCATCATTTTTCAACTTCGGGGTGAGTGTGGATGCAAGTGTGGGTTTGAGGGGGATGTGAGTAGTTTTTCATATAACTAGAGCCATATACAAGCTAGGCGTAGATGATATTTATAAAATCTAAAAAATCAAAATTTCCCTTAAGGTATATATGATGCCCCAAATAGCTCCATGAAAATTTTGTGAACAGAGCTTATTATGCCCTAAATATAATTTTACCACCTTTTTCACCCTTTATTAGTTTCCATAGGGAAACCTTCATGTTGGGTACCTAATTATGTTGAACCCTACAAAGACATTGGGATAATGATTTAAATGGAGATTTTAACAACTATATTGTTTTAATTGAGGTAATATTCTTATATATAAAACTATGCTCCATGTCGATAAAATTGGATGACCTTATGGATGAAGAGAATGTGCACTTGATGATTTTTCCCCTTAGGTGATTGTTAGATGCCACGTAGTTCATGTGATGTGGATTTTTTCACCTTGTTTTTAATTATTTATGAACTTGAATTATTATCATAACCAACATTGTTTATTTGACTTCTTATTTAATATTTGAGGTATTTATTTCTTTTTATTAAATTACTTATTTTATTGAGATATTTTCTCTAATTGAGTGATCCTACTTAGCCATTTCCTCTTTGGTTTGTGAGACACATTTAAATTCAATTATTTTTCTTAATTTGAAGTTATGTATTTTGAGGCCATTAGACTATTCATCATCAATTATGTGATTTTTTTCTTTATTCGTTTTGCTAAAAAGAGGTTCAAATATGTCATGATGTGATTGTTACATGTCTTTATTTGTATGGGGATTTATCTTGGAATCAAGCTTGGGGTTATGGTGGGGAACTTCTTTGGTAAAAGTTTCAATATCACCGACACCCACGGGGGTTCATTAGCTAGGCAATATCCTAGCACGTGCATTCATATTGAGGTAATTAAAATTGATAAAATCAAATTCAATATACCAGTAGACATTAGGGGGTGAAAGGGTTTAATTTACTAATATTTTGAATTAGGTATTGGGGGTAGGTTAGAGAGGTGGGCCTAAGGAGAGGTGGGGTTGATTTTAATATTAAACTAAAATATTTGACCCCTAGTTTTTAAAAATAAATACCTTAATATTGCATAAGGAGTGTTTTCATGAAGTTAAATTATAATCTCTTTTTGAATAAGGAAATATCAATTAGGAGATTCTTAACCAAGAAATAATAATATTATAGAAAACTAGGATTGAGTATGCTTTTCAACGTAAATGATATTATTTCACCATCTTAATTATTTGAATAACTATTGATAAATGATTAAAGTTTAACATTAACGTAATTGATAATATATCTTGAATAATAATAATAATAATAATAATAATGGTTTTTACAGTCCACGATCTTTGGGCGGCTTGTTTTTGGGTCTACAAGCGGCTTATAGCATATGGGACTACCTTGTACTCACGTGCGGGAGGCAACTAACTTTGCTACAAACAAGGCGTACATACCCTACCCCCTGCAGGATTTGAACTTGTGACCTCTATTTCAAGAGCACATGTTCTTCACCATTAGGCCAACTCAGGTGTACAAAATTCTCTCTATTCCTTATTTAAAGGAAATGCAAAATGGTGAGATTATTACAAATTCTCTCTATTCCTTATTTGAACAGAGCTTATTATGCCCTATAGCTCCTTATAGAATCTCAATCAACACATTTGAAAAAATAAATAAATGAATGACCTTGGATTTTTATGTAGAATTCCTCATTAAAACCTTCTAATCATGACCTCATTGGAGATCTTCCACCTATAAAATTCATCGTTTCTATGTATTTTGCATGCCAACAAAAAGAAATGTTCTTTAGTTAAAAATTTAGTTAAGTTCTTGGGGGTAATAGTGACACATGAATGTTATGGGGATATTTTTATGATGAGAATGATGGTTCTCTTTTAGACTTATGTGATGATTTTGGCTCAAAAGTTTCAGCCATATTATTCAGACTTGATGCTTGATTTAGAGGGTGAGCTATTCAAGGACATTTCTAATTTCATGATATGATAGCCCCAATTTAAAATATTTTATTATGATGCTTGATGTTGTGGTGATTTGTAATGTGACATTGTGAAACTTTATCTATGTTGTATGTTTCTTTGGCCTTCGTGGTTTAAGATTAAGTGTGTACACTTGTTCCTTTGATATGTTTGGTGCCCAAGTTTGTGAGGAATTATCATGTTAAATGTGGTAAAGGGTGTTTTATGGATTCAACCTTATATTTTTGTTGATGTGACTTATGTGATGTTTAGAAAATCATATATTATATGGAAAACTTGTGGAAATTTAAAATCAAATTGCTTAATCGTGAAATTTTTAGGAGAAATGAAATAAATCACTTGTGTAATTAGAATGCAACTAATATTTGTTTTCAAGCCTAAGAAAAACATTACCAAAATATATCAAGAATTGATTGGTGAATTAAAAGTAAGTTCTTTAAGAAAGATTTAATATTAAATCTTGATAGAACTATCAATATTGACATCACTATCAATTTTGGCGTAACTATCAATATTAACAAAATTGTCAATCTTGACAGATGTAGATTCTCTCTTTCCCTTAAGTGGGATACGTTTTAGTAGAAAGTCCATTTTCATTATGAAATTAGTATATATTATTTTATCTTCTCTCATGTTCACATATAGTTAATCAAACATCTCTTTCATTGTATTAAGGATGATGCTCTTATATGGTGAGGGAGATGTAGTTCCCTCCCAATTCATAGTGCTTCCTCATCTTACTAGTATCATCGTCACCACGGGATAACGTTTCCACTATAAATTTATTGGGTCTATTATGTGTTTCATGGTGGTTTAATACGAATTAATATTGTGTTAGTGTTTTTTTATCATCTCAAGCACTTCTCTATATACCTTGGTGTGGTAAATTGTAAAATCATAACATGGTTGTTCGGTGGAATGAGAGCCTCAATATTATTTCCATCGGCCTTGTCCAGATGATTATTAATTTTGGATTTATGCACTATATATATAATTTTGCACATGCTAAGATGTTTAATATTTATCCACTAGAATATTTGAACCAAGTCTCATCCTTTTCAAAATTGTACTCAATCATTGATTGTTTTGAAAGGGAGTTTTTAAAAAGCCTATTAATTCTATAAATTTTTTTGCACATATATTATATAGAAATATACTTGTAGAAAATGGATTTATATTAGAAATGATATTAAAAAATATATAGAAACAAATAAATAAATGTATAAATCTATTTTTTTATATACTATTAAAGCATTTAGATTAAAAAAAAGTGAAACAAGGAGAAGGTAGGGGAAGATTAGAGTGATGATGGTGAGTGGCATGAGGACCATCGACAACGAGTAATAAAATGGAATGATGAAGTGTTGGTGGTGTACACATAACTATGAAATAACCTACAGTGTTAGAGATATCACATAAATCAATCTAAAATCGTGCTACTAAAAATATGGGCTTATTGTTGCCATTGAATATAAGAGGAATGGTTATGAGGATTTCTCCAGGGAATAAATTAGGATAATATTTGAATATGCAATCATAAAACTAGGGAAAATGTTTATTTTTGGTTAGGTGAACTTCTTTGGTCAAATGCCTATCCCTTTTCACGGTTGATAAAATAACATGTGACACATGTAATGACAAATCAAATAAAAAATTTGAAATGGGATGTAACTATTTTGGGGCCCGAGGGGACCAAGCTACTGAGTATGGTTTATTGGTGGAAGATTGTTGATTTTTATGGTGTGTTGATTTATTGAAATTTGTATCCAATTATAACTTAGTTTCATGGGTGATCACTTTGAGAAATTGCAAAGAATTTGCAAGATAGTCTCATGCACAACCATGAAGAACTTGTAGAGTAGTCACAAGCTAATCATAGTTACCACTAACACATATGTTAAAATTATGAAATCTAGTTGTGTCACAAGCTTCGAGATGTCCAATACAATATTTATCCTTCACACTAAAACCTATGAGGAGAGATCATGTGAGAAAGAGAAAGAATTATGTAAATAAACAAGCTAGATAAAGGGATGGGGCATAGGTTATTTAATAGGTTTGAGGTGCATAGAATATTGGGATGGATATGGGTGCAATGTGTATAGAGAGTTACAATGAGAAAGGTATAATGTGCATTGAATATGCAAATGGTAGGTGGATTTGATTAAATATTTGTGGTGTGTGCATGAAGTGTTGTGAAATGATTTAATGTGAGTGGGTGAGGATAATTAAATGGGTGACATGTATTTAATCAACCTTATTTTATATTTTTAGTTGTTTTTGTGGGATTATTTTATTTTTAGTGATTATTATGTTTTATATTGTTTTTATATTTTTGTAAATGATGTGACCTTAGAGGATTATTTTTGATGTCTACAAGTGGAAACAAGTAAGTGACATCAATGGCAGATGTGATATGAATGGAAAATCACAATTACTTTACAAATACACCCACCAATCAATCTTAATCAATCTAAATCTCAATCTAAATATTACTTTAAATACTTTATTTTCACCATACCAAATCTACTTATTTTAGGGCGTTATAAAAATCATGGAGATCCATTCAATGCACAATGAAAATAGGCATGGGTCAAATGTTGTAGTTGCAATGGAATTGGTACACATGTATGTAAATATGAAAGAACATACAAGGAGTGTGAAGTGTTGAAAAACATAACTCAATGAGGCATGGTTTCATGATCTATCAGGGATATAAAACATACAAAATATTTTTTTGATATGGCCTTGAATTCCTTGAATAAAATGTAACTAGAATGTGTGGGCCAAAAACCTCAACCTTTTCTAGTATCCTCCTAACCCGTGCCAAATGTAACATAGGTCTATAATATTTAAAAATGGTTGAAAGAGTATGAATAGGGAATACATGTAGTAGTTGAATGTGTAGTGCCTCTTTTCAATCGAACCTCTCTACTCAATGTTGTGAGATTGAGATTGGAACTGGATGAAATTGGCCTTAATATTGTATGATTATAGTTGAAATATTGAAATGTGCTTATTATTATATCTAATTATACAATAATTATAAACCACCCCTCTATTGTGTCCTCCTTCCTCCCATCCATGTAAACTTATGAGCTTTGAAAAATGTATGGTCATCCATCGAAGCATTGGAGAGAATATTTTTTCTTGATGTAGTAGTTATAGGTGCAATGGTATACATACATGCAATGCTAGAGTGTGAGAAAGGCACATGTAATAATTGATATAATAACCCAAAAAATATAGCCTCATAGGTTTTTAATTGTAAGTTTGCACAAAATATGTAAGAGCCGCAATGTACATGCAAAAACCCATAAGCTAAAACTATTGTAATACTTTTCTTTAAAAACTTACATACATGACACTTAGGGATCACATACAACAACACAATAATGAAAGATACACTTACACAAAAATGGACCCATTAACAATAAATATAAGAATGACACATACTACCAAGCCTACCCATAAGGCTTGTAAAGGGGAGAGACCATCATATGTACTACCCATTTTACCTCCATGAAGGAATCATGGCTAGCCTTTGGTTCCTCCAAGATAAAACACACAAAAATAAAAAAATACCCCTTATTCCTCCATTTAAACCACCCCTTTATACCTCCACTAAGACTAGCCACATATTCTTTTGGTTCCTCTAATGAAACAACACACACTAACCATTATTCCTTCCTTCACTAACAACTCCTTATCCCTATAACAAAAATTATGTAGACACATAAATAAACACTTACATACAAACATAGTGACTATATGTTAGTACCACATTGGATCAAAGAGTTAATTAAAACACAATAGATAAACCACTAATAAAGAGAATGGATTTCATCCACAATTTATGTAGATTGCAATTATCTTACACTTATGCTACCATTAAACTCCTTATTTAATACTTTATTTTGTAGGAGATTTCTGTCATGCTAAATTTATAGCATGAAAAATTTAAAATATTCATCATGAAAACTAGCCCCCACTTGAGAATTTCTCTCCTGGTCACTATGAACCTTTCCTCTAGCCATCCTTTCCTTAGTTTCACCCTCATTCTAGCTAGTAGGAATGTGCTAACAAGATTTTCAAGTGTGTTTCATGTGCAGGGATGAATACCTAAGGTGATTGAAAATATTCACTATGTTTGTGTTGTCCAAAATATCCCACTAGGATAATTTGACAACTTCCCAAATCAGTTTTGGACTTGGAGAAATTTATGTTAAAAAAATAGGAGAACATTATTTTTTCAAAGGTACGGGGATTTCACAAAGGTAATATTCCACGATCCTCCAAGTTTGCAGAACAAAGGAATGGAGTTGGGGGACTTAGGTGGATTTCTACGAAAATTAGTCTTCTACGAAAAATGTGAAGCATGGGTATTTCTAAAGGCCCCTATGGATGGAGGAGAAGTTTGGAGTGGCACGGGTGAAAAACAAAGAAGTTTGGAAGTAGATAAGGTTTGAATCCATGAAACATTATCCTAGTGTTTTATGGAATTCTCAAGGAGAAATGTTCTTGTTATCCCAAATTTCCTTCGGAAAGTTTGGTTAGAAAAATCCTTACACATAAAGAAAACATGAAGGGAAATGATTTAGACCCATGAGCTCGAGTTCCAAAACCAGGAAAAGTGAAAAATTGAGGCCCAAGAAAGTCAAATTCGACCCTGCACAAGAAGAAATAGAAGAAACAATTCTTTTGGGCATTTCCATGTCTTAAATCTATTTAAAGGGTCGAGGGAGGACTCAACAATGGAATTGCAGGGTTAGAGAAGAAGGGGCAGTGCCACAAGAGAGGCCAGGAGCAAGAAAGGAAAAATGACAAGGATCCAAGGTCTTCGGGCTCAAAACTATTCAGAAAGAATCCAGAATCAACTACGTATGGAAGAGACAGTAGATGGAACCATGTGTCTTAACGATGCTCCTCCAAAGGTGAATCCAAAAGAGAGAATCAAACAAACTCCACATCTCCATGTGTCCTAGGGCGTAATAGAGATAGAGTCAAAATGGTCAAAAAGAGTCAAATATAGACAAGGTAGACTCAGAGAGGAGCCACATGTCTTAATGACGCTTCTCCAAAGGCAAACTTTGGGCTGGGTTTTCAAGCAAGCACGGTGCCTCCACGTGTCATTCCAATGGGGGTAGAGTCATTTGAATAGTCAATGCACAAACAAGCCAGCCTAGGCTGCCAAGTGTCTTAAGGGCGCAGTTTCAAGGGTAAAATGGAGAAAAGTTTCTGAGCGAGTGCCAGAGTGACAAGTGTCCCAGGGGAAAGTGGGAAGTCGGGAAAAAGTTGATTTTTTCCCCTTGTTACCTCAAAAGGGAGTAAAAGTTACAAAATGGCCCACAACTCCGCCCAAGGAAAAAGTCAACATTTAGACCCAAGTCAAAGCCAAGGTAGGGAGTTGGGGAAAAAAGTGAAAGTTTTCCTTTCATTCAAAAGGCATAAAGGAAAAAGTTGGAGCGCATCTCCTAGCCAACCAAAGACTACCATGTGTCCCATATTAAAGAGGGGCCCATTTTTCAAACTGGTTTTCCCACCCACTTGTATGGATTCGATACAAACCTCAAAGGGGAATATCTTTCGACTTAGGGCTTGAAATATTGTGAATCTGACACCATTAGAAAGATCTCAGCCTCACCCATGCAATGGAGGTCTGAGACTTTATTTTTGAGGAGGTTAGGTAAAGGAAATGGAGGAAAAATCTTCAAGCTTTCAATGTAGGATCCACCAGTCTCAACAACTAGATTGGATTTGATCTATTTCCATCATTTCCTCTCCCTCCAAGATGCCAAACCAAGGATCGATGCAGTAAAGATAGATTTGGGGGCAGATTTCATCAGAGGCATTAATAGCGGTGGTTGAGCTGCAACCTATTTTTTCCTACTTCTCTTTCTCTTTCTTCCCTCGGGTCGAATCTATAAAAATGGGGGCAAGATCCATTGTAAAGGGTTGGATATTCTTAGTTTTGTAGGCTCCCTTCTCCTTCTAGCAAAGGATTTGTGGGGTTCAGGCCTTCCATTAAAATTGTAACACATTTCTACCTTTCGGCTATTCTGTAATGAACTGTATCAATCTATAGAGCAATAAAATACATTTGTGATCGATCTTAGATCCTTCTTGTTTCTTTTGCTTCTATCTGGTCTCTCATTACATATCTGGCTATTTGTGCTTGTTTATTGTATGCATTTTATTGGTTCGTGTCGAAGGAAAACTAAGTGTTCATCATTCCTTCGGTGCATCACCTCGTAGTTTAGCTTTGTTTTCATTTCTGTATTCCTTCTATCCCTATCTCCTTGGTAAAGTTTAGATTAGGATTAAGAACAAACCCTCTGTAAGTTTCTACGTATGCACCTAAACAAAGGAATAAGGAACCAACCTTCAATCTGAGAGCTTTCCCATTTTTGTAAGATCCCACACCTTGGGAAAGTTAAATGTTATGCAATCACACCAGATGATTCTACCTTAGAAAAGTATATCTTTAGAGATCATTTGGGGGTTCTTGTGATTGTGCTCTAATAGTTTTGGCACACCTGGTGGGACCAAGAGGTCTTTAATTCATTCACTTCAACAAGATTGATGTGCACTTGTTGTAAATCTCCAACTTATTAGAAGCTTTAGTTTGCACATCTGGCGGCTCCATCTAGTCAAAAACCCATTCTCTGAGTTGCAAACTTGTTCTTTCCACCCATTTCCACTCATTTTCATCCATTCTTCTTTCCATCTCTTTCATTCTTTTCCATTCCATGAAGTTATGCAATCATGACTTCATTCCCTTCATGGAACTCACACTTATAGCAGCAGAACAATCCACCCCCAATATGTTTTACAACTCCTTCAAATCAGCATTTTGAGCAAAGGAAAAATCTATATGTCCACCCCTATGAGCAGCAATGCCAAAATCAGTTTGGCTATGGAGCTTTCCAAGAGCAGGGGTATGCAAACAATGAAGACAATCAAATACAAGATGTGGTATGCTAGAGAAGATCCAAAAAATAGAAGCTAGCATGGTTCAATCAATGGAAATAGCACAAATGAAGGCATTTCAGATTGGTTTCAGGGCACCTTGTCCATGGGAAGGCCCTTTTCCAAGACACTACAACCCTCAAGAGAAGCTGGACTTCATGATTGGAATGTTGCCCCAACTTGCACAATGGGCAGAAGAGATAGAGGCCTATGAACTTGGTGCCAGGCAACCTTGTCAATGGGTAAATCCTACACCATTATCTGGTAATTTTCTCTCTACTCCTCAAGCAACACCATCTCAATTTGGGCTTCAATTTCCAAGCTTCCCATTGAATGCTGCCCCAAGTGTGAAATCCATTTCTCCATTCCCTAGTCTTCCACCTCATCTTAGTTCTTCTGTCCTTTTCCCTTCCAAACAGATCCCCTCTGAACAAACAAGAAGTTCCACCTCCCTTCCCACCACAAACAATTGCAAAGATGGTTGAACCCCAACCTATCACTCCTCTTACTTTCCCAAGCCCATGTTGGGAAGATCCTCAAGAATCTAATCAAGGACAATAAGAAGAGGATCCCAACAGAGAAGAAATGATAGAAAATATGAAGAGTTGGGCTGCTAAATTTGAGTTTTCAAAGGTTCCCTTGTTGGTTAAGCCTATGGAGGAGGCTGAGGTCAAGCCACAAGTGGTGGAAGCTCCAACTACAACACAAGAAGGGGAAGAAGGAAATACTCCTAATCCAAAAGAGGAGTACATTCCAGCTATGGAGGAGGACCATATAGTTTCAAAGGCTCCAAGTGCAAAGCAGGCCATAAAAGAACCTTTAGTTCTTCCTCTCACTTCATCCCCTTCAAGCTCTATGTTGAGGAAGAGTTTGAGCTTTCAAATGTCATGTTTTAGGATGAAGGGAACCATGGTGAGTCAATTGTAGATCAGGAGGACACCATGAAGGAGGTTGAGCACCTACAATAGGATAACAAGGAGGTAGATTACCTATCTGACTTGGAGGATTTCCTTGATGGAGGGGAACCCATGGAGATCACATCATTTTTTCCTCCATCTCTCACATCCCAAGTACATGAGCCTACTGCCATGGAGGAAAACATTTAGGAACAACAGCCTACACTCCATAATAGCCCTCAAAACTAATGTTGGAAGATTTAAACCTTCCATACTCTTCACAGGAGGAAGAAGAGAAAGGGTAGAAAAGTTCCACCATTGCTTCCACACCATCCATCTATGAGGGTCAACAAGAAGGCTCCATTATTGGAGTTGAAATTCAGAGCTATAGGCACATCCAAAGGATCAGACCTTGCCCAATCAGCTACTTGGCTTCATTAGAGCCAAGGGAGAAGCCAAAACCAGTCATGCCTACTTTAGGACATGAGGGTGAACATCAAAGTACCAAGGGTCATCATCAACACCTCTAGGAGTCCAATGCCAGTCAGCTTAAGGAGGTACTTCCCATTAATGTTGATACCTTGATGATTTGGGTGGAGGACAGGCTTAGAGTTAGTTTTTCACTCATACAGGAGCTATATTTAGTGTCAAATCATTTGCTTGGCTGCCCCTCTTGAGAAAGGGAAGCTATTTCCCCCTATATAGCATAGGCTTTGTTTAGAATTATTTCTCTCTAGATTAGTTTAGGAGTAGGAGTAGACTTTTTTCTAGTATAAGAAGTGCTTATGCACACTCTGCATGTCTCATTTGAGGCATGTATGATTTGGTATTTGTATATAAGTTTTGTTCGCATTGCTCTGAGGTGCACAAGGCCAGGCTTTCCACTATTTATAGTAGAAAGATCCATAGTTTCCTATAACAGTTGCAAATTCCAAAAATAAAGCAAATGCAGAGAAGCTAAAGTCGTTTCAAAATAGTCCATTTTAGGGACAGATGAAAGCCCCAGAGTTAAAATATTTTCTACTCTCAGAGATTCCATTTCCAAGATTTCCTTATGAAAATTGAGAGTACAGACTCAGGGTCAGACAAAACATAGAAAAGGCATACACTCAAGCTCACAAAGGGCTCGGTGGATCGACCTTCAAAGGTTTAGATCGATTTCATGTTTATGAAGTAGACTCCATGCCCAATGGATGCTTCAAGGCCACTGGTCTATTCATTTAGTAGGTAGATGTCCCCATGAATTGCCAAATTGTTATCCCAAATTTCCCCCTGGAAAGTTTGGTCAGAATAATCCTTACACATAAAGAAAACATGAAGGGAAATGATTAAGACCCATGAGCTCAAGTTCCAGAACTAGGAAAAATGAAAATCGAGGCCCAAGAAAGTCAAATTTGACCCTGCACAAGAAGAAATAGAAGAAACGGTTCTTCTGGGAATTTCTATATCTTAAATCTATTTAAAGGGTCAAGGGAGGACTCAACAATGGAATTGCAGGGTCAGAGAAGAAGGGGAAGTGCCACAAAGAGAGGCCAGGGAGCAAGAAAGGAAAATGATAAGGATCCAAGGTCTTCGTGCTCAAAATTATTCATGAAAGAATCCGAATTGACTACGTATGGAAGATCCAGTAAAGGGAACCATGTGTCTTAACGACACTCCTCCAAAGGTGAATCTAAAAGAGAGACTCAAAAAAGTGCCGCATCTACATGTGTCCCAGGGTGGAACAAAGACATAGTCAAAATGGTCAAAAAGAGTCAAAGATAGACAAAGTGGACATGCTTTGAGGGAGCTGCATGTCTTAATGGTGCTTCTCCAAAGGTAAACTTTGGGTTGGGTTTTCAAGCAAGCACGGTGCCTCCACGTGTCATTCCAATGGGGGCAGAGTCATTTGAATATTCAATGCACAAACAAGCTAGTAGAGGCTACCAAGTGTCTTAAGGGTGCTGTTTCAAGGGTAAAATGGAGAAAAGATTCCCGAGTGAGTGCTAGAGTGACATGTGTTCAAGGGGAAAGCGAGCAATCGGGGAAAAAGTTGATTTTTCACCCTTGTTACCTCAAAAGGGAGTAAAAGTTACAAAATGGCCCACAACTCCACCCAAGGAAAAAGTCAACACTTAGACCCGAGTCAAAGCCAAGGTGGGGAGTCGGGAAAAAGTGAAAGTTTTCCTTTCGTTCAAAAGGCATAAAGGAAAAAGTTGGAGTGCATCTCCCAACCAACCAAATACTGCCACATGTCCCATATTAAAGAGGGGCCCATTTTTCAACTGGTTTTCCCGCCCACTTGTACGAATTTGATACAAACTTTGAAGGGGCATATATTTCAACTCAGGGCTCAAAATATTGTGAATCTGACACCATTGGAAAGATCTCGGCCTCGCCCATGCAATGGAGGTCTGAGAATTTATTTTTGAGGAGGTTAAGTAAAGGAAATGGAGGAAAACGTCTTCAAGCTTTCAATGCAGGATCCACTAGTCTCAACAACCAGATCGGATTTGATCTATTTCCACTGTTTCCTCTCCCTCCAAGACACCAAACCAAGGATCGATGCAATAAAGATAGATTTGGGGGAAGATTTCATCAGAGGCATTAACAATGGTGGTTGAGCTGCAACCTATTTTTTCCCACTTCTCTTTCTCTTTCTTCCCTCGGGTCGAATCTATAAAAATGGAGGCAGGATCCATTACAAAGGGTTGGATATTCTTAGTTTTGTAGGCTCCTTCTCCTTCTAGCAAAGATTTGTGGAGTTCGGCCTTCCATTAAAATTGTAATTACATTTTTGCCTTTCACTATTCTATAATGAACTCAGTATCAATCTATAGAGAAATAAAATACGTTTGTGATTGATCTTAGATCCTTCTTGCTTCTTTTTATTCTATTTGGTATCTCATTACATATCCGGCTATCTCGTGTTTGTTTATTGTATGCATTTTATTGGTTCGTGTCAAAGGAAAACTAAGTGTTCATCATTCCTTTGGTGCATCACCTCATAGTTTAGCTTTGTTTTCATTTATGTATTCCTTCTATCCCTATCTCCTTGGTAAAGTTTAGATTAGGATTAAGAAAAACCCTCTGCAAGTTTCTACGTATACACCTAAATAGAGGAATAAGGAACAAACCTTCAATATGGAGATCTTTCCCATTTTTGCAAGATCCCATACCTTGGGGAAAGTTTAATGTTATGCAATCACACCAGATGATTCTCGCCTTCGAAAAGTAGATATTTAGAAATAATTTGGGGGTGCTTTGTGATTCTGCAAACTCCAAGTCCATGAAATGAAAGAAAGTGTCATGAAGGTCTCTAAAAATCCATAAAATAAGGAAGTTTGAATTTAAGACTTGGGAGAATTTTTGGTACTATCCTACGGAAAAAATAAAACATGGGTTTTTTCCATGAGAGGTTGTAATGCATGAAGGAGAAGTCACAAAGTTTCATGGAGAAAAGGAGAGAAAGATACAAGTGACCAAGTCTAGGAGCCATGAAACACTATAATAGTGTTCCACGGGTTTCTAAAATTATTGAAGTCCACAGTGGTCTAAGGAAAATATTTGAGGCCACGATGTGAGGAAAATATGTTGCAGAGTGTCTAAAGTAAAGAGGAAAAAGTTATAGGTGGCCAAAAATTCAAGTCCTTGAGGCCTTCAAGAAGGTCAGAAAAGTCACAAAAGCCGTGGGACATAGAAAAATATTTGTTTTTCCCATGAATTTTGATGTAGACATCTAAATTAGAAAATACCGATGGTGTTGGAAAGGTTTCATCGAGGGATTAATTTGGTATCAAAAATTAGATCTCCAAGTTGCCTCATGGGCTGACCATAGTCTCTGAATTACATATTTTCACCAAAGAAGGAATCTAAATGGTCTCAGGCATAGAATAGTATATTTTTTCCTAGATTGAACATGTTATCTCAATTTCAGAAGATAGAGGGTCACAAACGACAAGAAATTGAAAGGTCATGTGAAGAGAAGGCGAGGAGTTATTTTGTAATCTATAAAATGTAATGATGACACCTTTCTTAGGTTAGATTTTATTGTTTGATAGCTCCCATTATCTTATTATAAGAAATAAACTACAATTATTCTATCTCCTTTCCTTATGTTTTCCTCTCCATCTCAACTTTACTCCATTAGAAGGGTTATTTGTGTAATATTATGTAAATAAACTTGGATTTACTTGTGTTTTGTTCCTTGACATGATGTCTTCTCATTATTAACTTGGAAATATTATAGTTTTATGTCAATAAACTTAGGTTTCTATTTATTGAGTTTAACCCCTTCTCAATTTCTCCACTCTTTTCATACACACCTTTCTTCCACCTCCTTTTTTCACACGGGTTTAGTGGAGTATTCTTGTGTAATCGCCAATAAAAATTCTACCAAAGATTATTAGATTAGTGTACATATTTACTGTTTTCAATAAATGGATCTACCCCATTCCTAAGTATAGAGACTTAGTCCCAAAGCATTGGTGAGAAACCCAAATTTTACCTTGCGAAAAATTACTTGTCCAATAGACATTTAAAGCATATAAGATCCATGTACCACTTTTTATAAAGTTATGAATTTCTATTTCCAATTAATCATGTTTCTCTTAAAGAAAACCCACATTACTTTTATTAAAAATATAATTTTTATTAACAAGTTTAATAGGAGAAACTCAAGTTCTAATTTACAAATTCAATAAAATATTATTAATTATAATTTGTTAGTTAGGGAAATGCCTTTGGATGTAATCTTAGGTAATAGGAAGTTTGAGCAATGGTTGGAGTGGGAGTGAATGAAGCACCCATTTTTGAATTCAGCTTTGAGAAAGAAACAAAGAAGGAGCTTGATATAGGGTTTCATGGGGAGAATCTATAGGATGGCAGAAGGATGCACAATTTACCAAATAAAGGGATAAGGTGGAGCCAAACAAGGGTCCCCTATCATGTGGGCAAGGCAAGTGGATGGTAAACCATCCAAATAAGTACCTTCTAGTGATCTCATCCTATGTCGTAATGAAAATGAAATTTTCTTAGAAATACTAGAACCTCTTGCCAACCGGGTGTGATCTTTAATGTGCAACACAATTCTTGAAAATATTTCTGGTAGTAGACCCAATATCAAAGAGTTTATAAAGTGGGATAGTAAAAATGGAGGCCGAAGGGATCAATGGAAATTTTTGCTTATGCTAATGCTTTTTTGATCAATCTATCCTTGGAGGAGGATTTCTTAAGAATCCTAGCTGGGGGACCCTGGTTCATGGGACGGGCTGTGGTTCTAGTTCAAAAATGGCAGCCAAGTTTCAACCCTTTGGAGATTGTTATCAAAGAATACCCTATTTGGGTTTGGCTTCCTAGGCTTCCATTAGAATATTGGGACTTGGATATCTTGCAGGGGATTGCTAAGGCTATTGGAGCCCTGGTAATTATTGATCCAGTTACCTATGCTAGAACAAGGCTCTTATTTTCCCATTTCTGTGTCAACATGGCCCCAAAAATTCATTACCTAGAAGCATTGAGATCAAGGCACCTTGGGGAGTTCACACCTAGAAGATTGACTATGATTTTTCCCCTTTCATGTGTTTCTCCTGCTTTAAAGCGGGCCATAATATTAAATCATGCCCCAAAGCTAAAGAGGAGGCTTCTCAAAAATCCTTGCTTAAGAAGAATAAGGGTAATAGTAAAGATATTTGAAGGAAAGGGACCTATGCAACCAAATGGTAGTGGACCATCGAAGGTCAATCCTTCATGGAGATAGATAAATAAGCCTATCGAGCTTAAGGATCAAGTTACAAAAGTTTAGAATCCAGAAGAGAGAGTAGATGTCAAGGGTCAGGATAAGGACAACAAGAGGGAAGTGTGTGCATTCCAAGATCTTGTTAAAGATGATGATAATGTGATTTTTGAGGACTTTCAGGAAGATATTATCGTCAGATCAATAGTTCTAGATTCTCTGGATGCAAGCTTCTTTTCCCAGAGACCAGAAGAAGCATTATTGGTAAACAACATGTACAAAATGCTTGATGTCAATTTGGAGGACATTTCTATAGTGGAGGAGGATGTCCTACGAGCTCAGGAAGCCTATGAGAATATGTCAAAGAAATCACAGATGAAAGTAAGGAGGTTAAGGAATTCGTTAAAGAGATTCCAACTAAGGGGTTCCCAGATCTACAAATTCTAGAGACTAGGCCATCTCCAAATCAGATTCAAACACCAAGAACCAGATCAAAGGAAAATGTAGGGGCTAACAAGGCATCCCTAGAAGACCATCTGAGAAGGAAAAAAAGGATAAAGTGACAAAGAAAGACATTATGGAAGGTCACCAAAACCATTGATGATAGGTAAAAAATCCTCCCATTCCAAATGATTTGTTTATCTTGGAATATAAGGGGCTTAAATCAGCCTAGTAAGCATAGGATTTTATCTGATTTAAAAATTAAGGAGAAACATGATGTGATTATGTTACAAGAGACTAAGATGAATGAGAATAGGATGAAAGATTTTTAGTCCTCTTTTTGGAAAGAAGCTAGTTTTCATTTCAACCTTCTACTGGAGCCTCTAGAGGTTGTTGTGTTTGTGGCTTAAAGATAATCTAGAAGGCTTCCCCTCATCAATAGTCAAAACCATATAGAAATTTTCTTCATGGAAATTAGATCTAGAAAATATTTTATTCTATCTAATATTTATGCTCCCAATACTAAAATGGGTAGAAGGGAGCTATGGGAGCAACTAACCAATTTTAGAAGATTGTTTAGTGACATAAATTGGATTATTGGTGGAGACTTTAATACCCCCCTTATACCGTCTGAGAATAAAGGTGGGATTAATGTCTTTACTGAAAGCATGGAGGACTTGGGTAATTTTTTGGGATGGAATGCTTTAATTGATCTAAATCTTAGTGGTTCTAAATACACCTGGTCCAATCGAAGGGAGGGGAAAACTTAATTCAAATCAGATTGGACCATTTCCTTGTTAATACCTAGTGGATATAGGAGCAACAATACACATTATCCTCCCTTACATGGATTGGATCGGATCATAGTCCTCTGATTCTCAATACTAGTACTAGAGAGAAGCCTATGGGAAGACCCTTCAGGTTTGAAAATATGTGGACATCTCACCCGGAATTGGAATAGAGAATTGAGGAATGGTGGAGCTTAGAGGTTAGAGGTAATAATATGTTTAGAGTGGCCGCCAAGCTAAAAAATATTAAAGCCAATCTTAAAGTTTGGAATAAGGAAATTTTTGGCAATATATTTCTCCAAAAAAGAATAATAATGAGGATCTTAGGGCTCTAGAAGAAAACATGGAACAAGGAGGCTGAGTACTGAGGATAAAGAAAAAGAGAAGATTCTTCTAGCTTGATTACCACAATATTTTGCAAAGGGAAGAGGTTTACTAGAAATAGAAATTGAGAATCACTTGGCTTAAGGAGGGGGATCAAAATACCAAATTTTTCCATATCTCTACTACTATTAAGGCCAATAAACTTTGAATCCAAGAAATCAAGAAAGTCAACGGGGATTTGGCTACTGAGGATAAAGAAATTGCTTCCACCATTGTCTCCTTCTTCAAACACCTGTTTTTGAAGATATTCACTCTGATGAGGTGTCTAGGGAAGAATTTTTAATATTTTTGAACCTACTATCAGTCAAGCTAAGAATAGTGAACTTATAACTATTCCTTCTGAAGAGGAGATAAAAGCTATCTTGGATGCTATGGAAGGTGACAAAATTCCTGGTCCTGATGGTTTTAGAATTTTTTTCCAACTTTATTGGGATATTGTAAAGTCTGAGGTGGTCTCTATTGTTCAATATTTCTTTCAAACTAGTTGTTTGCTTAAACAAATTAACCATACCTTCATTTCTCTCATTCCCAAAAATACTGAGCTAAGGATTTGGGTGACTTTAGACCCATTAGTTTGTGCAATACCATGTACAAGCTCATCTCTAAATTGTTAGCCTTCATATTAAGGGAAAATATTAGCAACTTCATATCCCCCAACCAAGGAGCCTTTTCCTAGGTAGAAAAATTCTAGACAACATTATCACTATTCATGAAACCATCCACTCTGTGGAGCTTTCAGGTAGGGAAGCTATGATTCTAAAGTTGGACATGCAAAAATCTTATGATATAATCTCTTGGGATTTCTTGTACTCCCTTCTCTCGAGGTTGGGTTATCATCCTCACTTTATTAAAATGATCCAAGCATGCACCAAAGAGCTGAGATTCTCTATCATCATTAATGGAAACCTAATGGATTCTTCAAATCTGAAAGGGGGTTGAGACAAGGGGATCCCCTATCCCTTTCCTGTATATAATTGTTGCTAAAACTTTGAGTAGATTATGTTATAAAGCTCAGAGAGAGGGAAGCATGGAAGGGATCAAAGTGGCCAATGGAGTTGAAAATCAATTTCTACAACAATTTGTTGATGACATGGTCTTACTGGGTCAAGTTGTTGTTCAAGAAGCTAGAACCATCAAAGGCATTACCAAGAAGTATGAAAGAGCTACAGGGCAGAAAATAAACTTTAGAAAAATTTCTTGTTTATTCATTAATGTTGAGGAGGAAAAAAAAAATACTAGCCACCATCCTAGAATGTAACATCAAAAACCTCCCAAATATTTATTTGGGAATGCCTCTCTGTGGGAAAAATCTTGATGAAGGAGGAACAAAAATTAATAGAGAGATTCCATAAGAAGTTGGCATCTTGGAAAGGCTCTTTGCTCTCTCAAGTTGGGAAGGTTCAGCTCCTTCAGAGTTGTTTACAAGGCATCTTAGTCTATATCATGTCCATCTTTATTCTTCCAAGCAAGAGTCAAGAAAGCCATTGAAGGAATTTAGAAATGATTTCTTTGGACTAGTTCGAGGATAAAAATAGAATCCCTTTGGTTTCCTGGGAAAAATTTACTCAACCTAAGGACATGGGTGGATTAGGTTTAAATAACATTCAGTTTATGAACCATGCCCTCATAGCCAAGGTGGGGTGGAGACTATACAGAGAGGAAGGAATCTGGGTCAAAATTTTGAATGTGAAATACTTGTTGCCCTTTGGAGGAACTTTGGATTTTTTCAAAGACATGGTGTTTCCTAGAGGATCTATATTTTGGAACAACCTGTGTCAAACTAAAAGTTTCTAATTAAAGGGTGCAAATGGAACCTTGGAGATGGATTAAAAATTAAGTTCTGGGAGGACCCTTGGTCGAGGATGTTGCACTCAAGTCAAATGGTCCATGGAGTGAGATATGGCATTTCTTCACTCTCGAACAAGGAGTTTTGGTTCATGATTATTGGGATGAAGAGAGGAGATGGATTCCCATCCTCCCTCCCCTCACTATCATGGGGATATCCAACCTTTTCATGATTTAAATAGGAAACTCAAGGATCTCCATATTCCTCTTAATAGAGTTCAGGATGAGCTAATATGGAGAAACACTGACACAGGGGAATATGAGGTCAAGTCGGGCTATTTTTAAATTTTGATAACTTGGAACCAAATATCATCTGGAGGAAGGTCTAGAATAAGAATCTTATCCCCAAGATCAATATTTTCTTCTGGGAAGTCATCAAAGGTAAGATTCTTACTGTGGATAGACTTAGAAGAAGAGGAATGATCATTATTAATAGATGTGGGCTTTGTAAAGACAATGAAGAATCCATCAGAACTTATTCTTGGAATGTCCCTTCTCTTTTCAAGTCTTTTTTGAGGTTCTTAGCATCTTCAAAGTGCATATGGTCCTTCCAGGGGATGTGGCCCTCCTACCTGAACAATGGAGCTTCAATTTTCATAATACTATGGTAAAAATATGTGGAAACTGGATCTGCCTCATGTTCTGTGGGGAATATGGATTGAACGCAACAACATGATATTCAGGAACAAGTCGGCTAGGTTGTGTAGGGTGGTTGAAAAAGTGAAACAGGCCTTGAAGGATAATATGTGGATATTAAAACCCAAACAAGTTAGAGAATTCCCAGAGTGGGAGAAGGATATCCTTAAAATTTTGGATATGGTTCCTACTAGTCCTATTAAGAAGAGTTTGAAACATAATATCAAATGGTCTAAACCACCAGATGGTAGTTTCAAGCTTAATTTTGATGGCTCACTCATTTGAATGATAAAGTGGCTAGAGGAGGGGGTTTGGTTTGGGATCATAGTGGCATAGATGCATTAGAGCCTATGTGGCCCCCATTGAGACCACTCTAACAACGTGGTGAGGCCAGAGCTATGATTTGGGGTGTCAGGATGTGTAGAGACCTTGGTCTAAAAATATGATTATTGAAGGTGATTCATTGTGTGTTATAAATTCTCTCAAGGATCGAAGAAAATGTGGATGGAAGCTTAACAATTTGATCATGGAAGCACAGTGACATTCTTGCATCATTTGATCAAGTGGTCATTCAACACACTTACCGTGTTGGGAACAAGTCGACTGATGTGTTTGGCTGATAAAGGTACGGTCATGGTGGAGATGGTGACATGGATAGGGACACATATTCCATGGGGTCAAATTAATTATCTCATTAATGAAGACACAAAATAGGAGGTAGTGTTATGATGATCCCCATAGCTCTCACACTTGGGTTTTTGAAAGGACTTTTCCTTTTTGGAATATTGGCTCTTTCTAATTCATTTGTTTTTTTTCCAATTTCTTCTAGTCGAGCTCTAGGGTTTGAGTGTGAAGAAGATAATACTGAAGGCTACATGGGGGAGATAGGTGCGTACCAAACCCACTAATTTCTTCACCTCAAAAATGACAATGCATTGTGGAAGCTATTGCATAAAGGAGGTTTTACTAGGTACATTCATCGGTTAAAAGGTAATGACCCTACCCTTTCTGTGGATTTTGATGACTTCATGGATTGATGGGGGTTTTGTTTTAGAGGGGTTAAAATTGATGTTTCAGAGGAATCCATTGCTGAGATTATTGGGTTAAAAACTGATGGTCTCAAAATTTTCAAAGATAAAACCTAAAAAACACAAAATTGCTTCCTTTTTTGAAGTCGGGGAAAACATTATAGCCTATGATGATGGTATTGCTCACACCTACTTGCCGATAGATGGGATGATGTCTATTTGGTGGTCATGAAATATCTAACCCTAGAAGGAAAATTTTGAAAAATCTTTACTCACCATCTGTCTATCCTCAATTTTTTCCACCGTGATCAGACCATGAGTTTATCCTTTTTCCTTTATAGGTCGTTTCTCTCAACTATTGAGGATTTTAAGAAAAGAAGGCGGATATCCCTCTTCACCAAGGCCTCATCCTTCTGTTGGTTCAAAGAAGCAAGCCTGTCATCCCTAGTCAAACTAAAGCCAATGATCCTGACTCGGACCAGGAGACCCTTGTGTCTCACCTCAACAAAATTAGGAAAATGAAAGCTAATGATCCTTCTTGAGGGTATTGCGGATGCCTTATGTAATTTGAAGAAGGGGATTTAAAATTTGGGTGAAAGTTCCACAAAAGGGATCAAGATTTTGCTGATTGGGAGGCTAGATTGATGAGGGCTGAGTCTACAATTGACACCATCCTCACCATCAACAAAAACCTCATACAGAGCTAAAAGACTACCATCACAGATTGAAACTCAAAACAATACTATAAGGGGTATCCAGGTGGATTATGTGATGCAAGAATAAAGGATTTCCCTTTTATAGGATCAGGTTGTGACTGAGGAGGGAAAAACATGAAGCTTATGTTGAGTTCTTTTGATAGTGAAGCTTCAGATACTGGTGATAGTTCGGGCATGGTTACGGCATCCACTCGAGTCAAGGATTAGGAGGAAGTGGAGTTGGAGACCCATACTAAGAAAAATGAAGACAAATGCCCTAAAAGGGTCATCGTTAAAGTGGTTGGTAGGAGAGATGGATGTTCAAGTACTAGGGATCATAGAAAAGTGATGAAAACTGTTAGTGGGCTTTGGTCATTTTCTTCCTATTTCTATTGCTTTTCCTTGTGTGGTTTTATGCAAAAAAATATTGTTTTAATATGCAAAATCATTTATAAGTTATGAGTTTCTGACCACAATCAACCTCCTAAGAGGTATTAGAGTTGAGTTCCCCCAACACTACAATGAGTAAAACCCACAATGAGATCAACACTATAATTAACACAATATCTTTATTTCGTAACCTAAAGGTTTATTAGTAGTTTAAATAGAGAACATTCTAAATTATAAATTACAATAGATCCTTAAATTATCTATTACTTGCTAAGAAATACTTTTACCCATAAATAAAAATGAGGTTAGTCACATGATTTAGTAAATAAAATGTACAAAGTATATTGAGTACAACTTATGAAAGGTTCAAAATCATCAATGAGAAATATTACGACTTTGTCATCCAAGATCCAATTTTTTTTTGCATAGTTTTGACCCACTTTATGCATGATTACCAAAATAACGATGCAGTCTAATAAATTACTACTCAAAATACATCAGTAAATAATTTACTTTGAGGGTAGTCTTATCCAAGATCCTTTTAAATGACAATCTAAATCCTTTCACAACATTGCAAGAGTTATTTCATATGGATTAATTCATTTTGGTTTATTTAATGAAGGATGATATAAAGATAGGTTTGGGAGAAATAGTTAGTTTTAATCCATTCATTTTTGGTTTCATTATTATTCTTTTCTTATTTGTATCCTCATAAGACTATAATCATATGATAATAACTAGTTCCTAAAATTTAATAAATTCATCTAGATACTACATAATTTTCATAAGCACATGATGATCTATAGTTTCCATAAATGATATTATACTTCTCAATCCTCTTCAACTTGATGCAATAAATATGACTAATTAAATACAACTTTTATGATAATAACTCAATTTTCTTTTTGTAATGAATATACAATGAAGGGAACTATTTATAATTCAATCTTTGAGTAAATAGTCACTTACATTTTCACTACATATCCAACCACTTGCAAAAACAAGAGGTCAATACAAAACTAGAATGGATTCCCCTTCTCCTATCTAAATTTTTTATTGAATAATATCACATCCACAAATTAGAGAGAGTGAAAGAGATCATTTTTTTCCATAACATTTTATATTATAATCACCTATATAGGTTTGGGGGAGATAGAGATAGAGCACATATGAGAGAGAGTGAACATAATTCATTTCTTCATATAAATAATACATTTATTTGGATAATCAAGTATGCATTAGGAGAGATAACAATCAAATTTTGTCTCATTATTTCCTAGTCAAATCACATTTCGAGTTTGAGAGAAAGAAAGGACTTTACAATTTCTTCGCCTAACTTTAATTTTCATTGCAACTAAGATAGTTAAACGGGAAGTATGACACTTTTAACACAACATAATTTCCATTCACCATTTGGTTAGAGGTGTTCGTGAGAGGTTATTTATATATTTTACACATCCCCAAACAATAGTTTAATCATACCTCTAAGGGTGCCTCAAAAAATGAGTCTAGTAAACAAGACTTAGACCACCATTCAAACTAATCCAAGTGGCTAGGAATTCCTTTAGAAAAATGTCATCAATCACCTAAAAATGGAGCATATTACTTCTATCACATTCCTCTATGGTGAGAATGTATAGAAACTTACAAAACTAAAAACCAATAAGTGACATTTATTTAGGGCACCTTTCTAGATCTAGTTGGTGAAATTTAATAGTTTGCACTTGAACAACGTATGCCAAGGAGGATCCAAAACAAGCACGAAAAAGTATTCTCCAGTGAATAAGATGAAATCAAATATGGTAAGAAATTTTCAATGTAATAATAACACGCTTTGAGGTGGTGGAACTCATTTTCTTGATCCGTAAATGGTAAAACCAAGGTGTTTCTAAAATATTTTCACAACATTGAGTAGTCACGTCCAAAACCCAACTCTTCATAGTGTTTCCAAAATCTACTTCAAAAAGGAATTTCAAAAATAATTAGGTGAAGTTTCTTAACTCGTATGTATATCTCTAAATATCAATGAATACATTTGAGAGATAAAATTGTATAGTGGTAGGTTATAGACACTTCATGTATGTTGATTCCAAAGAGGACTTACAACGTTTAAAAGGGTTTTTTTTTTTGACAAATCTTAGATTTATAAGTGCTTTACTCTCATAGATCTAAGAGCTGATCCAAAACCATGTGGAGGTCATGTTTCTATTTGAAATATTTTCATAGGTTGTTTTTGGGATATTCGAGTAAATCATTTTGTAAACCAATTACATAGGTAAAGAGATCATTTTATAGTTAATTATGAATAGCTAAAATTTCAACGTTAATTTCATTTATGCACTTACTACTCAACTCATATAAATCCATTCCAATAAAAAAGAAATTTATTATGACATCAATCTAGGAGGATAGGTGAATTCCAAGCCTAGAAGATAAAGAGGTGGTGTAATAGTGGTGCTCCCATGCTTCTCTCAAGTGTGCTTTCAAAAATCCGTAACCATGAATTCCGAGAAAATTCATTTGATGATGCATTTTTAAAAATATATCACTTTCCTTGGAAAAATATCCCATTTTCATGCATGCCCCAAGGTCTACGTAACAATAACATCTAAGATAAATCCAATCTCAAGTATTCTTTATTGGGTCTTGATACCCACTTCTCAGAGCTTCCATTTATACTTCTTGGGTGAATTCTAACAAAACCATTTTTATTTATTTACAAACCACCAAGGCCCTTTTTTTTTATTATACTCACATTGTGTAACATCCACAACTAGGTCATTCCATGAGGTGAAATAGATTATGCCTTTATTTGAAAATCCTTGAGGACTTGTTAACAACATATAACTCATAGTCATGTTTTCCATAAGACCACATTGTTAGTGGGGATAAAATTAAACTATACTTAATTTTTCTCATATGAATAATGTGATGATACATGAAGGAGATGGAGAACCTTATGATATATGAAAGTACACCTCTATAGATAAATATGCAAGGAAAGAACACATGATTTTTTTTTCTATTTTTAATGGTTATATTTCTTCACTTAAGGCCTATTTGCTTGAGTATTGTAATTTTTCTCCTTATTTAATGAAATTTCCATCTTCATGTTGCCTCTATTATTTGTGTATGTGTATATTTTTTCTGTTATTCATGTTATTCATTTTTATCATGTATTTAAATATATTTTATTATTATTTAGCACACCTTATGCCAAGGGCCACTACTAATAATGGTGTGGTGAGTATGGATGTTAAAAAGGGGAAATTAAAATGGAATCTAGTGTGGAGAAGAACAAGAAGATGAAGTGGTAAATCTAATAGGTAAATTAATCAACGGAATATCGGTGAATACATATTATCTTCTTTAAAGTTTTGAGTGGAATGTGAAGCATTATAATGAGAAAATGAAGGCAAGTTGTATGATGGTAGTGGTTGTAATTTGAACAATGATAGTATTTTCTTAAATGATACCCTCTTCTAGTGTGTAAGGGATAATACTCTTGCCTGACATTTGTATTTTGTGATTGTTGTAGGAAATATTTTTTTCTTAATGTAGGAAAAAGAAGTGGTGGAGACTCTAACCAATAGTAGGGAACACATATGGAAATCTAGGTAATCTCCAATAATTGATACAAATCCATAAGAATAATTTATGACCCCAACTATATGGAAGAGAAACTTGAAATATACACAATGATTGTGAAACAAATTACATAATAGACATGCATAAAATACACTCCACACTAAATTGCACAAATAATATTATCGGGAATATGGATTATTTCTATTCATGATAGTGGTATCATTGGTTATCAAGATAACCAATGATGCAAGTGATGGATCTAGCTCTATTTTTTATATTGTTTATGACACAATAAGATTTAATTAGACTCTACAATTTTTCACACAACATGAGTATAGTTAGAAGGTGAACTAGTTAGGAGAAATGTGTATTAAGTATGTATTTGGATGGTAGAGATATTTTCAAAATATAGATTACACAATAGGAGGCATAAAAATACCAATGATTGTGTAATGGGGTCCTCACATTTACAATTATTACACATTCAATATTGTAATGAAATTACTTGTATAATTCAGATCATGAGCAGTAATATAACACCAAATAACACAATATTATAGAATAATGATTTCAATATGCAATTAGAATAGCTTCAAAACTTTGGGGGGGGGCAACCTCCAAACCATACAATAAGACTAAAATGCTCAAATGATCATGAACTACTACTTACAATCCCCTATATATACTATTCATATGTTATGGCCATCACCAAGGCCAACCTACTAAGCATGAGAAAGTATAAATGATATGGTAAGCCACAAGTTGGCTACTCATATCCTAATACATGCAATAGGTTAAGGGTGTAGCATGCCCTTCCCCTTCAAAGCAACATTGTCTCCAATGTTGAGAAGATTTGGGGACTACTGCAAGAATGTCATATCTTCCCATGTTGCATCTTCATTGTTCATATTCTTCCACTTGATCAGGTACTCAGTAATAACCCGTGTCCTCAATCTTTTAGTGCATTTTTGAAGGATGCATTCAGGTTCCAAGATGACTCTCCCCTCCTCATCAAGCTCAGGTAACACTATTTGGGCTGATACTCTCTGTCCAATTACTTTCTTCAGGCAAGAAACATGAAAGAATGGATGTATTTTGGTTGATTGTGGAAGTTCTAATTTGTATGCTACAGTACCAATATTTTGCAATACTTGATAGGGGCCATAATACTTTAGTGAAAGTTTTTTTTTCATTTTGTTTTTGTTTCAAATATATTTTCTTATATGGTTGTAACCACACAAAAACCCAATCACCAACTTCAAAATGCCTTTTTGTACGATGTTGATCAGGCTGTTGCTTCATGCGGTTTTGTGCCATGACCAAGTTCTCCTTGAGACTAGAGAGGACATCTTATTGATATTGAATGTGTTTTTCTACTACTATAACCCATGGTTTTCCTCTCAATGATGATGTGATGGATGCTGGATGGTACCCATAGAGTTCCAAAAAGGAGACATTTTAGATGAAGTATGGAAGGAAGTGTTATACCACCATTCTGCAAGTGGAAACCATTGGACCCATCTTGCTTGTTTATCTGATGTAAAGCAATGGAGATATCCCTCCAAACACTTATTTACAACTTTTGTTTGCCCATCAGACTGGGGATGATAAGAAGAGCTATGAGCTAACTGAGTACCCAAACATGAGAATAAATCAGTCCAAAAATTACTAGTAAATATAGGGTCTCGATCACTTACTATAATCTTCGGTGTCCCATGAAGCTTCTGAACTATGTCCATGAAGGCTATTGCTACTGTGCTTACAATAAATGGGTGTGCTAAGGCACAAAAATGAGCATATTTGGTGATTCTATCCACCACAACCATGATGACATTTTTTCCTTCAAATTTAGGCAATCTTGTGATAAAGTCCATGGAAACCTCTTCCCACCACTGGCTAGGAATAGATAGAGGTTGTAGAAGACCTGGGGATCGAACTGTTTCACCCTTATTTTGTTAAAAACCATGCATTTTACAACAAAATTTTGGACATCCCCTTTGAGCCCTTCCCAGAAGAAATCTTGTTTGACTCGATGATAAGTCTTCAAAATCTAGACTGCCCCTATTGAATAAGAGTGAAGCTCATATAGAATCCTATTTTTAAGAGTGGAGTTCTTACATAGGTATAATCTATCTTTATACCATAAAACATCCCCATTCAATACAATTTTTTCAGACATGCTTGGATCATTCTGGAGATGATGAATGAGGTTTTATGTGGCTGGGTCATTTCTCCATTCAGACCTTGCGTCATCTATCCAATCTTCTTGTAATATGGATATGGCACATAACAAGGTTGTAGTTGAGTCATCTTTCCATGACAGAGAATCCACAACTACATTCTCCTTCACTTTCTTATAGATAATCTGAAAATCATATCCGACATCTTGGAGACCCATTTTTGTTGTTCTTCAAATGATAAATGCTGCTCCAAGAAGTATTTCAGACTATCATGATCTGTCTTCACTTTAAAGTGTCTTCCTATGAGATATGGTCTCCATTGCTTTACTACATGAAGTATGGCTAGCATTTCCTTCTCATAATTTTGATTGGAAAGATTCTTACCTTTGAATTGATGGCTCAAAAAGGAAATAGGATGGCCTTATTGCATGAGAACTACCCCCATACCCACCTCTGATGCATCACATTCAACAATGAATGTTTTTGAAAAATCTGGAGTAGCCAAGACTAGATTGGTACACATGGCCTCCTTTAGTTTCTCAAATTCTTTGGTTGCATTCTTACTCCAATGGAAGGATTCCTTATTTAATAAATCTATGAGAGGTGTAGCTATGCTTCTATAATGCCTTATGAAATCTTCGATAATAACTCAAAATCCCCAAAATCCTCATAGATTCTTTAGGGTCTTTGGAACCTTCCACTCCATCATGGCTTTGATCTTATTAGGATCCACTTTAACCCCTTCATGAGAGACAATGTGACCCAAATATTCAACCTACTTGAGCCCAAAATAACACTTAGAGGGCTTTGCATAAATTTGATGTTGCTCAAGGGTTTCCAAAACCTTATTTATATGATGCAAATGTTCCTCCCATGTTTTGCTATAAATTAATATATTGTCAAAAACACTAAGACAAACTTCCACATGAATGACTTAAAAATAGAATTCATTAGACTTTGAAATGTAGAAGGTGCATTTTGAGTCCAAAAGGTATTACCAGAATTCATAATGGCCTTCATGTGTTCGAAAGGTAGTGTTATGAACATCCTCATCCTTGATTCTGATTTGGTGGTATCCCGAGCGAAGATCAAGATTTGTAAAATAAACAACACCATGCAACACATCAAGAAAATAATCAATTATAGGAATAGGAAACTTATCTTTGATTATGTACCTATTAAGTTCCCTATAATCAGGACACATGCGCCACATGTCATCTTTCTTCCGTACCATCACTACTGGAGAAGAATAAGCACTCTGACTATGACAGATGATTCCTACTTCCAACATCTCTTGTATAATCTTCTCGATTTCACTCTTTTGCACATATGGGTACCTATAAGGTCTGATGTTAGGTGGTTGACTTCCTGGTAATAATTGAATAGCATGATCATGATCTCTCTTTGGAGGTAAGCCCTTTGGTATATTTTCAAATACAATAGAGTGTGCATCCAACATTGCTTGCATATCTGATGGTATAATGTCCTTAGAATGATGAGCCTCCAATGAAAAGAGTTGTGCCACAAATCCCTCTGCACCATTTTTAGCATTTTGTGCATCTGATGAGAACTTACTATTTGTGGAAAATTTTCTCTTAAGCCTCTTAGCTCAAAATTCCTTCCTTCAGAGTGAAATCGCATGAACAAGTCTTGGAAGTTCATCTCAATGGTTCCCAATGTGGTAAGCCATTGAACCCCTACACAATGTCTGATCCTCCCATAGAAATGGAATACATGTGACTATTTAGTATGTAATATCCCATGGAAAGCTTAATGTTGTGGAATTTTCCAAAATAAGTAACAGTACCTCCATCAATAATCATTACTTGACATTCGGGAGCTAGATAAATGAAACAGTTTAGGCACACTACTAAATTATGATTGATAAGGTTATGAGTACTTCCCGAATCAATCAACACTTTGTGACCCTCTATTTTTAGGAATCCAACCACCTTTAGGGTTTGGGGATGCTAATACCTGAAATTGCATGGTATGAGATCATTGGTTGAGGATCTCCGACTCCTCCTCTGGATCAACCAAGAGCTCGACTCTACATCTTCATCCTTATCTTAATCTTCACTAGGCCCATCAATGTAGAACAAATTCTTTTTAGCACATTTATGTCTCGGGTCCAAATTTACTATCACAGTTAAAACATAACCCTTTTTCTCTTTTTCTTCAATTTGTTGAGGTGTCAATCTAACTGGTTGAGGGAGTATTGGGGCCAAGGTGTTGTGATCTCTCGGTATAAGTGAATTATTGTCTCCTACTTGATACAAATTTCTCCTCTTCCCTTCTTGCCATAATCATCGAAATAGAAACCTTATAAGGATTAAAAATACAAACCTCATTCTCAATGTGATCCTTAAGACTCCCAAGAAATATGCCATTCGATTCTCTTTAGTAATATTTTCCACTCGTAGAGAAAGGTTTTGGAAGTTATGAATGTAATCCTTTACTGAGATCCCGTCTATCTCAACTTTTCTAATTGGCCGAAGTAATTATCGACACACTAGAACCGTAGTGTAATTGAAACTATTTAGTGAAGAATTTAAATGTAACATTGAGACCACTCTTCTACCTTTGAGCACATAACCATCGATACCAGATGAATTGGTCAGGTTCGAGATACAAAGCTGCCATGGTCACCTTTTGTCCTGATGGAATCTGATGTAGTTTAAAGAAATTCTCCATTTGGTTGATCCAATTGAGTGGATCCTTTCCATAAAACTTACACATCTCCACTTTTGGAAACATAGTACGGGCCTGCAGAGTGCTCGTATTTAGATTGTGCACACTCGAAGATCCACTTTGGCTCATGTGTTTATTATGTTGACCTGAGGATCCACCTTGATTGACATAAGTATGATTACCCATCATATGCGTACTAAATTTTTCATGAAATCCTCCAATATTTGTCTAATCTTATCCACATATTCTTTGCTAGCCACCCGAGATTCGAGGTCTCTCAGGTTAAACTCAAGTTGGCTTACTTTATGGTCTGTCAAAGTAAACCCTAACCCTGAGGAATATATAGTTATATCTTCTGTCTCCAACTCCTCAACTAATAGCTCATCTTTTTACTCTTGTTTTACCCAGAGTTATGGGATTATTTTTTCCTCTCGTGGAAGGCCCCACCATGATGCCCCAAAATAGTAGGATGTAGGGATCATAGAAAAATTTTAGGGTTTCATATTTCAATAAGAATTCAGAAAATATTAAAAACTTAAATAACAAACCCCAAATATTTTTTTTTTTGCTTTTCGAAATTGTAACGAATTAGAAAAAAATTCCACAATTTGCACCCTAGGGAGAAATTTTATGAAAAACCCTAAATTTGTAATAAATTTTGCAAAATAAATCAAAAATTCTAAATTTTTCAAGGAACCTTACTTGAAATTTTTGTAAACTCTAGTAAAAATATCTCCAACCAATTCAATTTGGTTCACAATATATGGTGGAAACAAAACATTAGGATTATTGCCCTAATTTTGGCCTAGATCGCAGCTCTGATACCACTTGTATAATTCAAATCATGAGAAGCAATATAACACCAAATAACATAATATTCTAGAATAATGATCTCAATATTCAATTATAATAGCTTCACCACTTTGAGGGGCAACCTCCAAACCATACAATAAGACTTAAATGCTCCAATGATAATGAACTACTACCTACAATCCCCTATATATACTATTTATATGTTATGACCATCAGTAAGGCTGACCTACTAAGCACGAGAAAGTATAAATGATATAATAAAATGATATGGTAAGCCACAAGTCAGCTACTCATATCCTAATACAAGCAAGAGGTTAAGGGCATAACAAATATGCAAGCAACAATGACTACACCATGATTTATAACTCTCCATGTGAAAGGTGAAAGTTATATCCAAAGTGACATGAAAAAGGCTACAAGAATTTAAAGCCTCATTAAAAACAATTACGAGATACACAACCTAGAAATACACAATGGAATGCACATTGCAGAATAGAAATTGTAGGGGCCAATGATAATGAGGCATAAAATGAAAATTCAAGAGGAAGAGAAATTAATGGGTTGGAAATAAGGTGAAGGAAAATTACATAGTGAATTAAAAATCATATTTCATAATAGACAATGAATGTGGAACATAGCATGTAATAGATCACACAATGAATGCATAGTGAATGAAGACACAATTGTCAAAAAAATAAAAAAGTAAGAGGTTTGCATGGGTATAGAAACTATTTTTAATCTCCTAGTTTTGATAGTAATAGATAATTATTTAATTTTATCTTTAAACGATTGAACAACCGTGATAAGGGAAAGAATTGTGTAGAAGTAGGAAATGATTGTATGGTAAGATAGTAGATAGTGGAAAGGGTGTGTAGGATTTGTTAACCCTAAGGGTAGTGATAGGAGTATAAGTATTTGTTTGGATCACTTACGTGCATGTACTAGATGTAAATTTTGAGCTTTTGTCTTGAGTTGAGACACCTATTAATGATGATAAAGTGTTAGTGAGGATAAAATCAAAATTTATTTAATTTTTATGGTATGAATAATGTGAAGAGAAGGAGATGAAGAACTAAATGAGATATGAAATAACACATCTACAGATAAATATCCAAGGAAATAGTAGAGGAAATTAGTGACTTGTTTTACATGGTTATATTTCTTTTCTCTATGGTCTCTCAGCTTGAGTATTGTCATTTTTCTAATCAATGAAATTTCTAGCTTTGTGTTGCCCTATTATATGTGGATGTGTATCATTTATTTTTCTATTATTTTTATTTATTTATGCTCATGTATTTAAGTATATTTTATTTTTATTTAGCATGCCCTATGTCAGGGGGCCAATGCTAACACACATCTCTCCATGCATCTCACCAAATGGTCCTTGAAATTTGTGCTTGCACATACCATGCTTAGGGTGCATTCTAGTTTCTTCATTATATTAAGGAGTTGAAAGGATAAATGCAAAATATTATTTGTGCATTCCTTTGTATTGAATCATTCCATGATTTTTTTATTTTAGTCATTTTAACAAATAGCTCCCATTTGGCGGTGCTAAAAGGATGTTGGCATCACTAGTGGAGTTTGGATTACACATGTCACTTGGATTTTCTTGAGGTCTCTAAGGCCACTGCAAAAAACCACTTTTCTAATCATTCTTTGATGTCTATCATACCTAGTAGGAAGTTCATATTTGTAAAAAAATGGTTATATGCTAACAAAGATAATTTTGGTTTACAATAAAAAATAATTTATTTAAAAACCTTATTTGTGTAAATCCTACATAATTTTAGTCGAAGGACCCACATTTAAATGATAACTTTTTCAAATAGTCAACATCCCTCGTTTATGTTTCCATTTGCATACATGTATAATATGGAATTCACAATTACAACCTCAAACAAAAAAATCTTTCCATTATGTTCCATGAATTCCCATAATCTCTTATGCAAGCTCTCATTTTGGCATAGGTTGGAAGGATGCTAGAAAAGTTATGTGGTTAAGCTCTACAATCCTAAATCATGATCCACATCTCGTGGAGGCATTTTGACAAATAATTTTTTATAATTCACTAAACTCATGCATTTAACATACATATTGAATTTTTTTTTGAACATAAAATGTGACTAAAGAAATGAAATAACATAACAATGATAAAAGAGTGGTTGGCAATGCAACAATGTAAAATATTAAAATATTTAGAAGAATGTGAGGAGGTTTGTGGATAGAAAGTATAATTTTAATGGACATGTCAATGCCATGAGTGCTTGTGGATCCACCATAACAACTTGTGGAAGCTTTTAGATGACAATATTTCTTCTATCATAAATTTTCCTTCCCTCCTCCAGCATTGAGATGAATTGCAACTTGAGTTTGGTATGCGTAACTTTGAATAGTAATAGATTTTCAATGTCTTGTGAGGGTACCCATTCCCTACTACCCATTACTCTTGACTATAATACACCTCCTTACACTATTCATCCCCGCCACACACTAACCACCACCTACCAACTCTACCCCATTAATTTCCCAATGCACTTTTTCATCCAAAAATAATCTTTATTTAATTTTATTGTTTAATTTCATCTCCCCATTTTTTTATCATAATAATAATATATTATTAATATAAATTTATTATTTTTTTGAAAATATTTATAAATGTATGTCTACATCAAAAATATCGAAACATGACACTTAACGAGGCAAATAATTTTTTTGAATTTTCAAAGCACCACGTTCCCACCGAGGTTTAAAATTACTCTCCATTGTTATACCATATTTAATAGGGACACAACCTCATGTTTTAAAAATCACAAACACGACCCACACCGAACACTAGCCAAATGAAATGACACGAGCATTACAAAATATGCTCACATGTAAAGGTAATTGGAAAGTGTTAATGTAGGAACATGTTGGTTGAATTTCTATGAACAAGTACCGCGAGGATTTGCGTTGAAAATATAATTTGTAGACCCTCTTTGCAATGACGTGTATCTACAATATGTTATGAGATCAAGTTTGATATTTATACTAGCAGGAATTGACATTGTATAATTGCATTGAGACATTATAAATGTGCATCATTAATCCTCCCAAACCCTATCACATCCTCTAAAAATTGTGCCAAAATTACAACATTTTAACAAGTTATATATGTCCTCATAACTTCTATACATGAAAACTATATAACGTACAAAGAGAATGTGAAATATTTGAAAAATGAATAAAAGAGATGCAATTTCATAAAATGCCAAGAAGAAAGAATGGGATATACATGGTACAATTTTTACAAGTCACTTCAAACTCTCTAAAATTTTGAAACACTGGGGACTCATTGAGACCATATAATCTTCATTTTTTTATTATTAAGTGATCAAATAAGTTTAGGGGATTAGGGTTGTAATTAATTTAATGGTATAAGTGTCACATTTACATTGAGCATGTAATATAGCCTTAAGTGTGCTTGGTTTTCATTAATCACATTGAAAATATTGAGGGGAATCTAAACCTAATCATTAAAATGCCAACCTACTCGATGGTCAGGTTGTGGATGTTTTGCTTAGTGTTTTCGAATGTGTTTTTTTGTTGTGTAAGTGGATTGTATATATTTTCCCCTTAATACCTCCATTTGTTAGTATTTACGATTACTTCAGTTCTAGAAATTTCTATCCTTACTCAATTTTTTCCATATTTATTTTGTTGTTGTAGACACAAAATCATGCACTTTAGGGATTATGTAGCCCGATCTTATACTACTATTTAGAAGGTTCTCAAGTGGATAAAGTACTAATTAATCCTAGCTTTTGGTTGTATTTATTTTATATTTTATTTCATCATTCCCACGTATTTTATTGCAATTATCTACCCATTTCGCAACTACCTATTCATTCTAGCCCAAAATCAGGGCACTCCATCTTGCATTGGGGCATCCCGGGGTTCCCTAGTCCCACTTTGGGCAACCCGATCTATGCACATCCTTTCCCACTTCTTTTTGGGGCCTTTCTAGCCATTTATTATCTTTATCTTTTTCCTAGTCGACCTTGTCGAGATTAATTATGAAATTAAGCTTGAGAGCCCTATAAATATAAAGTTATAAGACCATAATGAGGGTCCTAGGTCATAGCATAACATACTACTATCACTCCATCTATATTTGCATCCATTATATCACTTGCATCCACATAGTGTCATGCATCAAGGCTAGGAGATCTGCATCACACACACTGCATAGGGGGAGGGATTCTATTCTATTCCATGCACACATGCTATTTACATTTTATATAGTTACTATTACTCGCTACTTCACAAAGTGTGACTGACACAAGAGAACCTAGGGCATGACATGCACACACACACACACCAGAACTACATCTAGGTCTGAAATGTAGTGTAACACTCAGTGATAAGACCACTAGTTTAGTGGCTGAGATCAATTTGACCCATTCATTTACATATTTTATTTTTCTAGGGTTTGATACCTCTTTTTTCATTGTAGTTCATTACACAGCTTATCTAGTAGATCCAGTATAAGAGACATGATGCATTGAAAGACACCTTGCGACCATATCATATTCATGTTTTGAGAATTTACAGTGATCAGAGTTCCTAGATTGTAGACCCAGGGTAACCCAGGGTTCCCTAGTACACTCCTAGACACCCCAGTAATTTTAGATATTCTAAATATGTCCTTCATAGGGTCCTTGAGTGTTCATTTGTACTTCATGATTTCATTTCCATATCTGCGGCAACCTACGATACTTTTTACAAATCAATTAAGCTATTTCTCTTCCTTCTCTTGCACATTTAGGGTTTCATTTCACTTAGAATAATTTACTTGCATTTTTTCCATACTATTTTAGTCCATTTACTACAAAATTTAAGTCCTCCTAATTAGATTAACATTAATACCCTAGTATCTTTTTTAGACCCACTGTGCTTCATTTTTGTTAATCGGTTGTAAATGTGTGTAGATAAAACATCACGCACTTTGGGTAATTATCTAGTCCCGATTACATATTACTATTCATATGATTCCTAAGTAGGAAAATTACTACTTAACCGATGTCTTTGGCCATATTTTATTTATTTACTTTGCCACTTTTGGTCTTGCATGCCTTATTTCTCGGTCGACCTTTGACCCTTCGGGCCTTGAGTCTAGACACTAGCACCCAGCCAGGGTGCCAACGCCAAGTGTCAACATCCCCTCTGGGCACCTCTAACCTCTTTTTACTTTACTCACATCTCTTAGGCCCTTTTTAGCTGTTTTAACATACTATATTTTTGGTATTCAGCCATTTCGGGTTAATTACAAAATTGAAGCAAAGGAATCATATAAATATAAAGTTATGTGATCATAATAAGGGACCAAGCACTAAGCGTTAGCTATCACCACCTCAAGTTGCATCTATCAAGCATCTAAGAGCTACATTGCATCCATCTAGCACCATCCAAGGGACACTTATTCTGCATACATTTCATAGGAGGGAGTTCATTTTATTCCATGTACACATATATTACATTGATTTACATCCAACTTACTTTCTCACTATCAAGTATGACACACACAAGAACCACCTAGGGCATAATTATACACATGCACATATAACTACATTAGGTTTGAGATGTAGTGCAATACTCAATCATAAGATCACCATTGTGACAGATAAGGAAAATCCAACCCCTCATTTTACATCTTTATTTTTTAGTATTTTATGTCTATTTGAGGTTTTACCAGTCATTATTTCATTGTAGGTTTCCAGTGACTTTGGTGATCATTCTGCGACCTCATAACGATCAAAGGAAAAGAATAGAGAATACATCACGAGTAATCAAAGGAGGTTTTTGAGCATTTCGAGACAAAAAAACCTAGAAATAGGCATAGGGTGCCCACGGGTGCCCATGTCCCTCTCTAGGAACCCCAGTCTAGGTAGATCATCATCCTACACAATTTTCTAAGGCTCTGTATGATGCTTTTCCATCTCTATTCATCCAGTCAGCACTTCAACATAGTCTAAGATAAATTGTGAAACAACTAAGTCATCTTACCTCTTCTTTACACTTAGGGTTTCATATATTTTGTCTTAGTTTTCTTGGGTTAATTTTTGTACTTAATTATTTATTCATTTACTACTACAATAGCAATCAGATTATACATATATTTCCATATTTAGCTTAATCAATTTGAAATGAGAGATTTTGTTTGATTTTTTTACTTGAGCATTCAACATTAAGAGAAATTTGCTCTCATTTGACCTTCTAACCACTCAAGTGTCTCGAAGGATTGGCCCACCCTTGTAGCATGTTAATACATGACATGTATGATTCATTATTGTTCAATTATGTATAAGGTGAAAATAACAAAAAAACTTTTCTTCTCCTTTTAAAACATTTTTGGTTTTGACATGAAAAATGCTCCTTTGTTTTCTTAATAGATGAACCAATGACCTAACCATATTTCCCCTACTTTAAATTATGTGAGAATTTGGGTGAAGATGAAACATTGATAAATACAAATTCACAAATAGATTAATGTTTTGAGAGAGAGGAACCAAACATGAGTGAAAAGATAGATTGTAATTTATAATGCTTAAGAAAATAGATTTACAAGAGGTGTATATATATGAAGTGGAGACTTATAACCACTACCTAAAAATATGGATAAGCTTAACTCTCATCTATCCCAATGACACTAATAGAGATAAATACATGTGTAGGAAAAACCATGTAATGGAATAAAAACCTACACTAACACCTCCCCTTAAGAATAACTTTAGTGGGAAGAAGAATTGGGTCTTGATAATAAGGCTTGATGAGGTACCCAAGTACATAAAAATCCCTCATAAAGAGGAATAAAGAAGAAAACATGTGGGAAAAAATCCTCCTCAAAAAAGAGAAAAGAGAAGAACATAGAAAATCTCCCTTGGCATATAAGACCCTAGAAGAATATAGAGAATCCTCTAGAAGAATATAGAGAAGCCCACCAAAAATAGAGAAAAAAAGAAGTATAGAATACTTTATAACTCCTTAGAAGCTAAATCCTTGTGAACTCCTAGTAAATTCCATAGATGAAGAAACCTAATATTAGTAAAGGAATAAATGAAGATCATATCCTAATAAATAATATCAGATGTTATAGTAAAGTTCTATGTATTGAAGTGTGTTTGGTCTTCAAATATGCATCCCAAGTTGGGATGATAACAATTTATCCTCAAAAGGTAAGGGAAAGGGATTAGAAAGGTGGTAGACTAGATTCGTGTGTCATCTTATAGCTAGGGAGGAGTCTACCACTTTCCTTGTTTGTTCCCTCAATTTCTTCTCAAAATGGTGGGTCAATCTGGGATAAACATGGCCAATGGACACAACACTCACTCTCACAAGTTTTCACAAATAGATGTTATGTATGTTTACTTTGCTAGACATAGGTTACTAAAGAAAATTAAGTTTAATTTCTCTTACATTCTCTTAGTAATGAAATTAAGGCTAAAAGACACCTTCAGTGATGTTTAGAGAAATAAGGTAGGTAGTGAAATAGAACAAAAGGATGTTAATAATGGGGGGATGGGGTCAATTATGGCAATTGTAACTTCACATAGGGGAATTATAGGTAGAGAAGTTCATTGTGACATAACATTAAATACTTAGAAGTATCCTGTAATCATGGAAATGCAAAACTAGATCAAGTAGTAATAATATCAACTAAGAACTATTTTCATTCATTGAAGCTCAATAGATGCAAAGAATTTAATAAAATCTCTAAAATACCTAACACAAGAACTTGTGCAAGCATTCTAATAAAGTGTTTACTACTTCATCCCTCATATGCCTAAGATACACTCAAAGGATTACAAAAATCTATCAATACAAAATGTTTATGACAAGGATTTTACAATCCAATCTAATATTGTAGAGGAAATCTCACAACACAATATCAAAATTAATGACCAAAGCACAAACATCAAGGATAGATCTAGTGTATGAAAAAGAGAAACAATAAACACAAGACTAGTAGTAAATATATCACTCATTAATGGACAATTCCAAACACAAAACCCAAAAGACAAAATTTAAACTCAAAGTGGACATATATTTATTCAGTTCTTGAATTTATTAACAAGGGAACATCAAATGAATGCTCTCAAATCTTATCAATGGTTGTACACTTGCAACCACCTTGACACAAAAGTTTGGGAAACTAAGATCAATATGCATTTCACGATTAGAAACATACAATATTCACAATTATATCTCTAACCTTTTCAAAATTTGAAAGACTAAGCCCCTTTTCTAAATACCAAAAATAACTCCCTCTAATTATGAGGAAAACCCCATATTTATACAATTTGATGTCTTCTTACAACCCGATTTTCCCCAAAAACTTCAACAAACCATCCTAGAAAGATGCGAAAAATGAGCTCCATTTTTGGAAAATATTTTGCAACTATGAAGATACCTTTTTCATTCCTTAATTTGATTCTACTTCTAGATGCTGACATGGATGTATGTGGGATTTTTACTTTTATTGTTTAATCCTTTTTTTTCCTATCCATGTTGTCACCATCATTCATGCACCCAATCACAAACCATCTATTCCCTCATGTCATTATCTTAACTGATTTGACACCTTCCTTTTTGGGAATATGCTTTGGGAAATGGATAATCATTTATACTCTCATATTTGATGTTTCCTTTATGTGAATTTCCACTTCAAGATGAAAACCACCTTTTGGAAGATATCAATATTTCCTTTCCAGACTCATGCGATGAGTATTCATAATTGATTTCACATTCATTCTTGAAATGATACCTCACACAATCACTCTAAAATTTCATCCTCTTATAAATTCTCATTGTTTTCTCATAAAATTATATCTTCCTTCAAGCATTCTTGAGTGAAAAGAGAGTTTTGTTCATCCTTTTCAAGCAATGGCGGATGTGGAATTAGGAACCAATTTGAAGGAACTTTCTTGAGACTTTGCACTCAATTTTTGACCTTTCTAGCCTAGATGAGGCTTTTGTGAGAATGTTTTTGAGATTGAAGATCAGGTGGAGACTGATGGACCATTAACACCACACAGTTTGGGTAGCAACACTGATACGAAGGCTCATCAAGATGACTCCTTTCTTTTCTATTTTTTAGGTTATGTATTATCATTTTGTTCCATGTGGGATCAAAAAATCCTAAATTGTTGAAGAATTTTTGCTCCATTTCTACCTTCCTATTATTAATAAGAACATCATTGATATATCTCCATTATTCTTCAATGAGGAATTTGAGAGAAATAAATTCCTTCCGATGCCTATGTAGTGTTTGTTGATGATCCCATGGAAGATATATCATCAATTTCCTAAAATATCACATGATGGAGAAAGACTTGATCTTCTCATCTTGAGAAAGCACCTGAAAATCCTCCTCTGGAAGGCCCTTGAAGTGTCACTTCCTTCCTTCTTTGAGGAGATGCATAATGGGGCATACCCAATCCATCATGTGCAAAGCCAACCAATTTCTATGGATGAACTTGAATCTTCCCCACGGCACCAACTATGTCTCCAATCATCTTCAACTTCAAAATACTACCCATGGGGTACTAAGGCCTACCTTAAAGGTGGGTCTAACCTTCTTGAATGGGTCTCCTCTTATAGGAGAAAATTGGAATTGATCAAAATCTTGGAAGGTCCCAAGGAAAACATTTAAAACTCATGGAAATGGGCATGTCTCATGACTTGCAAGGGACATCCAATATGTTTATGGGGCTCAAGACCACAAATAATTTGAGTTTAGGAAGAAGAAGTTGTTGAATCGATTCTCCCTTTATAGAGGAATGTGTAACCATCAATTGACAATTGTACCTCTTTTTGCAAGAACCTCCCTTTTGTATATGCATACTATAAGTTATGTGAATTTCAAGGGTTAGGGCCCTATAGAATCCCCATTTTTTTCTTAGTATATACATATGCTTCTCTTTATTTCATTTGTTAACTCAAAAATTAATTTTCATAACTAAATTTACCTTTGGATAACATAAAATTGTCTTTAAATTCATGTTGTATGATTTGGACACCGTGGTAAAGGTATTGATGAAAGATGTTATTTTTTAAGTCTCCTACAAATTTTTTCAAATCCATGAGTGTAACCCTTGTGATAAACCATCCCATGGATTTTTTACTTGTATTTTCCTTTTATCTATGGTCTTTTAGTTATTTTTTATGTTTCTGATGGCCCTTTGGAGATTTTTGAGTGTCTCATGTGGCTTTTTGGAATCCACAGAGTTGAATTTCTTGAAAAACCCACATGCAATACTAAAACCAATGTTTCATGGTTTTTTCATACAACCACATTCCCTTATCTCTTGAAAACCATTCATCTGACATCCTCTCCTCTTTTTTTTCATATTGTGTGACAAGTAAATTTGATGATTATCAATCATTCTAGAATTTTTCCTTGATCATGATCTTTTTTCCCTTTCTTTTGAGCAACCCACAAAACATTAAGTTCTTCATTCCATGTGGAACACCAAGTTGATGCATTGTGGCTTCCTTAGAATTGGATAGTCATGTCCATCCTTTAATTTTTTGATTTTCATGGGAAGGGATGATCATGGAGATTCAAAAAGCTCTAGTGATAAGCCCATATATGTAATTTTGGGTCCTTAGATGGTACATGGGGTAATTTTTTAAAACTCAACTTAAGTTAGAACAGGGCTCAAAATGAGCACCAACAATGGCTCCTTTGCTTGGGATGGGCACCCCTATGGGTGCCACAAGAACATAGATCAGACCAGATGCCTAATCCATTGGGTAAGGAGTCAAGGAGACCAAATACATAGGGTTGACTAAAAAGATATATTACATTCAAACCAAAATACTTCCATGTCTCAAAACCTGTCACTTTGTAGACCAAAGCAAAAAAAGGGAAAAAAACACAAACAAAAAAAAAACAACACAACAAATATACACAACTATACAATGATACAATGATTATACCTGATACCTTGGCTTAATCCAAGAAATGTTTGAGGTGCCTACCATTGATAGGAAACTCCAAAAAATGTCCTTCCAAATCCTTCAAAAAGAAAGTATGTTCCCCAATTATGATATCAATAGAATAGGGCCCCATCCAAAGGGCATCAAACTTTCCATGTTTTCCTTTATCTTCATGTCTTGTTATCCCATAACAAGACTAAGTCTCCAACATTAAAATATCTTGGGGTGACCTTCTTGTCAAATATTTTCTTCAGTTTTTCTCTAAATTTAACATGTTTTTGGTGGGACTCTCTTCTGACTTCATCTAATTCCATGATTTGATTTATCCTTTCCTCATATGGACTTACTTCTCCTCCATCTTCAAATTGTTTACATAAAATGATATGAGGAAAGTTGTAAGTGTAGGGGAAAAGGGCTTGAACTCCATAAACCATCTCAAAAGGGATTTTTCTTGTAGACCTCTTAGTAGTAACTTTGTCTTCCCATAATGCAAACTTGAGTTTCTCACCCCATTTCTTTTTATTGGTCTCTAGAGTTCTTTTGAGGATCTTTAGTAGATTATTATTATTACTTGATTCTTGCTTGGCCATTTCCTAAGGGTTATAATTTGATGCATAGGCCAAATTTATACCATATTCTTTACACATAGCTTATCAATGGTTTAGCTCTAAAGCTCATGGAATTTCAACAACTATCTTGGAAGGCACACCAAATCTGTAGATTATGTTATTCAGGATAAAATCCATGACTATCTTGATGAGTTGTTTTTTGGTGGGAATGGCTTCAACCCATTTGGTGAAGTAGTCAGTGGCCACCAATATCCACCTATGACCAACACTTGAAGGGATATGAGATTTCACCAATAAATTCCAAGCCCCATTGTTTAAATGGAGCTTCTACTACACATGATGCAAAGGTAGGGCCCCAAAATTTTTAGTCTTCCAAAAAATCATTGACAACTTTCACATCTTCTAACCAACAAAGTCATCTTTAAAAATAATGAAGGCCACCAATATCTTCTACCCTTAAATCTTGTGAGTAGTCACTCTTCCAAAAAATGGCCTCCACACACTCCCCCATGAAATTATATAATTATTTTGGGGGCCTCCTCTTCAATGATACATCTAAGTAAAACCTTCTAGATTCTTCCAAGCTAATCCATGATCAATCAAGATATACTTATGAGAAACCAACTTAAGTGTCCTCCTTTGATTCTTATCTAGGTGCTTAGGACAATTCAATTTCATCAAATAATAAACTATATCTTTATACTAAATAAATTTCTCACCTTTTGATGAGGGTGTGGCCCATCTTCTTCAACATTGTGGATCTCTACCACCTGTAAATTACTCTCTGCCATCAACCTTGCTAAGCCCAATCCTCGAACAAGCTTGGTAGTTTGTGTCCATGTCATATTCTTGAAGCTTGTTAACCCATCTGCACCTTTTACTAGATATTTCCATCTAAGACAAAAAATATCCTTTACCATTATGTGAGGCACATATGCTATAATATTTGAACTTAATATAAGGTCTGAATATTTTGGTTTCTTTGACCAAAGAAAAATTTTTTTCCATGACAAATATTTTAATTTATCTTCAGACCCTTGCAAAGCTTTTTTAAAAATGCAATAGGATTTTCATGGCCTTCTTCATTCTTTTGTAATAGCACACAAAGGCAATAGTAAATTTAGAAGAAAATGAAAACATTTGAAAATATTTTTATAGTCTAGACTGGCCAATATAGGGGCAAGTCTTGAGTGCTTCTTTTACTCCTTTGAATGCTTGAACAACCCCTTGTTCCCATTTGATCACTTGATCTTTCTTCAACATATTGGTGATAGGAAAAGTAATTTCAAAAAAATTAGATATGAATCTTCTCACAAAATTAATCTTCCCAAAGAAATATTGAATACCTTTCTTTGACAAGGGGATAGGAACTTGGTCAATAACTTCTACTCATTTTCGGATCAATCATGACTCCTTGGTGAGAAACTATGTGTCCAAGTAACTTAGCCTTTTACACACCAAATGACATTTCTTGGGGTTCAATGAAATGCCATACTCCTATGCATCTGATCAAGGATTTTTCTAAGTGCATTAGGTGATCTTCTCTTCTTTTGGAAAACACAGTGATGTCATCTTGATATACAACAATGAACTGTTTATAAGACCTACAAAAGCAACATCCATTTCTCTTTGAAAAGTAGCCCCAACATTCATCAATCCAAATGGCATCCTAATGTAAACATAAGTACCCCAAGGAGTGGTGAATGCAGTTTTGTATTGCTCTGATTCTCTTACCACAACCTGATTGTAACCAGAGAAGCCATCCAAGGTAGATAACATTTTTGAACCAGTCACCTTTTGTAGAAAATTATCCATATTAGGCAAGGGATAATTATCTTTAAGTGAAGCTTTGTTCAAATTCCTAAAATCGACACAAAAGTCTTATATCACCATTCTTTTTCTAATTGGCACTAAGTTAGCTACCCAAGAAGAATACCTAGTGGGTTGTATTATCCCACCATCTCTTAGTTTGGTCAATTCCTCTTGCATTTTGGTTGCAAGGAGGGGATTGATTGGTCTTTTCTTCTATCTAAAGGGCTTGGAGTTAGGTGTTCCAATGGTGGTATCTCATGCTGAAACAAATCCTCTCTATAGGATTTTAATTCAGAGTAAGACCAAGCAAGGAAATCCTTGTATTTTCTTAATAACTAGCCATAAGCCTCTCTTTTTCCTTTTTACTTAGATTATTTACCTAACCATACATTTCTAGGATCTTGGCTGGAGCCCAAATTGCACTCCACAACATCTCTTGGAAATTAGTATATTTACAAACTTCTCTATCAGTATTGTCAAAACTAGATTCCAAACTAACTAATCCCCTTGGGATTACATTAGTCTTTAGTTGAATTACTTCCTTTCCAAATAGAACTTCCTTCCCTTCACATACCTCTATCATAGGTTCTAAATCAATAATCTAGTTAGTGAACTCACCTTGAAATTGAGAAATATTTTGATGTGTGAATCATCATCAAATATTTTCTAGTGTTGAATATTATCAGGTATGAAGGTCTAACCAATACTTCCACTTCAAATTTATAGTATAGAGATGAATCCTCTTTGTCATATTGTGAAGCCAAAACTTCCAACCTATCAGCTTTCCATGTTTTTGACTCCTCCCATGATATTAATATTAAAAGAATCAAAACACTCAAGGAGATCCCATAATGCATTTCTATACTACTTTAATCTTTGATTTTTTGTTACATATTACTTACGTACTTGCTTGATTATCATTTAAATCTCCTTTACAAGGAGATATTTTATCCCATGCTTCCAAGAAATTCTCAGTCCTAAAAAGAGTGCTTCATATTCTGCTACATTATTGGTGCACTCAAAATTTAACTTAAAGGAAAAGCTAAATGACTCACCATTTGAAGAATTAAACCACTCCAACTCCATTTCCAAATTTAGAACATGCCCCATCAAAATCATGGTCCAGGAACATTTTCATCCTCAAGATGTGCATTAGCATCCATGTAATGATCTTCAACATCTGCACAACCTATGAAGTTACCCAAATCTGTATCAATGAACAATACCTCATAAGAGGCATTCATGGGATCCTCAATAAGATGTAGCATCTTCTCTTCTCTATGTAATTTGACCAACTTCCCTTCTAATGGTATAGAGGCATAAGACATGTCCATTTGAACACTTCCTCCCACACTTGTGGCCCATTTTCTTGATAATAACATGCCCCACTTTAGTAGGGCAATCCACTATAACCATATTCATGGTTAAATATTTTCCTAGATAGGAGAAAGTTGTAACACTACTACCTCTAACATACCCAACAACAAGTACTTCTCTTGAATCCATAACATAACACCTTCCAAAAGCTATTGTTATCTTGATATCCAATTCATTCATGACCTCTAAAGGCATGATATTACATGAAGCTCTTGAATCAAACATGTAGTTATGAAGAAGTCACCATTAACAATCAAAGTAGTAAAGAAAGGATCCACATCCAATTGGGATTCAACTAAGGATGTGCCTAAATATACTTTTAGGGGGTTCTTCCATGTTTTCTAGCTCTTTATTTACCTCAACTTCAGCTATGGCATGTGAGAGTCACCACATTATTTGTATCCCTTTCTTTGAAAACTATATCATCCTTCAGCCCCAAGTATTCAAATGCTATTTTTTTGTGTTCTGGAATTCTAAGTAGTTCTACAATAGGGACTGTAATTTTTATCTGACTTAGAATTTGAGCCATATCATAGATAATATACTTTGGGAGGGTTTTCATTAGAGGCAAGGGTAATAATCTTATCTAATGGAATGTTATATTTTAGTGCTTGGGAAGAGGCAGAGGTACTTGGCTTTGAAAATATATTACACAAGACCTTTCTCTGCATGGTTTTTTAGAGCATCCTTGGGGATGTTGGTCAAGATAGGAATTTTTGGTTTGGGAGTAGGGGGGTCCTTTCCTTTGACTTTTTATTCCTAAGGTTATACTCTTTCTCTTGAGAACCACAACATTCATTAATAGTTTCCTATCCTCCTCATATGGGATTCCACCATCATACTTTTTGATCATTAAGGCTCTTAAATACTCAAAATCATGATTTGGAAGTTTCAAATGACTGAGCCATATCTATATCATCACATTGAAAATAAAAGGGAGGGAGAATACTTGATTTATGCAAGCCCAAAATTCCTCCATAGTTCTAGCATATAAGATATCAGTTGAAGTAGCTCCTAGTATTGAGTCTTTTGGACATTCCATCATGCATATGTCATCAAAACCAACTTCATCAACAACATCATCATCTCCAATAAGTGGTTCACAAGGGGAATGTGGAAATAAACATTTATCACACCATTCAATGATGTGATCTTCTTCCACCAATGCAACTCTTGTTGTTAATGGATCAGGGACTATTTTACTTTCTTTATAAGCCTGTTGCTTATTTCCTAAAGGCATGGGTCCTTTTCCTCTATCATCAACCCTATGTGATCTTTGGGATGATTCCCAAATCTATTTTTCCTTGGGCTTTGATGTTGAACTTGAGAATTTGAAACCAATCCTTTCTCTCTCGAGCCATAGCTTGTATGAAATATCTTTGACTTCTCCAAAAGTCTTAACCACTTCCTCTAAGTCCACTTTTTACTTGCTTACCTGGCTTTTATGATTAATCAGCTTAACACCTTCCCTCTTTGGAGGTTTTCCTATGCTTTTGATATTGTTATCAATTTGGACAACCATAGAGAAATCCTGCCTCAAGGTTCTAGGGTTCTTATCCCTTAAATAATAAGCCACCTTTTTATCAAAGGCATTTGAGTACTTGATCAAGCAAGAATCATCACTAGGCCTTAGATTAATAGAAATCTAGTTAAGGTTTTATTAAACCTAGTGTTAAAATCTTGCACACATTCATTTGGATTTTTCTTTATATTCTCAAACTCAGTCAAGAGAAACCTAGGATCATTCTTATCACCATATTGTAACTTGAAAGCATTTTTCATTTCTATCCAGAATCAATTGAATTTTTAGGCAGAAAAAATTATACCATTCCCTAGCATCTTCCTCTAAAGTATGTATGAATAACTTGACATACACATCTTCATGTTCTACTTTAAATTCATCCATAACATTTTGAAAAAATATAAGATGTTGATCTCCACTTATGGCATTATTCCCTTGAAATCTAGACAATCTATTTCTGATTTCATGGGGTACTTCATTTGGGTAACCCACCATCCCATGGAATCTTATTGGTCTATAGGTATTAACCACAAAAAGGAGGCCTTGGTGGAGGTTGTGCCATATTATTTGGTGGAGGTGTTTCAGGATTGAAATGGTGGGGAACTGGGGGTCTTTGAGGAAAAGTATGATCCACAAAATATGAATCCTTCAAGGACTCGTTTCACAAAATACCTATTCTCAAGAGTCAACAAAGGAGGAAGGTGAAGAATACCTTTGTTACTTGTAGATGTTGGACCTTTTGAAATAAAGTATGTAAATCAATCTTGAGGGATATCTGATTCAGAGCTATCATATGTGCTAGAATAGTCTTCCACCAAAGGTTGATTAAATTCAACACTTAGAACAATTTTTCTTTTGATCTTAAACCACCCACTAGTTTCCAGATCTACTTCCTTCTTGGATTTGTATTTTCTAGCTCTGGAAGCAAACCTTTTCTAGTAGGATCAAGACTTGAAGAAGGATATCCTTCCTTCCAGATTTGTAAAATTGAAAAGTTAATCAACAATGAGTAAATAATTAACACTGGTATATGCCATATTTTCTTTTAAAAGATGGATCCACCACTAAGGTCTTACACCTTAGATGTGTAGATCAACTCAAATAACTCTTTGAAAAGACAAATTTACAAACATGGAGGTTAAACTTTGTAGATATTTATGAATCTTGGACAATACACAATATAATCAAACAAGTGTAGGTTTAATGGAAAACCTACTCATAATGAGAAATTTTTTGACAATACTTGAGTAGAATGGTTATATTTGAATAATTTCAGCAAATCCCAATAAAGATATGTCTTTTGAACCCAAAGAGGCATAAAAATTTCTCGTGGATTTTTACCAAAAGCATCGACAAGCTAATAAAAAGTATGGATAAGCAATAACCAAGAGAATTTAAAGAATGTCCCCAGAAACGACACCAAAAGTGTGTTGGTCCTCAAATATGCCCCTGTTGGGATGACAAAATTTCTCCTCAAAGGTAAGGGGGGAAAGGGCTTGGAATGGTGGTAGACCAGGTTGGTGTGTCATTTGTAGCCAGGAGGGGTCTAACACTTTCCTTGGGATCAAGCCTTGGGATGATTAGGGGCACATACAAAAGGAGATGGCCTTTTCCTACTACTTTTGGTCCTACCTTGAACTAGGGTGAGAGGACCCGAGGTGTAACCTAAAATGCAGAGGGGGAGATGGAGTCTTTGTTCCCTCAATTTATTCTCAAATGGTGGGTCAATCTGGGATAAACATGGCCAATGGACACAACACTCACTCTCATGAGTTGTCACAAAAGATGTTGTGTATGTTTACTTTTCCAGACATAGGTTACTAAGATAGTTAAGTTTAATTTCTCTTGCATTCTCTTAGTAATGAAATTAAGGCTAAAAGACACCTTTAGTGATGTTTAGAGAAATAAGGTAGTGAAATAGAAAAAATGGATGTTTTTAATAATGGGGGATGGGGTCAATTATGGAAATTATGACTTCACAAAGGGGGAATTATAGGCAGAGAAGTTCATTGTGACATAACATTTAACACTTAGAGTATCCTACAATCATGGAAAGTGCATAAAAATGGATCAAGTAGTAAAAATCTCAACTAAGAACTATTTGCATTCATTGAAGCTCAATAGATGCAAAGGATTCAATACAATCTCTAAAATACCTAACACAAGAACTTGTGCAAGCATTCTAATAAAGTGTTTACTACTTCATCCCTCATATGCCTAAGATACACTCAAAGGATTACAAAAATCTATCAGTACAAAATGTTTATGACAAAGGATTTTACAATCCAGTCCAATATTGTAGAGGGAAATCTCACAACACAATATCAAACTTAATGACCAAAGCACAAACATCAAGGATAGATCTAGTGTATGAAAAAGAGAAATAATAAACACAAGATTGTGTGCAAAAAATATCACTCATTAATGGAAAATTCCAAACACAAAACCTAGAAGACATAATTTAAACTCAAAGTGAGACATACTTTATTCAGTTCTTGAATTTCTTAACAAGGGAACATCAAATGAATGCTCAAATATTATCAATGGTTATACACTTGTAACCACCTTGACACAAAAGTTTGGGAAACTAGATCAGTATGCATTTCATGATTAGGAAACATACAATATTCACAATTATATCTCTAACCTTTTAAAATTTGAAATACTAAGCCCCTTTGATCTAAATACCAAAACTAACTCCCTTAATTATGAGGACAAAGCCTCATATTTATACAATTTTATGTCTTCTTACAACCCAATTTTCCCCCAAAAAACTTCAACGAACCATCCCAAAGATGCGAGAAAAATGGGCTCCATTTTTGGAAAATATTTTACAACTATGAAGATACCTTTTTCATTCCTTAATTTGATTCCACTTCTAGATGTTGACATGGATGTATGCGGAGATTTTAATTTTTTTGTTTAATCCTTTTTTCCTATCCATGTTTCACCATCATTCATGCCCAGTCATAAATCATCTATTACCTCATGTCCGTTATCTTAACTAATTTAACACCTGCCTTTTTGGGGAATATGCTTTGGGAAATGGATAATCATTTATACTCCCTCATATTTGATGTTTCCTTTGTGAATTTTGTTGCTTCAAGCTAAAAACACCTTTTGGAAGATATCAATTTGTTCTCCTTTCTCCAGACCCATGTGAGTATTGAAATTAATTTCATTTCAATCTTGTAATGATACCTCACACAATCACTCTCAAATTTCATCCTCTTATAAATTCTCATTGTTTTCTCATAAAATTGTATCTTCCTTCAAGCATTTTGAGTGAAAAGAGAGTTTGTGTTTATCCTTTTCAAGAAATGGCGGATGTGGAATTAGGAACCAGTTTGAAGGAACTTTTTTGGAGACTTTGCACTTAATTTTTGACCTTTTTAGCCCAATGAGGCTTTTGTGAGAATGCTCTTTGAGATTGAAGATCGGTGGAGACTATGGACCATAACATCTCACGCATTTGGGTAGCTCGATACGAAGGCTTGTCAAGATGACTCCTTTTTTCTCATTTTTTAGGTTCTTGTATCATCATTTGTTCCATGTGAGGACCAAAAACTCTTGAAATTACTGAAGAAAGTTTTGGCTCACTTGTGTCTTTTATTAATAAGAACATCATTGACATATCCATGTTATTATTCAATAAGGAATTGGTGGAGAAAGAGATTCCTACAAATACCTATGTAGTGTTTGTTGATGATCCTATGGAAGATATATCATCAATTTCCTATAAGATACATGCAATGGAGTAAAGAATTTCTCATATTGAGAAATCACCAAAAAATATTCTCTCTGAAGGCCTTTGAAGTTCCATCGCTTCTTCCTTAAGAGATGCAGATGGGGTGTACCCAATCCAACATGTGCGAGCCAACCCATTTATGTGGATGAACCTAAATCTCCACCCATGGCACCCACTGATGTCTTGAATCCATCTTCATCATCAAAAATGCTACCCGTTGGGGTACTAAGGCCTACCTGAAAGGTGGGTCTAACCTTCTTGAATGGGTCTCCTCTTATAGGAGAAAATTTGAATTAATCAAAATCTTGGAAGGTCCCAAGGTAAGAATTTTAGAACTCTTGGAAATTGGCATGTCTGTGACCTTACAAGGACATCCAAAAGATGTTTATGGGGCTCAAGACCTGAAAAGCATTTGAGTTTAGGAAGAAGAATCTATTGAATCAAATTCTTGCCTTTGCAGAGGAATGTGTAACCATGAATTAACACTATACCTTTTTGCAATAATTTCCCATTTTGTATATGCATACCATAAATTATCTCAATTTCAAGGAATGAAGCCCTTTAGAATCCCCATTTTGATCTAATATATACACATATGTTCTATTTATTTCATTTGTTAGCTCAACAATTACTTTTCATAACTGAATTTACCTTTGGATAGTATAACAATCATCTCTAAATTCATATTATATGCTTTGAATACCCATGGTAAAGGTGTTGATGAAAGATATTCCTTTTTCTAAGTGTCCCATGGATTTTTGGAATTCATGGAGTACTAACCCTTGTGATAAACCATCCCATGAATTTTATTAGTATTCCTCTTTCACTCCTTCACTCGTTGACTTTGAACTATTTTACGATGTTACACGGCCCTTTGGAATATTTTTGAGTGTCTCGCGACCTTTTGTTGAATCACGAAAAGTGTAGTCTTCCTTGAAAATACCACCAAAGATTATACTAGTGTGTTGTGGATTTCTTTATGTAACCAAACTCCCTTATATCTGCAACCAGTCACCAACGACATCCTATATTTTTGGAGCAACCCATAGAACATTAAGTTCCTCATTCCGTGGACTTCTAAGTTGATGCATTATGGATTCCTTAGAATTAGATAGTCATGTCAATCCATAAATTTGTTGAATTTTATGGGAAGGCATGGTCATGGAGATTCAAAAATATCTAGTGACAAGTGATATATGTAAATTTGGATCCTTATATGGTACAAGGTAATTTATTAGAAAACTCAATTAAGTTAAGAACAAAGCTCAAAATGGGCACTCAAAGAAGGTAGAGAAAATGAAGAATATATTTAGTTACTACTCAATAAGGCCAATTCTAAATTGTGAAAAAAACTCGATAAGTCAAATCGGTACCAAACATGAAATAGTTCCTAGTCTTGATATGAGAATTGAATCGAAACTAGGTACTCCTACAAAAGGTGTCAACATGAATGATGATGAAGGTGAATCATAGGATTTAATAAGTGTAGGTTGTCTCACCATGTATGCATGTTATGGTAGAAAAAATAAACCCGAGTAAAAGACAAAACTCTATTAGAGTTTTCATTAGAGAGAGAAAAATATCCTCAATAGTGTCATCAAGATATACAAGGTGAGAGTCCACAAACATATTTTAAATGTCTAATAACTAGACATACTAATGAAGTGGATCATGTAAACATGAATAACCCTAATTTATAGTATCATTGGAATCCCTCAAATAAGTGACCCTAAAATTTGATGAAACAAGTGATGGAGGATTGTCCTGCATGAGGAAAGATATATCCTCAATGATGTCATCTAGATCTTAAATGTGGGACTCTACAAATAAAGAAGCAATGTTTGGTAGGTATGTGTCTCAATGAGGTGAATCTAAAAGACATATAATCCTACTATAAAGAGTCACTAGAATCCCTTGAAGAAGTAACTTTGAACTCTCAAGTAACAACATGTACTAGAGGAATTTCATGATTTTTCTATAAAGAATTACTAGTTGCTCTCAAATAAGAGAATCTAGACTCTATAATAACAATACATACAATAGAAATATCATCAATTGTAGATGGGATATTATAAGTAGGAGGAGGATCAATAGTAGTCTCAGTATCATCCACATATGAATGGTTTTTGAGGAAACATCACTTTCAGATGGAGAATCATGGATTCACACAACTATTAGATGATTGTCCAAGTAATGAAATGACACTCAGTGTACATAAGTTGATGTTAAATATCCTAAAAATGAGACATATTAGTCTATAGACAATGTCATTTTAAAAACCATTTAATCTTATGTTTATAGTCATTAAGCTCAGGAACGAGTCCAAAAAGATAGGGCATTAGACCATATAATATGAAGTGATGTTGTATCCCTTGTTTTTAGGATCAATATTTCTCAAAATTTAACCAGACAATAGAATGATGGAATTTAATAAAAAATATCATGGTTAAATCCCCAAGGTTGGCACTTTATAATTTAGTGTGTGGTGAAAAAACCCAAAGGTATAATGACACTTTATTTTAGTGCATACACAAATTTTAAGGCCTAAGAATGTATCATGTAGGATCAACAAGGAAATGAGAGTAACACCATTATAAAGAAGCTAAAAATATATACAATTTCAAACAAATGACACCTCAAACATACCTACAAGAGACAACCACAAAAACTTGAAAAAGACTAGATCTGAATTGATTCAAAGCATACTTAAGCTTATTGTTTATCCTAGGGTTTTGGCATAATTTAGATCCAATTGTGTAGCTCATTTCTCTAAAGAATGTATAGAATGAAGACTATCTTGCAAAACCACCTATTTGATTCCTTCTTTTTTGATTCTCCAAATCATCCAAAAATATAAGAAAAGAACATACTTAAAGATCAAAGATTATAAAAAAATCTTGAAATAACTCAAGATTTCAATAAAATACAAAAATAATGGTTTTTCGATTACTAGAATGAGCTCTAATAAAATGTGAAAATTTTGGCTAAGATTGAGCACTGATAAAATATGAATGTGCAAAGAGAGTAATGTTGTGAGATAGATGAAACAAACACGAACCGAAATCTAATTTGTATTATACAATGAATAAAATCTTCAAGATGTGTATAAATAGGAAGTGGAAAAGTGTAACTATCACTTAAAAGGTGGAGAAGTGTAACTCCCATATATCTCAATGACATCTAAGAAAGTTAAATACATGTGTAGGAAAAACCATGAAATAGAATAAAACCCTACAATAAAAAATTGATTAATCAATAACTAGATGAATTTTAAACTAAGGGAATATATTTGTGTAGGCACGATCTAGAGGACACTTCACTATTTGTAGAAAATAACCTTTTACCCCTTTCAAAACACATTTGAAATTTACCTGTAAAAAGAACTTGTGGGAATTGTTTGGGAATATAATGGCTCTAAATTTTTTAACCTAGCTTTATATTGATAGGAAATCAACCAATTTCCTTTTATGTTAACGATAGATTTTTTGAGTTAGTATAGAACCCACTTGATCGTTGTTTTGGCCTGACTTTTATTTCTAGTTTTATAAATTTCCTCCATAATTGTATCACCAAAATGAATATACCTTAGCGGAAACCATTTTTCTTACTTCCCTATAATCTCCTAGCTAGGAAAACATGATGGAAGTGTTAGTTTTTTTCTTCACCCCACTTTGGAGTCTTATTTTTGGGGTCATTTCATAGTGGATTTTTTTATCGGTTTGGAGTGTCTATCAAAAAAATAGTGGTACTAGAATTTGAATATTTTCCTAAACCTTCATTAGAGAATTTGAATAACTTGTGAGAGTGGTTTATGGAATTATAGTAGTATTAGAAACATTTAAAATGTATGTAAAATATAACACACTTGACTATACTACATGGTTGCAAAGAAAATTGTTAACAAGAAAATTTGTATGAGTGCATTACATTCAGTTATGGTTAGTATTCATAAACTGTTTTGAGAAAATATACGTATGCAATAACATTATAAATTGTTGAGTGATTTTAATTATGTTATGTTTGAATTTGAACCATTTATTGTGATGTTGATTTCCCCTCTCAAGTCTCTCTTCTTGATTAGAAAGATGAATGTGTAAAGAAAGAATTGTTCTCTCCTTCCCCTCTCTAAACTAATTTTTGGAATAATTAAATTGAGTGAAAATAAATGCACTCCTCCCCATATCTATAAACTTAGTTTCATGGAATAATTGAATTGAGTGAAAAGAAATATAGTCTCTCTTTCTCTTAATGAAAATTGAATGCTATATCAAGTTACTTGTTGAGAAAAGTGTAGTCCATACCAACATTGCGTTGAGCTATGGTATTACATGATTGCATGTGTTAGTGGTGAGATAAAAATGAATGATGTATCCAAAAGCTATAGAATTCAAATTGAATTAATCCTTGTATTATGAATTTTAAAGAAGGAATGAAAACATGGATATTTTACCTATACCTTGGTGAGTAGATTTTATTCAGAAAATAGTTAATGATAATAGATATTTATGTTGAAAATACATATTATGTTGTAATGTATTAGATCATTGAAATGAATTGTAATTTAATTATTACTATTAGGACTCTATATGATTTTCCTTTTTATTAAATAAATAATAGAAAGATAAAGTCTACACTTGTGTGAGGTGACTTGATCATGTCTATGTTTATTGGTTAAATTGATGTATGTGTAAGAAAATAATTAAAATGAGACCAATATCATACTAAAAATATCATCATACTTAGATGAATTACCTAAAATGAAACTACATCTCTTCCCCCTCTTACTCATGTGTGGTGTGGGGCTTACCGCAGAGGATATTATATATACTAAAATATGGTAACTTATCCTTGTGCAATGCCAAGTTTTACCTTGTATCCTTTCTAAGACAAATTATCACATTCAAAATCCAATCTCATCATCTCTCTATCCATGCTATAAATTTCTTATCTTTACACCATGATTTGTCAACAATTATATAAATATTATTTAATCAAAAAGCATAAAACATCTTATATTAATTACACAACTTTTATTTTATATGTTTCTCTCTCCTTTCAAAAAATTTATGGGAGGGTTAGGATGTGGGGTCCAATCTTGGCCAACCTATATGATCCCACCCCTTCTAAATCACCGACTCTGCTTTTAATGCTAAATCATTATTTTGGTAATTTCACCTTCCTAGTCTCAACATTAGCATAATATCTCACCTATGACAGAATATATATGTAAGTCATTATAACATTATAACTCACTTGACATATTACAATATTTTATTGAAAACATCATTCTAAAAGCACTCAAAGGGTTCCTAAATCTACTCAAATCAGCTACACATCATCTACGAAACTCCTACTACAACTATGAAGGATTCAACTAGGGCAAGGAGTCTAGATCTTCACCCATATAAAGCATGCAAAGATCATATAACCATGTCCTAAGCAAGATAAAAGTCATCCAAAACATTCCATAGGGGTTTCAATCAACATAAGGGTTATGACACATAGCTGAATCACACCACATCTCACTACTACTACATTGGGTACATTATATACTACAAAGTTATCCTACTATCTTGGTGTCAAGAGACATAAGGGAACCCATATAGGGTTGGTTATATTTACACAATTTCACAAGAACCTATTAGAACTACATAATGCTTGATTCTAAATCGACTATATCTAGTGTGACATTGGGATTGGTTTAGGAGGTAGGATTATGACTGTCTGAGGTGGTCTAGCCTCAAAAACACATATGTTTTTCTCCTTTTATTTGATAATTCTTTGATGAAAGGTTATATAATTTTCTATGGTTTTTAATTTTCTGCAAGCTATCACAAGTGATCTTGATGTTGTTCATGCAAAGAATAGTGACACACAACAAACATCATTTCTAGACAAGAAAAATAACTTAAAAAGTTTTAGTGCTTAATTATTTCCTAGTCTAAGACCATATAATAGTTGTCCTAGAACATACAACTCCTACCTAGAATATTAAATTTCTGTACAATCATGAATTTGAATATTTTCTATTTCTAAAACCTTATGTGCAAAATTTAAAGTTCCATATTCTCTTGTTCCACTACATGGCACATCTAGATCATTCCAAAATATTCTTAAGAAATCTAAGTATCTTTCTCCTCTTATATTTTGAATAAATTACTTATCATTTATCAATCATTTAGTTCATTTCAAGTTGGAATGCATTATTCTAGTCATGTATAATTGATGTTGGAAGTTAATTAGATCATAATATTCTACTTGTTGCTAACCATTATACCCTTATTAATTTTTATCTAACCATAAAAACCTCCACATAAATTAATTAGGGTGTAAACATTTGGTGAACCCAAATCTTGAATCAAATTTATTATTCGAACCCCAACATCCCTAGGTCATATTTGACTTCATTTTGTCTATGGTCTCTTTCTATGCACTTTCAGTTTAGAAATCAACTTAATCATCAACCTCCTAACCATATTGAGTGTTCCCATCACGTATGGATTCTTCTATAACTAGTATGGTTGGGATTACTTCCATTATGGATGACACTATCCCTAATGATACTTTTAAGGAAGAATAAATCACTAGTGAACACTCTTTTATGAAGATCTTAATGAAGATGACGATGTAGACAAAACATAAATTAAAATGGTATCTAATTTTCATGTACATCTATGTTAAAACCCTCACCATATTAAGCTTATTAGTTTTATTATTCTTTCTCGCTAAAATTTATCATGATCAAGAATCTAATGAATGGTCCCTTTTAGGATGTTCAAATCCCCTTCATCATCTATTATGCATATATAAGCCATCCCACCTCAAATTTTTTATGTCATCAAGGGAATCTAATCCTTCGTTTTGTAGTATTTCGTGACTATACCTATGACCAATGCTATCCCCACATTGTCTATCTCCACTCATAGTGTTTCAAATGCTTATTCTTGTAATACATAGACTCTCAAATCCATAACTTTTACTTTACAATCTTAAATCTTATAATTATAAAAATGTGCATCTACTTCCTCTCATATAATATAATCTACTCATTACTTCATTACCCACTTGCACCTGAAGTGGATTCATATATTTTTCCTATTGGTTTTGTTGCTCTTAAACTACCTATATATTATGGAAAAGGGGATCCTAAAGAGAACCTTTGTATGTTTCATGTTACTTGCATGGATTATCTTCTAATGTAAAATCTTTTACTAAGATTTTTCTTTGAAATCTAAAATACTTTGCCTTATAGTGATTGTACTACCTACCCATCCATTCATTTAGAAAATACAATCCTCTAGCTAATAAATTCCTTACATAATGTTATATTAATAGTTATGAACATAATAAACTTGCAAATCTAATTGAAATATACTAACACCTAGTAGTCTAAAAGCTAAGACAAATCTACTATAGAACCATCAAGATAAGAGATTAAGGGAAAACAACTTCTACAATGCATAAACATGATAAATCCATTAAATTCCAAGCCATTCCTACTCTTTGAGATTGCTACTTAATGAATGAACCTAATTAGATCACCTAGTAATCAAATTGGTGTTGTTTCCTCAAGAATTGAAGATGAGATCTCACCAAGAAATGGCTATAAGGCCATTTTTGGATCTTCCCATGCTCTTCAATTTGAGAGAATGGATGCAAGATGGAGAAGCTATTTCCAACAATGGAGAATGGCTCAAGATAAAAATGCCTATAGTTTTCACTAGTGCAAATGAGGTGTAAGAAGAAAGGGAAGGAGGAGGGTTCTTTATATAACCTTCTTGTTTGAGAGAGCTTTACATCTTAGTGCATGTGGGATAAGGGTAAAGCAAGATTAGAAATGGATAAACATGCTTTGGAAAAGGTAAGTTTTATTTAGAAGAGTTTAATTTGTCATTAGTAACTCATTGGAGTTGGGCGATGTTTTTAATTAATCGATGTGATTAATCAATAGGTAGATGTAAGCTTATAGAATCTAATTAGAGGAAAATTAGTATGATTTGGGGATATAAGAGAGGCATTTGATCCAATAAATGGTGATTTATTGATTTAGAGTTGTGAGCATACCTAAATAATAATAATTAATTAACCCAGTGGAAGCATACATTTATTAACCAAATGTTTTTAATCAACATTCGAGTGATAGGAAGGCTAATTAATTAGCATAATGTAACTATTAATGGCAATAAAGGGAAAATTGTGGTTTATTGATGAAGTGTCATCAATTGACTAAAAGAGAGTGAAGATTGTTGTTAATTAGTGAAGTGTCATTAATTGACCCAATGAGAGGATAAGAGTCATTTAATTAATGAAGTGTCGTCAATTTACGAGAAAGAGGGTAATTAGTACAATTTAAATATTAAAACCGTGTCAAAGAGATTTTAGGTGTCTACATTTTCCCCTCTTTGGGGTGGCGTAATAGAAAATTACAAACAAGTAAATTTTGAAGGGATAGAAGAAAAAATATTAGAGTAAAGTATGCACCCTCGAGTATCGATGAGGTGATGGAAGAGGTCGATCGATGATCAAAAAATATGAAGGAAATGGATAAGAGAAATGTGAGGGGTAGGGGGATAAAGGTGATCCCCATTACCCCAAGAAATTTGAAAGAATAATGTGGATAGAAGGAAATGAAAGGGAAAAAACATGAAGATGAAGGGAATGGAAATAGATTTCATCTTGCATAGCTCCGAAATAACTTTATATCATCATTTTGCTTAATGATCTATGTCATCGACCCTTTATTATATATACAAGCATACAAAAAAAGTGTATAGTAACATGAAAATATATAATTCTAACATTTTTTCATTACTAAAACACTAACTCAATGCAACATACATAACATAATGTAATACAAGAAATTACACAAGCTAACCTAACAGGGAAACAAGTACAAACACACATACTCAAACAAACAATGTTCAAGATAGTTGCACAAATGTTTTTGTTATCAAAATTTCAATTTTGACCTGTGCAAATTAACGAGGGTTAAGAATGGCACCCAAGAAAGTATACATGTGAGGTGAATAAATGAAGGATGTAGAAGTCCCATGAAAAATCAATCATGCACTATGAAACGCCCCAAGCAACACGTTTGTGCAAGGGAAGATAGATATAACAAGCAAACCAACTTTTGTTGATGGAGGGTAGATCCAAATGATCCACGAGTCGTGCACAAGAAAAGTGAGAATCAAAGAAATATGTTTTGTAGGATAATTTTTGATGTTTGAGTATGATGCATTTGACACAGGATTCAATTAAGTGCATGCTTGTTACCAATTTTTGAATTTTACAATTTTTTTGGATTTTTAACAATTTTTGAATTTTTAGAATTTTACGCTTTTTTCATTTTTGATTTTTAGGAATAAAATTAGTTAGAAGAATGAAAATATATGTGGTTATTGTAAAAAAATGCTGGGAAGCAACAATATGCCCCAAGTCGCGAGAAAGGTTGCCGGGAAGAAAAAACATGCCCCAGAGTAGTGAAAAACGGGCAAAAATGACTATTTATTAAAAATAATCATCATGGCGAGTGCTAGAAGAATCTACAAGAATAAAATTGGTTATTCATCCCTTGAGGGAAAGAATAATGAAGAATTAGGGGAAAATGACTATATATAGCGGGTTAGGAGGGTGAAAACCCATCATGACAAGTTATTGTTGCTAGACCCTTTACAATTTTATTTTTGATTTTGCATTGACGTGTGAGAGAAATGGCTCAAGTTCAAGACTATACGTGATGCACTGACATAGTTCAAGAGTACATGAGGCTTCCTACCGATGGCCCTCGGGTATGTAAATATTTTTTTTAGTTTTGAGCTCATTTAATTGCATTTATTGCTTGTAGAAGAATGCGCGGAAACGTTAGCGTGACCTGGGGGTATGTAAGCGTGGTCGGGGGTGCATGGGCATGGAGGTGGTGCATATGTGGATGAGTATATGTGGAATCATATATTTAGGTACATATACATGGAGGTGGTGTATAAACATGCATGTATACGTAAAAAAAGAGGCGTTAGCATGTAACTTGGTTAAAAATTTAGTGAGGGTGCACAAGTGTTAAAATCCACATGCTAGCGTGAAAATGAGGACATTAGCACTAGGGCACGCGAAGGCTAAAGTGGGTGAGTTAGCACTAAAATTCAAGCGCTAGCATGAATGGTCAGTTTTGGACAACCTTAGAAGAATTTAGGAAATTTATAGAAGAACCTAGTGATGAGTGGATGGAATTAGATGACATGTTCTAGAAGAAATGATGTCAATAAATGATTTTCTTGATCTTACAGATTGAATTACCTAGATTGGAGACATGGGAGTGACATGCGTGACTTCAATCCTTCTTTGAGACCTTCTCACGGTGCAAGAGGATTTATCTGGGGATCACTTTAGATGTTACTAGATTATCGTACATGGCTCAGATGCCACAAATTTCTCTAAATCACAACCTTCTCATGGCCTTAGCAAAGAGATGGCATAGTGAGATCTGGACCTTCAAATTTTTGACTACTTTGAGATGAGTGTCACATTGGAGGATGTGTGGTGCATACTGAGAGTACCTATCAAGATATGATTAATTACATATGATGATGATCACGACCATATTTTTGTAGTGTATCACGGAGATTTTTTCTCTACTTGACATACCAAGATGGGGTATGTCGGTTCATCTATACAGTGCTTTGATGATCTTCATCTCTCTTGTGTACTATTTTATCTTATGGCTCTTGTCAGAATAATTTTAATTTCTGACAAAATGGGCACACACTTCCCCTTGGGTCTCATTAGATTGATACATGGTATCATTAGTGGAGAGGTATATTGTTGGGGTCAGTGCATTCTAACACACCTTTACTGGGATCTACACTTGATTACATACCATGGTCAGAAGATCGTGGGTCCAACCACGTTACTACAAATATGGGTATGGGATCATATTTCCATAGAAACCCACTAGGAGTCTTTGTAAGTCGTGGGCTCTTGAAGAACCACCTATGATGGGTTGAGAACCAGTTGGTGATGATATATGAGATCACATTTTAGATTTAGAGTTTACAGTGTGTGCATTTGATGATATCCATCTACGTTGGTAACATGGTACCACTAAAAATCCTACCAAAGGCCCAAAGATGCTATAGAGCTAAGCATAATAGAGGTTAACCACTTTGTTATTGGCGTCGGGATTATATCGGTGAGTGGTACAAAGTAGATCAGTGCGAGAGACAACTTAGTCGTGTACGGGAGTCCCGGTGATGAGATGTGGTATGCTCACAAGTCCAGAGAGACCTTTGACATAGGCCCATGGATTAGACCATGACAGCTTGAGAAATTTTTTTGACAGTGGTTCCACAACATTGGATTTTATTAGCCTAGGTAGTTGATTCGGGGATGACATTTGACTATGCAATATGGAATGTTATAGTGCTTCCATGGAGATTGACTATCCCATAGGTTGCCATATAGGAAGGGGTTGTAATAGCCGCAAAGGGTTTATAAGGTAGGGCTCTTAGAGCTAGAGCATATCAGTAGGTACAACAAGATGCCCATGCAGATCTCTAGGCACAGGGATAGGGTCCATAGGTTCAAGTGCCTATACAACCCAGTTCTATAGGTTATAACACAATAGTCCATCCCACAGTGACATTATAACGAGGTTGTCCCTAGGTAAAAGTTCTAAAGGGACATATCCAGATTTCATAGGTGCCCATGTCACTGCCACATATCTTGAGTCCACCACATAGTCCTCCTAGGGATGTATGTGATGAAGGAGATGGAGGAGATGAAAGAGATGGTTGAGATGGATAGGGGTCTCCACCTCATAGTCCATTGGGTGGATGATGGCAAGTAGAGTACACGTTACCATAGTGATCTCCTATGAGAAATGTTTTTTGAGTCTAGGTGATCTAGCTTCCTTGAGGCATCAATTAAAATAGGTCACTGTAGAGAGAGACTAGTTGCAAGTTGAATTACCTAGCATGAGAGCGGAGTGTGATGCGCTCCAACGAAAGGGGCAATAAAAGGAGTTCAAGAGTTAGTTTATTATTTTTCTTTAGTCACTTGTGAGGATAATTATTATAAAATTTTATACCATGGGGCTGTTCTAGTGGGTCGAAAAGCCATGGATTATAGTCAGCTAGTTGACAACCACTCGAGATCAAGGTCGACAGGCCATCTCAGTCGACAAGATTGGGTACAAGTGTGTCATCTCACTAGGGAGCTTCGACACAATAGATGTCACCCCAAAGGGCCCACAATAGATGCCACCACCTAGACCTGGGTGAGACAGTCCAAGGGTAGGTAAGAGTCATGGTTGACTCTTTTTATGATGAGATATTTATAGATGTACCTATTTTTGATGTACGCCTCGATATGAAGGCACATTTTGAGATGATGTATATGTATTGTTTTTGGTTATGCCTCGATATGAAGGAACATTTTTGATCCCTACCCATGATGACATACTTTGTATATGATGATTATGTACTTTGAAACATTTTGTATGGACATTGACATTTTTGACATATTTACATGATGATGATGGAATTTATTATGATTCATGATTGTATCACATGTGTTTGATTTATGAGATAACATTAGATGATATCACATTATTTTTGATGAGATACTTATGATTGTCCATGTTTTTAATTTTTGATATTGGTAAGGGGGGATAGAAGGTGATCCCTATTTCCCCATTGATGATATGGTAGGATGATAGTAGCTTAGCATACATGTTGAATGTGTAACACTCACATTTTAAGACTTTAGAAACAAGGGAATTTTTTTATGAAACATAATGTTCTCTATTCTAAATAAAACATCATTTAGAACACACATTCCATGCCAATCAATCTCATAACAGAGATAACCATATGCAATCGTAATGACTCGGTTTTACTACGATATTTCATTTCATGACTTGGTTACCAACCAATCTCTCATGTAAACTTAAAGTATAGAATACTTTATGTATACTACATATACTTGGTATCCTACCCTATTATAGTCTTGAGTGATCTATTTAAAGAACCTATCTGAATATTTGTTACCAATATTCATCTAACATCATGTTGCTTTAAACTAGGTGACATAGACAATGCAACTAGTAGCAACTACGATACTTTGGCCAAATATTTTCAACATACTGTTCATGTTACTATTCCTAGATGGCATACTCTTCATTCTAGAATACGTTATTCACCTCACTCCTCTCTTATCTAGAATGGTATTTATTGACTATCGTCAATCCACTTGCCCAAGGTTTGATCCTAGCCCAGGTTCATATCATCATAGTTTGTTATAAGAAGATGCTCACGATGACTTAGGATATATGAGAATACTTGGTTGACCTAGGTCATCCGAATGTGCCAGGTACCCTAAGTCATTAGAAGCTACTACCTATCCTAAACATGCCACTAACTTGACCTAGAGAGAAACTAAGTTCAAGGCCGGATGTGCGTAGATCTAGATGAACAAATACAAAAGGGTTTTTCCACATGTCAACTACAACATTGTATCCTTGAGAAGTCTTGGGACTTCTCGAGGGTACAGTCCTGTAGTTGGCATGTGCCAACATATGTTAGAACTCATTGATCAAGATGTACATACCCCCTTAGTGGTCATTAATCATAATTAATATTGGATTAAGATTAAGATTACAGTAACCATGTCTAACCCTAATTCCATCATTTATTAAGTTCTTTACCCATAACTATCCTGATTAGATATGAAGAACTTCATAATTTCAAGTTTGCATTGTTATTCATTAACGTGGCATAACAAACGATTATCCCCAAAAATAGGATAGCAAACATCAACGTTTAATTCCTAATGTAACCTAGCTATCCAAATCAAGTGTGAAATCCACCTAGATTCGATAGTGTTTACTTTATAAACAAATTTATAAAGATTAAAGATCATAACCACTAATCCTTTATCTTTCATTCTTTGAGAGAGGAAGAGCCTTCCTCTACATGGTTAGATGTTAGGTTTAACATAACCTTTTCATCATTCATAACTCATATAGTTTAATTATATGTTCCAAGCATATTTCATTATTAAATTATAGTTACGTAGTTAGAGAATGGCATCTTTTGCAATTTAACTAGTTCATTATAATAAGGAGGCTATACTATCTTTTAATCCAACTTATTATCTTATAACAACAATAGTATACAATAGATATAAAGAATACCGCTAAGATATCACTAGTATTTCTTCATACAAGTACAAAAGAATTCACATCACAAATTGGAGTCCAACACAAAACCTTTCAATTCATGATGATAAATATACATTTGCAAGACCATGCATTTCAGACATTCGCATGTCAATCAAAATTAAGATCTTACAAGAACATCGCTTTTCTTTTTCAATACAACTCAAGAATGAATTGAAACTCTTTACAGAAGATCCAGAATTAAATAAGCCAATCCATTATAAAATTTCTTGCCTTCTTTTATCACTTATGATGTCCATCTACAAAAATTTCTAGCAGTCGATTGAATGAACTAAGCATGATAAGCACTAAGCATTAAAGTGAAGTGCATTCCACTAATTGTTCCATTAAAACAACTCTGCTTTAATGAAACAATTAATATATCATACAAATAATCATAAGTAATAACATCTAGAAAAGAAGTACAATGAAAGAGTCTGAATTCACATTTAAGAAAAGAGCATAATATAATCTACAACATCTACATTATATCATAAGATTTAATTGATCCTATCAATTACTTTAAAACAATCAACAGGTCTTGTCATCCAATTATTTCATAGTTCTATAAGAATAGAAATACACATTTATCTTTACTAAGCAACAAAAGAAGTTAATTACAACATAACTCATATTAAGATGCTTCATCTTTCCATATCAGCAAAAGAAGAAGAATCAATACATACTTATTCCCCATACACTAATCATCTGAAAGATAAAATAGGTTTAGAACACACAAACTCCTTAGTTCAAAGATAACTATAAAAGGATTCAACATTATAGGAAAAACATCTAACAAGAATCCCAAATCAATCCAAGTAGGGGTAGAGAGTCAAAACAATCCTCCTGCAAGTCTAAACTAACTTCCACATGTTAGAAGATATAATTCAAAAATCTGAAACCAAACATTCCACAACCCAAGCTAGACTCACACAAAATTAATCTCTTATCCAGTCCATCCAAGAAGGATTCAAAATAAGACAGAGTGTAAAAAGAGACAACCTTCCAATATCAATCCCAATGGAGTATGACTCAATCAAGAAAAATCAGTTGGTCTAAGCATGTTATTATTTTCTTTCCAACATACTAACTCAGCTAATTTCCTTCCACATCATGATAACCAATGACTTACACAAAGTAGACCATACAATCCACAATAAATTTCCATCTCAGAAGAGAATCGAATATAGAAAATTTCAATCAAATGAACTTATCCAAACAATAGTAAAAAGGGATCTCAATTAGAAAAGGGGCCAATCAATAATTTATTTCATTTATACCATCAAATGAATTCCCAATTCTATTTCAAATTTAGAAGTTCTTTAACTAGTTCCCAAGAGAGAACACAAAACCAAACACACAGCTAAATAAAAGCACACTTCTAATTTCCTTTACCAATCTTACCAACTGGTTTACCTATTCCCATTCATCAAACACAAGTTTGAATTCAATTATCAAGAATGAAGTACACAGTACAGTCCCAAAAATAGTATACTATCCCCAAGAGAACATATTCCTTTCTCTTTTAGAACCTAAAGATTCGTTCAATGAATCCAACAAGGAATAGAATTTCACAAACAATATAAGATATATAAGGTTCAATACAACCCACGATCTCAATAGATACAATATTCTCAACTTCTAGGTCCTACATGGCTTCAAATAATAGAGACATAAAGTACATGGTCATTGTGAAGACAAAATTAGTGAGACAACCCCAAACTAGAGATGATAAATCCTATCAACAAGATTCAACATGGGAGAGTAATCAACTCTTCTTTCTCTAAAAACTAGAAGTCTATTTAAGAGGATCTGAAGGTAAGTAAGAAAACCCAATATACGTTTAAGACAAGTATTGTCCCAAACTTACCTCCAATCGTGATTGAAACAGAATTCACAACAAGGACTCTCAAGCTCCATCTAAGAGGCTTGCGACAAAGAAGGTATTCATTTCAACATTATTCACAAGAAGGAAAATGCATACTGTATTTCCATAATCCTCAAAACTATTAACGATTGTTCCAACAAACTACATATAAAACCAAACCCAAAACAAGATACAATTCTCATCCATTAATCCTTCTAACATAACAGTCAAGCCTTCAACAAGACACGGGTTCACTCAGGGAAGAGAAGAATAGGATATACTTCATATTTACACACCCTATCAAGTTCAAAGAAGGTGGTACAGTCTAAAAGACAGAAGTACAAAAACCATTCACACTCAAGAAGCTACACGAAGGAGATCTCACAAGAGATTACTAGATAAAATTCAAATCGAAACTAATCTCTCAAGTCTCTTTTGAGCAGACAGTTCCCAAAATGAGTTCAAGTATTTTCAAATCCCTGAATAAGAATAAAACTTCCAGCTTAGAGTACAAGTACAAAATCAAACACATTGATTTGACTACAAGTTTGAATCATGCAAATACTAAATACAAGTATAGTGTCAAACTTGAAGCTTCCAAAAAAAGTTCAGAACTACACAAAGCTCTAATACTAGCTTAGAATAAACATGAAGTTCAAATAAAAGCTCATAACAAAACACAAAGCCCCAATACAAGCTCAGAACAAAACACAAATGCTCCAATACAAGTTCAAAAGAAACACGAGGCTCCAAATAATAGTTCGAATGAAACATAAGGCAACAAATTCCCGTTCTGAAACAACACCAACCTCGAATACAAGTTTCAAAATGAAATACGAGCTTCAAATACAAGTTTTGCATGTATGTCACCATTAAACTAGCACAGAGAAAGTTTCCCAAAAACTAACATTACTATGCAATGGATTTTCATCCCAAAAATCACAGAGATTCATAAAAACATGTAAGTAAATAACTAGATAAATCATGCAAATATTTATCTCATGAGAGAAGAGTTGTTTTAATGATTCATTTAGAAGAAAGCAATAAATCTTAATGGGTAGAGCCTATCATGCCTGATAGTGCCTCTACCAATTCGAAGGAGACTTCCAGCCAAGCTTCCCACTCTTTTTCTTCTCCATGAAAGATCAACAACCAAACAACTTTTCTTCCAATGCCTCATATACATTCCTTTGATTGAAAATAGACCAGAGAAACCAAAAATAGCCAAGAAGTGGAAGTCAAACTACTGGTTCAAAGAACCAGATAGCTCCATGTAGAGAAAAATTCACGAGACATGCAAAACCAAACAACCTCCCACAAATCCACCTCCCTTGTTTCCAAGATGGTTTGCACACAAAAATGAGGTCCATTAATGCCATTAATCCCAAATATCCCGCTTATCTCTCCTTGCCACCACCTCCCAAAACTAGCGAATGCCATTTCCAATTAAATATTCAATTCCATATTTAGTGAAGCCTCCACGTAAGCCCCCACTAAAGTTAACTAGCCTTTGCCAAAATTGGCAGTACCTCCATGCATTAAACCCAAATCAAATCACTTGAATGTCATTGGAACCATCACCTTAGTGCCATGTGACCCCTTAGGTTCCTTTTTAATAGTTTAGGCTAGATTTCCCAAATACTTAGGTTAGTCTAACTATAATTACCTTAGGTCTTAAACATTTCCATAGGTAATTTCCAACTTAGGTTAGATTAAATTCACAACCATTAGTATTAGGCATTAGGTTAAAATAGTTTAGTATCACCTTAGTAATTTTCTCCTTATTCATTTAGCATAAGAGCTTAGGTTAGGACGCCATTCCAAATGAAAATAGAATAATAAGATTAGGTTATATTATAACCCAATTAAGTAAACATAGCTAGGAAGTAGGTGCTCTTACCTAGTTTAGGATACCATTAGGATAGTCCTTTAGTTTTAGGATTATGATCCCTTCATAGTCATAAATAGACTATATTTTGTTTACGCCAATAATGTCCTGCAGAGATCAATCCAAAGATCCAATCACAACATACAACCGAATGAAGGCACGTTCACACAAGACCATAAAATTTATAAAATACAAAATTTCAGTCCATTATGTCTCTCAACAAATGAATGTCAATTTACCATTCAACTTATTAAGAAGATTTTAAAACATTCCTTGGATCACTGAAATTGATCCAAGGACGAGTCAGTCAAAAGAGATAAGTTTGCAACTCTCAAAATCAAATTGTAGCTTATCAATAAGAAGTGAAAATGGATTCTTGCAAGCCATATCATTCTATTCTAAAGAATCCAAGAGCAGAAATGATTTATCCATAACAAGCATGATTTTCAACAATTAAGGGAACACACCTCATTTAAGAAATCACATGCCAATGCTTGTAATGCAAAAGAGAAATATAACAATTTTTCTAAGGTGTTACATACTTCCTCTTAAAAAGAATCATCTTCTCGATGATTATCTCATTTTGATCATTACATTAAGGATAATACATTTATTCACTTTCTTAACATAGGTTTGCAACAATATCCAAATTTAAAGTTCCGAATCAACATTCACATGGATATTTATTTAAAGTGCCTATTCCTATGAGGAGGTCTACTTGGCTAGGATGATGTGGAGGATTGGAATTTCCTACCTGCATGAATTGAGAATTTTGACTTGCTTGAGCAAGCTCTAACCCTCTAACCTTTTCTACTAAAGTTGAGATGACTTCATCTAGCGAAGTTACAGATATTTTGTCTTAGTGGTGTTTGTCACATATCCCGAGGTTATATAGGCATGTGGTACCCCGCTATGAATTGATCATTGCCATGCAATGTTTCTCTCGAGGTATTTCCTATAGGTAGCGGCATGGAGGTGTTTTCTTGAAATGAGACCCCGGGTTGTGTTTGTAAACTTCCTATAGGCGGGTACATACTCGAGAGCATTGTTCATTCTGGCATAATGAATCAATGTTCATTATCTAAAAATGGATATGGATTCGATTGTCTACTAATTTGTGGTCTAAGCAATACCTACTAAAACCTTACACACCTCATGATTTATTAATTACCTTATAATTAATAAATCCACATCTCCAAACCTGCCACCTCATCTCGCCACCTCACCATGACCTAGCCCTAACCCTAAACCAACCTAATTAAGACCAATGACTTGGTCTAGACCCACATCCATGATTCATCACCCCTCACCCGCACCAAAACGAGCCAAATAATGACTTGACCAAGCCCACAACTGATCCCTCGGGAGAAAAGGAGGGAAAGATGGCTGTTTTACTAAAAATAGCCACTTTGACCTAACCGACATCGGTTCCTACTCGACCACCGTCGGTTACGTAACCACCATCGGTTCCCTGTTAATGACCTCCCCCAACCAAAAAGAAAGGATCTAGAATTCATTTGGGTAGGAGAAAGAGAAGTGAAACAAGCAGAAGAGGTTGTAGAGAAGAGCATCGAGCCAAAGACTGCAACTGAGCAACTGGATTGCTGTCACCCTCGTTCAAGCATTGGAAAAGACTGAGGATAGCTTCATCAGCTCACTTTCCAATACCGGATCATCCCAACTAAGCCTTACTATCGCCACCACATTCCTTGGACCTGTATCTTCATCAGGAACCAGTAAGTATTATCTTGTAGTTCTTTGTTATCATTTTGCTTTAATTCATATCAAATGGGGAACTGACCACCTTCGAAAGGAAGTCTAATATTTCCTGGGCCTAAGGTAGTTCCCTCACCTATTGTCTAACTAAGATCTGGTGGTCTTGTATTCTTACTTACAGGTAGTCCTTCCCAGACAAAAAGGAGTTCTTCACAATCGATCTGATCTCTCTACGGTATGCGCACACCTTCCCAACATTCAATAGGTATTCCTCCTAGCCCTAACCCTTATCTGTTTCTCAAGAGAATGAAAGGATAGAAGCAACTCTATTCCGGAAATAAATTCTGTGTGAAACATTTTGGCATGCCCGGTGGGACCCATTTCGGGTTTCTTTCTTTCTTGCTTGCTTTCATATAGGGAGCATACTTGTTGTTTCTTTCTTCTAAATATTCACAAAATATTTTGTCATTTTGGTAAAAGAATTTGTCTTTCTTTAGAATCTTTGCATTAGTGAAAGTCATCTTCTTTGCTTCATCGAATATCATTTTTGATTTGGGTTTAAAACACGTGCATCACATTCTTGCTTGTTGTTTTTAATTCTAGTGAACGTAGATTAAGTAGCAATTCGTACACGTGGGGTGATATCCATGGTATTGACGAGAAATTAATCTTACTCTCACTTTGCACACAACACATGCCAAATCACATCATAATCAACACAACAGCTCAAACATCCCCCTTTCCGCGGTATTCCTCCGCCTGATTGAGGTAGCCTTATGAGCCAAAACAAACTTGACATCTCCCTTAGGTCTCTTGTTTAGGATTGACATCATCTGGCGTCTAAGGCATAAGCCCAAAGTGATTAAAACTAATCCTAGGGTTAGTCTATTGATTTGCTTGTGCATCTTGCTTGTTTTTAGTTCTGTTTCTCTGTCATACACTATTTCAGTGATCACTTCAAGATAGTTTGGTAGGTATATTAAGCATTGTTATCCCCAAACCAGCAGCTTCTTACATCCTCTCTTTGCTTTCACATGGTGAAACACGATCCCATACTACCGACATCGGTTAACTGACTGACGCCGGTTACATTCTGACTGACATCGGTTATCTGACCGATATCGGTTACTGTGTTTAACAGTTCTTGACACACCAACAACCTATCAATTCCAACATTTTGTTGTTGTTTTCGTTCGGATTGATTAAATCCCTGTTGTGTCCTCTTTTCCATGGTTGTTATCACCCAGAAACAAGCAGCAGCCATGGTTTCACATGCCTGTTCCGTGCCTTTGCCTGAGTCACCCCCTTCACATCCTATGGGGAATCCTACGGATACCAGCAATTTTCCCAAGATCCCTGTAGGAGATAAGGAATTTGCCAAATTTTTGGATGCTAATCCTAGCGCCGTATAATATTATTTGTCTCATACCCCTGACCATGCACTGACGATGGTCAGCTCCTCGTTGGTATGCCTATTAGTATCACCGCTCACTTAGCCCCTTCCCCACCTAATAACTCCGCCTTACCATCTTCATCCTTAGCCCCGTCTCCTAGCTCAGTAGCTTCGGTGGTTCATACTGCACCGATTGGTTTTCCTCTGTTAATCTGGGACCCCACATATCACTACCATCCACTGCCCCTACCTCATCTCTCTCGCAGGTTGCCTCTTTCATCACTTGCTCTACCACCTATACACATGAGCTTTCCCTCACAAGTTCCGCCCACCTTTTCATTTCCACAAATTCATCTGGTGGCCTCAACCTCTTATATAGGACACCCTTATTCGCTGCCCCAACACATTCATCACCATTATCTTATCAACATTCAATCCCACCATTGTCTAGTAGCGGCTCTTGGACCAATCCTCCTCTGTTTACAATGACACCATCATCTAACCCAACCAATGATTTAATCAAACAGATGATGGACAAGATGCAAAATCTTGAGGCTTCTGTTTCAGGAAGTCGTAACACCCTGACATACGAGCAAGTTTGTCGGGAGCCTATTCATCCTTACATCCCCTTCATACATATCCTCCTCAATAGGAATTACCGAATTTACTCATTTAATAGTAAGGAGGACCCTCAACAACACTTGCGATCGTTCGGACATGCCTGCTGTCGATTGCTCATGATGATGCCTTACTTACTCCATACCTTTCCCATGTCCTTATCGGGACACTGCCTTGGAGTGGTACGGTGCTTTAACCCAACATTCAATCTTCTCCTTTAACTTGATTAGCCCAATCTTTCTTGGATCACTTCTCCATCAATATTGCCAAAAGTATCCATTACCGACCTCTATGCCATCCGACAATTTGAAGATGAGTCTATCGTAGATTTCGTTGGACGATGGCGGGGCCTCATCAACCAACTTACTTACGCCTTACCTCAGGCCGAGCTCATTGAACTCTTTACGTGGGCCTGTGCTAAACACATTTCTCCCACCCTCCAAATTCAAACTTTCCACACCTTTGATGAGGCCTTTACTATGGCTCGAAACTAGAGATTCGAGCCTTAGAGGAAGAGAAATTGAGGTTACGCAACAAAAGCTCAAATTTCCGGACCCAAGACTCTACCACCAAACCCAACACCACCAATTCTCACACATTAGGCTGCTTCAAATCAAAGGGTGCCGTACACGCTGTGACGGTCAAATCTCAAGCACTATCTAATACCCAGCCGAAAGCCACCTATAAGTATAAAGCCGAGCCCATCAATTATACTCCCTTGGGAGAAACTTATGGTGTGATCTTAGAAAATTTCTTAAAGTAGGAGCTATCACCTTGCCTCCTGTTAAACCTCACTCCGGGTTTGATTCCACCCATGCTATTCCTTCTTGGTATAAAGAAAATGACTTCTGTAACTTCCATCGTGTGAAGGGACACAGTCACAAAAAATGCAAGATGTTGAAAAACATAGTGCGAAAATGGTTGATGCGGGGATATAACTCTCGATAATCCTAATGCCCCATTAATCAAAATTTAAAAATCTTCAACAAACCATTTCCAAACCATGCATCTAACAGTAACACAAATCAAGACACCTCAGCCGAGGAGAAGAGTGTGCATGAGATCCATGCGATTTTCAACTCCCAACCCAGGACTTCCATTGAGGAAATTCTGAATCAAGCTTCTTCACCAACGCAGGGATTTTCACCCCCTTCTCCTTCATCAGGATGAGAGGACAGTCCCGCTATTCCTTTACCTATAAAGGAATTAACCACCCAGAGTTCTCTTCTCACAAATGAACCTTCTTACACCACATCCCTGCAAGATTGTGAGTGGATGTTATCTAACTTATCTATTTCCCAAACATCTCCTTCCACCACTCTTGCTGCAACAGAAGAAGGCTTGCCACTTTTTCTGTCACCCTTAGAGGAGAAACCCCTTGAGCCTACATCACCAAACTCCTCAATCATAATGGATCCCCTCGAACATCCCTCCTACCTATTAGTTCTTCATCACCTAAATCTTTCCAGCGACCGGTTGACCTCTTAGTACCCATTGATACGGCACCTCATTTACCCCCTGTATCACACCCACAGTGGACCGGAATCACAACCCATCTCTCTTCCATACCAAAGTTCCTGTTTACACGTGAAGAGTGTCATCCCTCAGAAGATAGATGAGCCTTATGGGAGCGCTTGAGTACACCCTGCTCTACTCAAATGCAGATGACTAATCCAGACACCTCTACCATATACCTGAGGTGTTTACAAAAGCTCAAAATGCCTATGTCCTCACCTTCACCCCCCTCATCTCTATCAAATCCCTCGTGTCTCTATCAACCTAACCAAGCCTTCCCTTACGCTTGGGACTTCACCAATTCCCAGCCTGACACACCCACCTAAACGTTTAGATTTATCCAAAAATACTGCCATCAATCCACCTAGGAGACAGACCCAATCTCCTCGAGTCCAATCTATACCTCTTCCAGAACTAAAACCCTCCCCCGATCACATCGTCTGAACAGGCTCAACTTGCCTTCACCATCACACCTACCTTCTATATTAGGGCCTCACCCCTCCACCTTGCCACAATACACCTTGCCTCCCACATCTTCTTTAACACGACCTATACCTTTTGCACCCCTACAGACACTCACGGGCGTATCAACACCGTCGCCCCAAGTATCTGGCCTACCTACCAACCCTAAGCAAACTCGATCATCAAAGGACTTGTTTGTTGTCACTCCTCTTTCCCCATGGTTGTTTCCTGCCACCACCACGTCAGTTGGGGGCCTCATCATCTAACCAGCTAAACATAACTTCTTGTGAAGAAACCATGCCTAGTTAAAACCACTCATCAAAATCCCTTGCCTAAATCACCACCTGTATGAACCACTCGCACCCAACCCTTACCAAAACAATCAAAAATCTCACCCACTCAATCAACAGCCTCATCTTCATCTAAATTTGACCCACTCAAAGGATCTTACTCCAAGATCCTTGATATGTTGGTAGGGGATGCGACCATTTCCCTACCCCCTCAGACTCTATGATCCATCTAAACCTCGACCTATAGGTTATGATGAATCTAAAATCTATGCTTACCATCACACACCAGGACACGATGTAGAAGGATGCAAAGCTTTGAAAGCCATCCTTCACCAGTCACCTATCTCGGATAGACAGCCTAAGAAAGACAATTTACGGAGAGAGAAGCCCTTAGCTTCGATTCCTTCTCCTATACCACCTGTCCCCACCTCACCAAAATCTATCATCATTGTAACCCCACCTCTTGAGAACAATGACTTATCCCCGCCATCCTCCTCCTCTCGTATTCATGAGATCAACATGATTAACATTGCTACTCGAGGTCAGAAAAACAATGGAAAAGCTAAAGAAAGCACACCTGCGGCCTCTCTTTCTCCTTCTACCATCCCGATCGCACCACCACCAAAAGTGGTCATTCGTGGACCTGCCTATCCCGTCTCTAATGGAGTTTCCCACCACACCATGATCAAACAACTTCACCAATCTCCTGTCAAAATGACACTCTATGATCTCATTCAAACATCTGAATCACATCGACAAGCTTTAATTGAGATCCTTCAAGGGATAGAGGTCCTACCTAATGAAACCTTGCCCATCGCTTCCATTTTAACACCCAACCATGTCGCTTCTCTCACCAAACAACCTACCTCCACAACCACTTCTGTCCCTGTATAGCAAGCCACTGCTGTCAGTTTTTTCGAAGAAGAAATTGTCATCTTTGGTGCAGAAGATCCTGATCCCACTCTTTTCATCTCGGCTTACGTCTCGGGACATCTGGGTACGTCGTGTTATGATCGATGGGGGTGCTAGCCTAAACATCGTCTCTTCCAAAGCCTTCCAATAGATGAATATCCCTCCTAGCTGCATGTGTGCCAACCCCACCATGTTGCGTTCATTCAACGATGCTATTACTTCTACCTTAGGCACCGTGATCCTTAACATTTGTGTAGGGCCACGTACCTTACCCGAACTCTTCTATGTCCTTGAGGGAGAATTCCAATACAACATATTGTTAGGCCGCCCTTGGATCCGGGCTATGGGATGCGTTCCCTCCACCTTACATAGATGCATCAAATTCAAGTATGAGGGGAAGTCATACACCGTCAAAGCTGACGCTTCCCCCTTCAAAACCTGCAATATGTTATATCACCCTAATGATGTGCTTGTACCAGTCAAGGCACCCATTGATCCAGCCCAACCATCTACTTCAACCACGCCTCCACCATCCACCTTAACCACACTCACACCTTGACCAATGAACCCACTTGCCGTGAATACCACTTCCTTCCCCGCGGACAACATCCCAACTTCAGACCCCTTGGTAGATGTTTTTCAACACCTTATGCTAGGGGAATACCACCTATACAACGTTAGCACCTTTCATACCCCACAGGAGTATGGACAGTTACATGCACATCCTACCTACGACCGTCGTGTGGGGGAGGTGATCTCCTACGGACCACCTAATTACCACACCAACCTAACATATGGGGGTGTTGACACATCCTCTGTCACCCCTGAACCTCCCCTTGGTGTGGTTCCCTTCCAATCTGATTTTTGATATCTAACCAACCATCATTTTTCCCTCACCTTCCTGATGCGTTGTGCTTGGAAGGGTTTTGGTTTTGGTCTTTATGAACAAGGCCGACACACGATCATTCCCGTAACTACCCGCAAACACAAAGATTGTCGTGGTCTTGGATTTTTTGAACCACCTACACCGAAGAAACCTCATGTTAATTGTATCCAGGAAAACAACGAAGTCACCCCTTCCGAACCATCATCGCCCATTTTTCCATCTTCACCCACAGAGTCGATAGACCCGGAATCTATCCCTCCTAACTTTTTTTTTTTCGTGAATGCTATCTTCCTGGGTCCTCTCACTTATCAACGCGATAGTGAAGACCCATCTTCTCTCCCCCTTTTGTATCTAGATATGATTGAAGAAGATTCACCTTCAATTAATGTTGTGGAGTGCCAGGATGATGACTCCATCCTCACCTACCTTGGTGCGGATGACTCTTATATTCAACGTGCCTTACCATCTGACACCCAAACTATGTTGAATGAATCGACTATAGAAATCAACATCCACACGGAGGATGATCCTCACATTGTAAAGATCGGACAATCTCTTGACGCATTAGAACAAGCCGCCTTCACTACCTTCCTCCATGCCCTGATCAAGCTTTTGCTTGGTCCTACGCCGACATGCCAGGAATCGATCCTGACATTGCTATCCATAACATCACTGAAAACAGACTCTAAACCAGTTAAATAGAAACTGAGAAAAATGCATCCACGCATTTCCCTCTTGGTGAAATAAGAGCTTCAACATCCTTCTTTTCTGTTTCTTTCATCTTACCTATTGACTATCCGCAATGGATTTCTAATGTCGTACCTGTCACTAAAGCGACGGGGGACTTCGGATATGCACGGATTTTCGGGACCTTAACCTCGCTTGCCCAAAGGATGACTTCCCCTTACCTAGCATTGATCAACTTGTTGATCTCACTGCGGGCCATGAGATGCTTTCTCTCATGGATGGCTTCTCGGGATACAATCAAATTTTGGTAGCCCCGGCCGATCAACATAAAACCACCTTCATTACCCCCTGGGGGACCTTCTGCTATCGTGTCATGCCATTCGGCCTTAAGAATGCTGGTGTGACCTATCAGTGAGCTATGACTTATATTTTCCATGACATTATGCACACTATCCTCGAGGATTATGTCGATGATCTTCTTGGAAAATCCAAACATCGCAGTGAACATCTCGATGTTTTAACCATTATTTTCGATCTTGTTACAATATTGTGTTCATCTTCAACCAAAGAAATGTGTCTTTGGCATCCTTTCGGAGGAAAATCCTTGGCTTTATCGTCTCTTTGCGTGGCATTGAGGTCGACCCAGCTAAAGTCAAAGCAATCCTAGAAATGCCCCCACCCACTAACCTCAAACAATTACGTAGTTTGCAAGGAAAACTCCAATCTATCCATCGTTTCATTTCACAACTCTCGGACCGATGTCAACCTTTCCATCATCTCCTTAAAAAGACATTGTCTTTCAATGGAGCGAGGAATGCCACCAAGCCTTTGAGGCTCTTAAAGCTTATCTCTTGCAGCCACCCGTGCTTATCCCACCTCAGGATGATCACCCTTTCTACCTTTACCTTTCTGCCACCACCATGTTGTAGGAGCCATGCTCACACATCGTGACTCTAAGCATCGAGAACAAGCAGTTTATTACATAAGCCGTACTCTTGTGGATTACGAGACTAGGTATACACACGTAGAAAAGTTTGTGCCTAGCCCTATCATTTGTGGCCACCAAACTCCAACATTACCTCCTGAATCACAAAACTTTTGTCATCACCAATGCTGACCCCATACATTATATGTACGCCAAACCTCATCTAAACCAACGCATCACCCGATGGCTTATGCTACTCACCGACCTCGACCTTGAGTTTGTACACCAAAAATCAGTCAAAGGACAAACTATCGCAGACCAACTCGCAGAAGCCCCTTTACCTGGGGAACAATTTACCAATTTTACTTTCCCTGATGAGCTCATCGCAACTCTTTCACTCAGTGATGTGTCGTATCCAATGACCCTCTTCTTCGATGGATCTAAATGCCAGCGCGGTGGAGGGGCAGGCATTGTTCTCATTCCTCTTGAAGGTGAACCTATGCCTCTTTCATTCAGGCTCGATTTCCCCTGCACTAACAACACAGTGGAATACGAGGCCCTTGTTTTGGGTCTCCATGTTGCGTTACACTTAGGTGTGAAGTCTATTAATATTTTCGGTGACTCTCAATTGGTAGTAAATCAAGTTACTGGCATCTACCAATGTAAAAATGAGGAACTTCAAAAGTACAAACATTACGTGGATTCACTTTTGACCTTATTTTCTCATTATTCTATTCAAACCATTCCCCGCTCAACTAATAAATTTTCAGATACTATGGCTTGCTTGGCCTCGCAAATTCTGGCCTCACTAATTGACTCGGACATATTTGTCTTGGTCCAACAACTCTTTTCCCCATCTTACTTAGTTCTCGGATGTTTGTATGGTAAATAATGTATCTATTGATTCATAGGATACCTGGTATAACCAATTTCACGACTACCTTACAACCTCTGTTCTACCACCTGACCTTACTAGTAATGGTAAACGTGCTTTTCTTAAAAGTGTTTCTCATTATGTCATCATGGGGGGACTCCTCTATAAACGTGGCTTCGATGGTATCCTCCTTCGCTGTCTAACCGGCGCTGAAGTCACTCATACCACCCAACAAATCCATGATGGACTTTGTGGCGGGCACTTTAGTGGCCTCGCCATGGCCAAGCGGATCCTTCGCCTAGGATATTATTGGCCTACTCTCAATAAATATTGTTGCGAATATGTTAAGCGTTGTGTTATGTGTCAACAACATGCCAACCTTCAACATACTCCTAGCCACCCGTTACAGGTCACACGAGATCTTTGGCCTTTCTCACAATGGGGTTTAGACCTTATTGGTGAGATTCACCCACCTTCTTCGCAGCATCACCATTGGATCATCATGGTAACCGAATATTACACTAAATGGGTGGAGGCCATTCCACTCATTTCAACCAAAAAAAAAAAATCGTTGAGTTCATCAATCATCACATTATCTGTCGTTTTGGTGTTCCTCATCGCCTGATAACAGATAATGGAAAATCTTTCAAAAATAAGTTGTTACAAGACCTTTGTGACAACTTTGGTATCAAACTTAGCTTCTCATCACCCTACTATCCACAAGCAAATGGACAAGCCGAATCTTCTAACAAAACCTTAATCAAAATTCTCATGAAAGTCATTAACAATTCTAGAAAAAACTGGCATGATCACATCCCCTTTGCCCTTTGGGCTTATCGTACCAGCATTCATACTTCTACTAATGCCACACCATTCTCTCTAGTGTATGGTACCGAGGCTATCTTGCCTCTCGAAATACAAATCCCTTCTCTCAGAATATCTCTTCAGGATATTCTCACCAATGATGACTTCCACCAAGAGCGGTTAGCCCAATTAGAGCTTCTTGACGAGCATCATCTTACAGCTCTTGACCACCTGCAAATTTATCAAAAGTGCATTAAGCGTGCTTATGATAAGTGAATTCATGAGCGTACCTTTAAGATTGGTGATCTTGTCCTCAAAGAGAATCAACATGTAACCAAACTAGAAAAGAGCAAACGTGGAAAATTTGCTCCTAATTGGATTGGGCCTTACATTATCACTCACACCTATGGATCAGGTACTTATCATTTAGCTTCGCTTAATGGTAAACCTGAGCCTGAACCCCTTAATGCCTTGCATCTCTCGACCATTCTACTATTGAATTTAGTGTTACATCACTTCTTATCTACCTTGCGCTCGTCCCTTGAGCTCATTTACCACCTCATACACCTTGTTTCGTGCATCTCAAAATGGAATCAAGCTCACATGGTCTGATCATCACCTCTTCTTAAAGATGCCTTCCCCTTTTAGTCTAGTCCATGACTTAAAAGTATCAAAATAACAAGTTCTCAATTATACAATTATGGGATATTCTTGAGTCAAACTTCCTGCAAAACTAGATGCTTCATGTCAAAACAGATGTCTAGACCTCTAAGCTATAAACTAGACTATTCCCTCGAAGGACAACTATGTGTAAAGCTGCATCTGCTATTATACACTAGACTGCTCCCTCGAAGGACAGCTATGTGCAAAGCCGCATCATGCTACTATAAGTAGACTACTCCCTTGAAGGACAGCTATACAAAGTCAGCCTCTATCAGAAGCTTCTCGCATTGATCAGCTTTGTGAAGACCTCAAGAAACAACAAAATGCATATCCCATATAGACTTCCCGCATCGATCAGTCTATATCCAGAAAAATAAAAGTAGTATTCAAAAGCACTTTTGAGTCATGGACTTGTCTATCTAGGTTTGGATCTATTTCGTCAGAATAATCACCTTATAACAAGTCCTCTATGCCCCAGTTATACCATCCACCTCACCTCACCATTCTTCACAAATAACAAAACTCGAGGGATGTGACATATATCCGATATATTGTGATTATACAACTCTTTTCACCTATCGACTTCTCGCCTATGCAAGGTACCTAGAGATTCAAGCTCATCCTATGATAATACGTGATTTGTTTAGCTCTTTCCAACTATGGGACATTTTTGCCTCTTTTACCCGAATCTGGGATTATATGTTGACCTTAATCAGGACACGGTTCCCTAATGCTTGGGTAAGCTAACCCTCACTTCACCTATAACCACATCAACACCAACAACATTACTCTACCAACATCAAACTTTTACCAACCAACAAATTGCCTAACCACAACCAAATTGCCTAATTCACCTCTCCCTGGTCCTAAGGGAGAACTACATCGGTCTGAGGCCCCTCCTTGCTTTATGCAATGGGCTATGTAGGCAGCACTTAGGAGACATGGGGTCTCCCAAGGTTAGCTCGACCATCCCCTACCATAACCTATCATGTGTTGTGTTTTGCTTAAAAATATAAATGTTTTCACATATTTATATTGATAACACTCACTTTTGTCCTTTATTAATCCAAACATTCAAAACACAACCATTTCTTATTATTATCATCAACTCAAAATCAACATACATATTCAATTTTATTTAGATGTTAAACAAATACATCTTCTCTATCATCGACATGCAGGTCGGTTTCCTCATTTATTCTTCTACCCCTATAAAATTCACGTCGGCCCCCGCGCCTCATCCCAAACTAGGTAGTGATGGTGATCGTCATCGCGCCACTCACCTGGCCTCTCCACCCTCAAAGGGGCCACTTTGCTATGGATCCTCCCACTGATCCACCAATCTCTCCTGTAACATACGAATACGCCCTCTCGCGTGGAGGAATCTTGCCTCTAGCCTCTCCACTCGTGACTGCGAAACCTCTAACAATCCGTTGTCTCATTCACCTGTGTTTGAAGCTGGTGAACTAAACCCTCACAGTGACGTCTCTCTCTCATTGTAATCACAGCTATGTCAGGATGATCGGCCCTCTCACGTGTACCTCAAAGCTCTGCTACCCACCATAATCTATAAGACTCTGTCACTCCTCCATCCATTACCCTGCGATCGGCTGCTTGTCTCCTCTGGTCCTTCTAGAAGTGTTGGTCGTGGCGGTGAGAGGGGTGCCTCGGCGTCGATCCTCCTGTATGGTCTATGAGCCATGGGTATATCCTGAACAAATCCAAATTATCACCACACGTGATCTAGAGGAATCCTCTCGTACTCACCTGGCTTGTGTCCATGATCCACCTTAATCGCTCTACACCCCTCAAATCCTCGGCTATGTTCGCCATCACCATGTAGTTCCCGTACGGTCTCCAACGAATATCCGTAATCGTCACCATCTCCCACATCTACCTATAATACTCGCGTCATCTATCATGGTTTCGGCTCTTGCCTCTTGCTCTGTCTGGACCCATCATCTGAATCCCAACCTCTGCATTCCTATCTCTTCTCCCTGGATTGGTCGGCCTATTGGTCACACACACACAATGTGCTCATAGGCCCAACAATGTAATAAGTATGCACAATCCAGTGTAGTCCTATGATTTCACCTACATGCCCATAAACCCCTGTATAGCTCTCACATGAGATATATGCAGGTGCCCATGTGAAAGTAACACTAACTTCTATCATCTCACGAATAATACACATCAATGATTTTGGAAATCTTCCCCGTCCACTCTAGGTAATGCATAATACCCCATCACTATCATTAATACCATTGCCAACCTTGTTGCCTCAGGGTGTGCCAAAAATATTATACCATAAGTGAATGTCAAACCTCGCTGTGTCAAATCTCATGCGGCTAGACCAAATACTGTCATTATCGCTGCCCACGCCGTGTTAGGCCCCGCCTGATACACTGGTCTTCCTGTAATTGGGAGTCTCAGAATTTGGAACACATCTTCTAATGTCACTGTCATCTCCCCTGTTGGTAGATAAAAGGTATTCTTTTCAGGATTCCATCTCTCAATCAACACCTGCAACATAGCATGATTGCGTGTGATCCGTGAATAATAGCGGATTCCGCTTAACCCCACATGGTTTATTAATGCCCACTCAGCTGGTGTTACATCCGCTCGGACCCGTGACAACAAAGTTGGCACCCTATCATTCATCCTCAACCCTACCTGTGCCTGCACACATTAAACCAACAAACAACAAATCAACAAATAACTTCCCACGTGTTTTTATCGTAATCCGCATGACTTTACACGATGGAAGATATCGGTTATAGATAAAATATCAATTATAGACAACCGATACCGGTTACCTAACTAATACCGATTATTCCTAAATGATATCGGTCCTTTCGTCAATTCCAACCTCCCGCATGATGACCACCTCAAAAAACATATGTGGCCTCATCTCACCCTATGAGGCAACATCCGATCCCGCATCGTCGTTTTCCCTCGTGCTGTAAAACAACCCACTACATCAGGCCTACTCTTTCCAAAACAACTACCCAATAACCCCAATATCACTAACCCCACCCAACAAAACACCTACAATATCCCCTTTACCTATCCCATAACCTACCACCTACCCCACTCATACACCACCCGATTACCCCCACCCCAATAACCTTTCCTACCAAAAAACCTTTTCCCTTTCACCCCACAATTCTATCCCCTCTCCCTCTACCCCTACAACAAACCAACACAACAACTTTCACACCCTTTCCCCTACCCATGATAAGCGGTACCTGCTCACCCTTAACCGCCATCACCACCACCCCTATATATACCCTATTTTTATGCATGTTGCATATGACCGACGCCGGTCTTTGACCCCAACATCTTAACAACTTGCATGGTGACCGATGCCGAAAACTTAGTGACCGACATCAGTCACTATCATGTGGAATTTCGGGGCGGATCAAAACGACCCCCAAATCCCCTTTTTTTCTATCTTTAACCTATGTACCCTGCCCCCAATTACCTAAAAACTTACCCACCCGCCGTGTTGACTTACCTAACATATCTACCCACTCCATTTTACGATTTACCTTCATTTATTCATTATTTTATCAAATTTTAGGTTCCTACCCCAAAACCCACATCCTAGCTAAATTCATCAACTTCACACATAGGGATTTAAAACCTACAATATGCACAACTACATGTCATCGTGGTGGGATAGGTGGTGGTGGTCTAGCTCCTCCAGCACCTCCTACTCTTCTAGGTCAATGCCATAGCTCCAAATCTCCTCACAGTGGTCCTCAACCAATCAAACTCTACCTCCTGATCGCTGGGGCCTACCAATAACTCCCTCCTCCACTCAACTAGTGCCAACTCAGCCCACAAACTCAACAAAATCAATTCAACACTCAGACAAGCAAACGGTTGGCACTCAAATTGACAATGTGAAAATGACATGCCGTATTTTTTCTTTTTATAGGTTTTGACCTCTAACCGATATCGGTTATGGCGCGCCCTAGAAAACCGATATCGGTCGTCTAACCGATAGCGGTCATAACTAACCGATATCGGTTACCTACCTAGTTTACCCTAACTCCTGTCCTTCTCCACCGAACTCTATTTTTCACCACATCGCCTACCCCGGCCTTTGCTAAATAGCCTTATTTTGAATTCATGGGCCCAACCCAAGGCCGTAACCACTCAATTGGCTGACCCAAGGCCGCAACCAATCACTTGGCCCAACCCAAGGCTGCAACAAACCAATCGGCCCAACCCAAGGCCACAACAAACCAACCGACCCAACCCAAGGCGCAACCAATCACTTGCCCGACCCAAGGCTGCAACAAACCAGCGGGACGGACCGACCTAGGGCCATAAAAAACCAACTGGCCTGACCCAAGGCCACATCCAATCACTTGGCCCAACCCAAGGCCACAACAAACCAATCGGCATGACCCAAGGCCGCAACAAACCAACTGGCCCGACCCAAGGCCGCAACCAATCACTTGGCCCTACCCAAGGCCATAACAAACCAATCGGCCCGACCCAAGGCCGCAACAAACCAACCGGCCCGACTCAAGGCCACATCCAATCACTTGGGCCAACTCAAGGCCATAAGAAACCAATCGGCTCGACCCAAGGCCACAACAAACCAACCGGCTGACCCGAGGCGCAACCAATCACTTGGCCCGACCCAAGGCTGCAGCAACAAACCAACCGGCCCGACTGGGGCCGTAAAACCAACCGGCCCGACCCAAGGCTGCATCCAATCACTTGGCCCAACCCAAGGCCACAACAAACCAATCGGCCTGACCCAAGGCCGCAACAAACCAATCGGCCCGACCCAAGGCCGCAACCAATCACTTGGCCTGACCCAAGGCCGCAACAAACCAATTAGCCCGACCCAAGGCCGCAACAAACCAACCGGTGACCCAAGGCCACATCCAATCACTTGGGCCGACTCAAGGCCATAAGAAACCAATCGGCTTGACCCAAGGCCGCAACAAACCAACCGGCCCGACCCAAGGCCACAACCAACCAATCGGCCTGACCCACGGCTGCACCAATTAAGTACCTCGACCGAAGCCCACAAATTACGATTCTATCCACCCATAATGTAGTTTGTTTGTTCATTGAGTTCACTGTTCGTGTTTTAGCATGACTAGGATACTTAAATTGATCACCAACCAGCTTTTCTTAGACCGAGACCGTGACGTTTATCTCAACCAAACCAACCATTTGAGTGCTTGCCGAATATGCCTAAATGTTCGGTACCTTACCCTTTATATCCTGAGCTACTTCCTATGCCTTAGATACCAGGATTATATCAACCTTGTTTGGATAAACTATTGACCTTTGCCTATGAATTGATTTTTTGCTCTTCAATTCATGTACCCTGGTCGCACTACTGCATTTCAACGTGCGTCTACCTCCTTGAACTTACCCCACCATCTTACCATCATCTCATCATAATTCACCCTTTATCAACCCTATCCCTGATTTCACGTCGCCTCAATCTGTGATAGATTTGAGGGGGATTACCTATACCCTTAACTGGGGCAACCACTTTTTATTTTTGTCAGTGCAACTTTAAAATACAAGCTACACGACAACAAGGGGAAAATGTAGACACCAAATTTGGGTCTTACGACGCCCTTTACCCCGTATCTCGTCCCGCAACCTAACCCTACCTCACCACCTAAAACCTTACACACCTAATGATTTATTAATTACCTTATAATTAATAAATCCACATCTCCAAACCCGCCACCTCATCTCACCACCTCACCATGACCTAGCCATAACCCTAAACCAACCTAATTAAGACCTATGCCTTGGATACTAGGATTATATCAACCTTGTTTGGATAAACTATTGACCTTTGCCTATGAATTACTTTTTTGCTCTTCAATTCATGTACCCTGGTCACACTACTACATTTCAATGTGTCGTCTTCTCCTTGAACTTACCCCACCATCTTACCATCATCTCATCATAATTCACCCTTTATCAACCCTATCCCTGATTTCATGTCGCCTCAATCTGTGATAGATTTGAGGGGGATTACCTATACCCTTAACTAGGGCAACCACTTTTTATTTTTGTCAGTGCAGCTTTAAAATACAAGCTACATGACAACAAGGGGAAAATGTAGACACCAAATTTGGGTCTTACGACGCCCTTTACCCCGTATCTCGTCCCGCAACCTAACCCTACCTCACCACCTAAAACCTTACACACCTAATGATTTATTAATTACCTTATAATTAATAAATCCACATCTCCAAACCCGCCACCTCATCTCGCCACCTCACCATGACCTAGCCCTAACCCTAAACCAACCTAATTAAGACCTATGACTTGGTCTAGACCCACATCCATGACTCATCACCCCTCACCCGCACCAAAATGAGCCAAATAATGACTTGACCAAGCCCACAACTGATCCCTCGGGAGAAAAGGAGGGAAAGATGGTTGTTTTACTAAAAATAGCCACTTTGACCTAACCGACATCGGTTCCTACTCGACCGTCGGTTACGTAACCACCATCGGTTCCCTGTTAATGACCTCCCCCAACCAAAAAGAAAGGATCCGAAATTCATTTGGGTAGGAGAAAGAGAAGTGAAACAAGCAGAAGAGGTTGCAGAGAAGAGCATCAAGCCGAAGGCCTGAATCGAGCAAGCTGGATTGCTGTCACCCTCATTCAAGCATTGGAAAAGACTGAGGATAGCTTCATCAGCTCACTTTCCAATACCGGATCATCCCAACTAAGCCTTACTGTCACCACCACATTCCTTAGACCTGTATCTTCATCAGGAACCAGTAAGTATTATCTTGTAGTTCTTTGTTATCATTTTGCTTTAATTCATATTAAATGGGGAACTGACCACCTTCGAAAGGAAGTCTAATATTTCTTGGGCCTAAGGCAGTTCCCTCACCTATTGTCTAACTAAGATCTAGTGGTCTTGTATTCTTACTTACAGGTAGTCCTTCCCAGACAAAAAGGAGTTCTTCACAATCGATCTGATCTCTCTATGGTACGCGCACACCTTCCCAACATTCAATAGGTATTCCTCCTAGCCCTAACCCTTATCTGTTTCTCAAGAGAATGAAAGGATAGAAGCAACTCTATTCCGGAAAGAAATTCTATGTGAAACACAATTATCTAATACATCTAGAAATTGACAACTAAACTAATAACTAATAATTAAAACAAACAAAACAATTTGAGTATGGCTACTTGTCTCGTGCATTTGTGAATCTATTCTAAATAACCGTGTAATCGATCTAATCTATTTGAAAGACTCTTGATCCTACCTCGTAAGTGAGGAGAGAATCATAGTTTCTCGAAACTATCAATCCCCACAAGCTTCCCGGCAATATCGAAAGTGAGATTAATCAAATGAAATGATTGACTACTTTATTTGATATGTTTTAACTAGAACTTTGAAAGCTTGAACTGGATTTTGCGTAATGGTGGTGAATCTTGGTTGTGTGTGGCTTTGTCTCCTCGCATGATCTCCTCGTTCTTTTGTGCTCACATGAATCCGTAAAAGCATGTGATGTTAGCATCAGCCGTTGTTGGTATCAAGATAACGACGACTTAGGATGCATCAATACAATACGAGTAGGAGAGTGATAGCGCAAGAGAACAAAGCTTGGCTTATGTGATTCCTAGTGGGATTTATTATGAGTCATACAACATAAAATGTCTAGAACCTGAAACTATCCTCGCTGAGCGAATAAGACCTGTAACTTTAATGGGTTCCTATTGAAAAAAAAACTATCCTATTTCAATGAATTGCATGAAATAAACAAACACCAAAGACAAGAAGATTATGTGGCTTCCTAACAGCTAAACAACACTAACCATGCATGTAACAAATAAAACTATGAATCCTAAGCAAAATTGAAAGGCTAAGCTATTGAAATGAGAAATTGAGAGGCAAATTTGAGGGGCCATTTGCTTGAGCACAAGCCAACTATTTATAGAATCCCATTTACCCAAAGGTGAAAACCAATTTGATCTCTTAAACCATAAACAATGCCAAAACACTATTCCAGGGAACTAGAATCATAAATACAAGCAAAGGTGGTGAAAAAGCTGGTAAATGTTGATTTTTACGTGATTCGTGATAAAAGAAACATTCTGGAAAAATGCGTGTAGGACCGCCGCCCGAGCAGTGTGATTGCATAGGGCGCCACCTGCTGGGTGGCGATCATGAGACCACCACCTGTGCAGGGGTGGCGGTTTCATTACTAAAGACCGAAAGGCAAAGGAAGAGAGAGGGAAGGAAAAAACAAAGCACACAAGGTTAAATGGGGCATACGGGATGTTAACACATACTTGGAGAGCTTTTCGGATCTCGAACACCTTGTGAGGAGACCTGTATCATCATTGGGGCATGTGTAACGTTGTTCCAGCGGTGCAGTACCCTACAATTTTGGGTACGTACATATTTCCCCCTCGGAGAAGTGTTTTAGCCATGAAGAGGCATAAAATGGTGGGTCTGAGTATGGCAGTCCCAAAATGGGAAGTTAGAAGTTATACCTGATACGTCCATGTGTCAAAATGACGCCATCCAAAATTCCCGCCACCTGCAAAATGAAAAGAGGACTCAAGTGCAGATAGACAAAATAGATCGAAGAATAAATACTAAAATATTATGAAATGAGGACGTACCATTTGTGTGGGGATAAGAACTTACCTTCGTCGCTCTCCAAACCTACAAAAAGGGGCATTCAAAACAAGTCAGGTTGCTATATATGTAAAATTGGGCCCATTTTCCTATTCATTTGCGCATGTTGATTTGGTTGATTTTGAGCTCTGGGACCCACGGTGACGGTTTCATGAGATTATAGTCAAAACATTCGGGACAAGATCATGATCATGCCTCCACGAGCGAACACCGACCCACGAGATCACAGGTTAGTTTTTCTCGATTTACCATTTTTGTCCCCAAATGTTAAAATGGTGAAATCTTTGTCATGGGGGATTATTTTCGAAAATGTTAGTTTTAATAGGGTCACTTAGGGGGCACCTACTGGGTAGGCTTTGTTTGAGTCAAAATGGTCTTTATTTTGTGTTTTTAGCCATTTTTAGGGCACATGACCCGCATGGGATTTCAGGACACGACCGCCACCCTGAGCAGGGTGGCGGTTACATGACCACCGCCCGATCGGGCGGCGGTCCTTCACAGAATGCACAAACAATACTTATTTGAAGTTATTTTTGCATTTTTAGCATTCTTATATGTTTTCATGATTTTTCTAATGTCATTTGGATACTGACCTACTCCTTTTTGTGTGTTTTTGGGTGTATGCAGTGAAGGAGGAGTATATCCAATGGAGCTGAGAGAGAGAGTGTGATTGGCTTCTAGTAGTATTGATGCCCTTTCTTAGGATGAGCAGGTTACTCTTCGAGAGGGCCGAGGATATTACGCATATCACGGTCGACATGTTGCACCTTCTAGTCACATACTTTGTGACTTATTTTCATATTGGGATGCTGATCGGAACACTTTCTGATTACCAGGAGTTAGGGGTGAGTGGACCATTACTTTGGAGGATGTTTACCGCATCCTGGGGGTCCCAATCATCGGAGATGACTCACACTTGAGACAATAGGATCACGGGCTCAGATAGCATAGTGGGCCTCATATATGGGAGACATAGTTATCTCCACTGGTTTGAAGAAGGGGGTGAGGGTCTGATCTATTCCTAGCCTGCCTATCCCCTTGATTCGCCAGGCCATCATGGGGATCCTTGCCTCGAGATTGATCGGGGACAAGGGAGGAGACACTTTACTGTACTGCTGGTCCCCCATTGTTGCACAGATTGAGGGACATGGCTAGATTTATGCCTAGGGGGCCGACATTCTTGGGACTACCTATCATGATTTGTACTAGGGTAGTTCATTTACAGGGGTAGTCATTGAGCCATCCGACCCTGGTTATGAGCTGGGTCTACGAGTGTTTCATCCCCTATGGGAGAGGTGTAGAGGTGGCAGATCCCGGAGCTGTGAGGGTAGCCAGATGGACAGACATGTCGGTGCTCAAAGAACCTCACTAGCCAGTCACCTCCTTGACCACTGATGACATGGAGGCCACACCTTATCAGGCCATGGCAGGTTTATGGGGTGAGGAGGCTCTTACTTTGATCTCTTGCTCCACCACAGGGCAGCTTGTGGACAAGATGGGGAGGGTGGAGATACATCCTTTTGGTCGAGTGCCCTAGCAGTTTGGCCTTCCTTACGTGGGTATGCTTCCCCCAGTGGTGCCAGTATAAAGATTGGTCTCGAGGCCGAGAGGAGGTCCTAGAGGCCGGGGTTGGGCCGGTTGTTATTCTGGTATCCCCATTACAGCTAGAAGGGTAGTACGCGCTCGAGGGAGAGCCGGTGCTCCTCAGAACCCTTACTTCAGATTTCCACCGGTCCTACCCACAGTAGTGATGACCCCATTAACATAGACTCTGAGTATGAGGAGTTCATAGGGGGAGAGATGGAGGAGGAGACCGAGGCTGAGGTTAGTGAGTTGGGTGGAGAGGACAACAGTGATCCTGAGTGGCATGATACTCAGGATATCTTACAGGCAGAGAGGGCGGAGCAGAGTGCGGAGAGGGTGACCTTAGCTTCAGAGGAGCCACTTTCTCAGGGCTTGGGTGGAGAGGATGAGTCCATAGTAGGACGTTATGTGGCCCCAGGCACAGGAGGAGCGCATCAGTCAGTGGTGGCATCTGTGGTAGGTGCTGACCCTAGGGATCCATCTTGGAGGCCCGGAGATCTCGAGTGAGTTATCATCCTTCTCCTTAAAGTTTGTTTAGGATTGCCTTAGTTGCTATCTCTCCTTTTGTTTACTTTTGTTTTTATCTTTTGAGTATTTCTAATTTTTTCTCCTTTGCTTGCAGAGACTACTGACAAGTGGCGAGACCTGATTCACTGGGTATGCACCGATACCCTGATGATTCCCATGGAGAAGACCCATGCAGAGCTATCCATGGATGCAGGGGAGCCTTCAGTAGTCTAGGCATACCGACATTTTTTCCCCTATCTGGCATGTGACCAAGATGGTGTCTACCTTCCGTACCAAGTTGGCAGGATATGGGACAACAGAGCACCTGATGAGGAGTCACTCTCATGGTGAGACCGTAGCTGCTCCTTGTGATCGTGAGCCCTCCGTGCACTCAGAGCACCGACGTAGCTGGAGTCCTAGATGTGGGCGTGCACCTTTGAAGGGATATCATAGGGGTTGAGAGGCCACTTGGCTCTCGTAGATTATTTATATGATGTATTTTGTATTTCTCGGGCTCTTTGAGCATTTTGACCATGCTTAGTGCATGATGGCATTGTACAAGAAACTTGATTATCTATATATATATTCTTTTTGGATTAGACTCTTGGTATCAATGTTCTTGTGATTCGTTTCCACATGTAAACTATGATGTTTTTTTATATGCTTTTCAGAATGTATGCAATGGAGAACAAATGATACAAATGCTTTCTTTCTTTTTATATTTCATGATGTTGGTATATGATAATGTAGACACAATGTGATCTTGAACTTTAGTTTCTATAAGCAATTTTTGGTACTTCACATTTGTTTTGACAAAATGAGATGATAAACCGGTATGATGAGTAGATGAACTTCCCCCATTCTTATTTCCATGCAACTAGTAAGATGCGAGGGCTCATCATCAAGAGCTAGAAAGGGCACAAGTTATGAAATTTGTTGAATGGTAGTGATGAAAGATAGAAAAAGATTTGGTGGAACCAAATTAGGACGATACAAACCTACTCTACCCAAGTGACTCCATAATTTAGAATGCTACTTGCTTTGTGGTTTATCTAGACTTAGATCCGTAGATGGCCACATGGTAGACAAAATCTGGTTTTGGGATTTTGAGTTCTCTTGGAATTTTGGACATCTGATTCATTTGTTTTTGACTAAAGATTTCAAGGCTTATTTAAATTGTTTCCTTATGACCTTGAACATTTATTTGTCAAGAGGACCCCCTACACCTTGCCCCATGCTACTAGTAAGAAGCGTGGGCTTATCACCATGGACAAGGTATAGGTGAGTAAGGGCATTCCCATCTTTTCCCAACCCTACGTAACTAGTAAGAGATGTAAGCTCATCACTGAAGGTTGGTAGGGCAAGGAAATGTGTAAAATAAATTTTTCTATTTGATCTATGTTTGACTTATATATTTGAGGAAAATGCCAATATGTTCTTATTTCCAAAGAGATATGCATACAGGATAGATGTGACACTATGCGGAGACTAGGTATTTCAACCTCAAGTGGGAGAACTACTTCGATTCGAATACCGGTGAGAAAGGAGTTGCTCTGTTGGTGTTCTTATTGAGGTTCGGTGGGCCCACAAGGCCAAGTATAAATTTAAATGCCAATCTCATTTATTTTCTTATACCATTTTAAGGAGAATAGCTTTCAATTTTTTGTTTGTTGCTTGACTGTCCGTTGGCTTCGAGGGTAATACATAAAGGTCAGTATGATGGATTATTTTAAATTTATTGTATAATTCATGAACCTTGTCATTCTTAAAAGAAGTCCCATTATCTCGTGATAATGATTTGTGGGACATCGTACCTCTACAAATGATCTCGGTTCAAAATGAACTTGGTGATCACGCAACTGGTACAGTGGTAAGAGGCATAGCCTCTACCCATTTGGTAAAATACTCAGTGGCCGTGATTATGAAGTTATGGCCATTTGTAGACAAGGGAGAAAATTTCCCTATCAAATCTAGGCCCCACGTAGAAAAGGGCCATGGAGTAGTAATTGGTTGTACACTTGTGCCGGCATGTGAATCTTGTGGGAAAATTCTTGGCATTTATGACACTTGCGTACAAACTCTACTACATCATGCTTTAGAGTGGGCAAGAAATAGCCCATCCAATGTATTTTGTGAGCGGTGGCGTGACCACCAAAGTGGCCTCCACATATTCCACTGTGAGATTCGTGGAGAATCTTCTTTCATTCTTTTGTGTCAACACACCTTAGAAGCATTCCATCGAAAGTCTTATGATAGAGCACTTATTCTATAATAACATATTTAGCCACGATAATGTGTAACCACCTTCTTTGTTGTGGTATAGCACCTTCTAAGTATGCATGGCCCATGATATAATTAATGATATTAGTATACCATGGACATTCAGAGATGGGAGGTCTAGTTTTGACATAGTATATGCATTCATCGGAAAGTCCAGATCTACTAGATCGCTCTCGTCTAACTAACAGTTATTAGCTAACCAATCTGCAATGATTTTTCCCTTAACGGACTTGATTCACAAACGTTAATTCAAATTCACCCATTAAATTTATAAAGCGTCTAACCTTTTTAGACAAGGACCCTTCCGCGAGGAAGGTTCGTAAATGGTTTGTTTTTACAATGACCCTTATTTCTTGATTTAGGATGTAATGTCTTAAACGCTTGGTTGCGAAGACTATGGCGAGGCATTCTCTCTCTTCTTGTGTATAACATGTCTCATAATTGAGTAAAGTTTTGCTAATAAAATAGATCACACGTTCTCTCTTGTCATCATCTTCTTGAGCCAACATGCGAGCTAGCAAGAAATTGGTAGCTCACGAATATAAGATTAAAGGGAGGTCTCGCTAGGCTTAGGAGGCATTAGTGTAGGTTGTGATAACAAGAAATGATTAACGCTTTAAAGCCTCATTGAAGTCTTCAATCTAATCGATCTTGTACTCTTTCTTGAGTAGATTGTTGATTGGATGAAGGGAAAAGCTTAAATCGGGATGAATCTTGATTGCACCGAGTCTCCTAAGAAACGACTCGATTCTAGATTCATTCGATGGTGGGATCATTTCAGAATAGCGCAGATTTTAGTTGGGTCTACATCGATCCCTCATGACGATATAATGTAACCTAGGAGCTTCCATCCTGTCACACCAAATACACGTTTTTCTGGGTTTAGTGTGACTCCGTATTCCATCATACATGAAAGAATGATGC